>SCLH01000182.1:300343-322766 GCA_004367855.1 Oikopleura vanhoeffeni
TATTGGAATCGATGCACAAGGATCTGACCTATGTCATCGTTTTTTCTGATTTAGTCTATATATAATAAATCAAAAATTATTTCTAAATAGGTCTAAAATTTTGATGAAAAAATCACAATTTTTCATTAAAAATGGTTATTTTTCCCTATAAAAGCAGATCAGTACGCTTCTGATATTATTTTTGGGTCGATATACTAATCAAGTGACTCTGTGGACAATATTTAATTGCTCGAATTAATTTTTTAATAATTAAAATATTTTCGTGAAATACTTAAAATTGAAAATTTTGAAATATCACTTCTGAAAAAAAATATCTGTTTCTGTATACCAATTAATCTTTGTTTTGAGTTTCAACCATGGAAAAAACACTTTCCTAAAACTGGCTATTTTTAAATTTTAATTGACGCAAGAGGTCGCATTTAATTTTTTTAGAAGTAAAAGATTGAAAAAAAACTCAAAAAATCAACCCTCCGTAATATTTGAACAGAATTTCCGAAAAAAAAAATCTATTTTTTTGACATCCTTGCAAAATTCTTTATAATGTATGCGAACGAGACAATTCTACGATGTTTTTTTTGCATTTTTAGATGATTTTAAATATGCAAAAGCCTTTATAAAGGCTTTGTGCTCACACGGGTTAAGGGAGTACCTGACGGACCTTATATCTCGACACTCACATGGTAAAAAGCTAATTTTAACTTTATTCTCAATTTTGTTATCGGTTTCATTCAAAAAAATTCAAAAAAAAAATTTTTGATATAAAAAAAATTTCGGAAATTTCCTATTTTTTCTGAGTATAATTTTCCTTCTACAGGCTCTAACTTTTAAAGTTTTACCCCGTTTACGCTAATTTTTGTTGCATGAGTTCACTCTGAATTCAATCTTGAATATAAAAATAAAATTTTTTTAATTTTCGAAAAAAAANTGTAAATTGTTCCTTTTTTATAGTACCTAAAATAAAAGTTAACCCTTGACTCAATAATTTTGAAAATTAAAATTTATTAACAATCTATGTGTCCAAACGCCGCCCTATAACTAACTCAGAGCCACTATTCTCCTTGAAAATATATACGACGTTAAGAACGGACTCTACAGAAAAATAACGAATCAAACCGTAAAAAAACCACACCTTCAGTTAATTCCTTCTTTTATCATTTACCGTTGTATCCTCTTTCTTTTTATATTTTTTTCTTATTTTTTTTTTAAAAACATGTTCAGATTGACCCAATGAAGTGTCGGTATCTTCAAGAGGTTATTAAAAACATGTTTTCAAGTCTCGCAGACAAATGTCGGCTAGCTTGAAAATGGGCCAATAGGTTATTTCAGATAAAATAGCTTTAGTTTTTCCTGAGATAATTATGTGAGCAAAAATTTTTTATATATTTCCATTGTTTCTTGAAATTTCTTAACGATTTTCGGATAACATCTTTTTTCGAATTCAGTATATTTAAAATTAACTTTTTTTTTTTCCTTTTTTTTTCGATAAAACTATATTTATCACATCCTAGAAGATTTGTAACGAAAAATTAACTTTAAAATGCACCCCAAAAAATTACTTACTCTGAGGCCCCTTTAACTCAATTACATTGTATAACTCTAGATACAGTTTAAATTGGCCAATCAGAGCACATTTTCCCAGCGTGACGCGATATAGTTTAGGTTCTTTTTTGGCAAAAAACTTTCCAACCTATACCCGCACCCCCCTTGTATACTAGAAATTGGTTTTTTTAATACAGACTAAAAACTTTGTTCTTAAGAATAAAAATTTTCCAACGTACCAGGGAGTTAAATTTAGGAAATAACAATTACTATTCAAAATCTACTCATAATTTAGCTTTATGACTGTTTATTTTACCTTGTAAACCCTAATTGTTTTTTTTCTGATTGATGATTATAAGCAGCTAGGCTTGAAATTTTCAAATTAAAATTCAACCGCTCGACGGAAAGCTATCAATTATCTGTTTTGATCAATTCATAACTCACAAATGACTTTATCTTTAGCGATAAAAGATTAAAAAACCTTTTTTGTGCAAAATGACTCCTTCAAAATAAAATGGTCTTCTACGTGATATTTCTTTAAAAAATCAATCTTATGATCTTTATTACAACCTGTTAAAGATTATTTATGTCTTTTTTTTTTTTTTTTTAAATTTTAAGAGTTCATTTCTGCATGTAGATTCACTAAAAATCTGAAGAAAATAATCCTTAGATTTTTGCCAGGGGTCATGCTTACATTTTTTTAAATCCTTTTACTAAAGTTTTTTTGGTGGGTAGGTTTAATTGTTCGTACCCTTTTGTATTTATCATTTAGGGCCGATTTATTTTATTTTGCTATAGATTTGCAATCAAATTACAGGCAGAATCAATCCAACCACAAAAATTGCTGAAAATCTAATTTTTCACGCATTTTACTAAAAATTTTATTTTACATTTTGTTTCGTTGATCACTTTAAAACAACCAGTTATGCTTTGAAAAACCAAAATAGCGCCACCAAGGTTTTAGGAAAAAGATTTTCTAGATCAGTCTTTTCTTTACTGTGGCAATAAAACCACGTATTTATGCGCTGTCAAATGAGCTTTATCCATGATTGGATGGCTTCGTGTTACAAATGATTATTTGTAGCGCCATTTAAAAATCAAGGCTATTTTCTTACGACATAATCTAAGTTCCCTTTTTGACTCGTGGTCCACTCATTGACTCAGGATACCATTGAAAGATTCTTGATCGGATTAACCGTTTCGAGACATCTTGACCTTGATTGCTACAACATTTTTTTGCCAAATACGCCGTATAAGGTCTGTTTTTAGATGCCTCGAAACTGGTACATACGATCATTTTTAAATTTTGAAGCCATAATATAACTTTTCTGCTACCAGAGCCGTTTTTCGACTTTACAGTTTTTACCAGTAATTTTGATAAACAGATACATTTTCCTATATACATAATTACCGTAAAAACCCGAAATTGAACAATCTGCTTCGCCAGCCTAGACGCAGCTTTAAACGTTATTTGCATGAACAAAAATCTCAGTCAGGATCAACATATGTACTGGATTCAGAACTATATACAACGCACAAATGAGCCATCTCAAAAACAGACCGAAGTTTTTTTTTGATTATAATTGAGAGAAAAAAAATTCTACAAAAATTAGGGGGTTCCTTATCAATTGTTACGATATGAGTATATTTTCATGAAACACGATCTAGCTTTTTGTCAGCTAGTATTACTGCGGTTTCTCTGGTATATTCATAGAATATAAGAGTCGAATTTTAACATTTAAAACTGGTGCAATATAAGTGGTGGGGCTGTTCTGTAGGAAAACAGGGTCAAAATCGGCCCGCTTGCTCACTCTTAATTGTGATCACTTTCATTGACCCTAAAGTAGCGCTGTAGCCTCTGAACATGGGCGAATTCGCCTTTTAAAGCTAGCTTTGTCGCAGGCGCAATACGCGGGAGCGATACCGCTGTTTGAGCGAATTATAGTGCGAGAGCTTGCAGGGGAAATGTTTTCTTGAGAACATATCGAAATTGACACTCCACTTAAGACCCATTCACAGGCAGAGTTGAGGAAAATTCGGTCTTTATCTATCTTTTTTCAGGTAATTTGCAATACCAAGGCATAAATTAGATAGGTAGCATTAGGCTGAAAAACAAAGAACGCGGTGAAAAAAAAGGACATCGGCCCTAATAAACAATGGTCTCAAAAAATAGGACATCAGCGACTCCAAACAACGGCCGACAAAACATAGGGCACAAAGATCGGCCGTTGTCCACAATTGGCCGTTATATAGCTAACCCGTTCTAATTTAGAAATTTACAAAAAAATCTAGGACGCCACTTTTCAAAAAAAACGTGTCACGGTACCTTTTGACCGTATGAATGTGAAGCTAAAAGGCATTTAACTCTTTAAATTTCCATTAAAAAACACCGGAAAAAATATTCCTCAACTTTGGTGTCATATCAAATTTTAACCCCATTTTTTGGAATTTCACATTCCACATTTGTAGGTGACAGCTCGTAGTCGAGTAAAAAAGATTTGCGAAATCTCTCCGAGCCTCAATTTAAACCAGTCCCGAAAAACCACACAGAGACGCGAGAAGTCGCCTGGGAGCACTGACCAGCAATCCAAGATCTTGAGCCAAGTTCTTAATACGACCAATGAGCGCGAAACCGAACTTTTGGCACAGGTGGCCAGAAATAATTCGAAGTTTGGTCATTAAAGTGCGAAAAGTTGCGGCGATTTTACCACACTCTCAATTGCTTTTCGGTAGTTTGGACAAAGCGGTCGTTATTGTGAAATTTGGTGGCCAGTTTCGGAGATTGATAGGCGTTTTTATTTTCAAAATTTTGAGATAACGCTAAATCGCTTTCATTATTTTTGAGCATCGCTGAATTTATTTTAAAATATTTTGTAGTGAATTTTTTCAATGGCTTACAATATTTAAAATATTTCAAAAATGTTTAAAAAAATTTTTTGCCGTTCCTACCTTACCATAATCATTTTAACATTATGTAAATTTTTTCCTTCCAGAAAACAAGGTAAGATGGTCGAAGAATTTTAGCTAATGAGCCGCGCGCGTAAAAATGAATCGACCAATCATGGTTGTCCGTTCCCTTCTTTTTATCGAGCATTGTGTTTCTCGATAATATATGTACATACTATAAGACCCCAGTTATTCCGTACACAGTAATACCTTGATAATTGTGAACGACCGTAAAAAAAATTAGAAAATCTAATGTTTTTACCGGTCCTTCATTATTATTTAAAAATTTTTATTATGAAATTTAATAAAAAACGCAGGAACATGCTTAATATTTAACAAAAACTGGTACTACCCTGATAACATTTTTTGGATCTGGTTACAAAATCGAACCTTCGAGAAGGTTTTTTGCAAGGGAAATCTCGACTGTCTCCTCATCTCACGTACACATCACATTTTATAAATAGAGAAAAAAAAATTGATCATTTTTTTGTGATTCTTTTATCAAATTTTAAAATACAAATTCAACATTTAAAAATGTTCCATCTGAAAATATAAAATGCATTGATGTTGTCAACGATATTTCGACTTTAAAAACACGTAAAGAACTTCACTCGCTTTACGACGAGGAACCGAGAGATGTGGTGCTCGGTTAATCTCATTTTAAACACAAATCAAAACGACGAATGACTTCACGCTACGTATTTTAGAACTAATAAGTTCACCACGGCGTACCAGGCGCTGTATAGAATGCATATTGGGTTGCAAATTATCGAGAAGTAATCCAGCTTTGTTTTCGTGATTACTTTCCCATTTTTATTGCTGTATGTTTGGGAATTATGGGTCATGGTTTGATTATGTTTTTGATGGGCTTAATGTTGGTGATGAAAGAACGGCAATTAGGGGCGAACAAAATTTGAAATGAAATGGTAAAATTTGCCTTTTTGATGGACGGAAGGGCTAAAAATGATATAATAATTTTAAGGGTTTCAAACAAATACTGTTAAAAGCTTCAAATTTCAAAATTACAACAAAATAATGAGTCACATAAACGCTTTCAGTTGAAATATCCATTCAATTTGTTGTATATCAAAGAATTCGCTATCACTAGACCTCTGATTTCGCGTTCGCGTTTGACCCGTTTTGACTAATGAAAGCATCGGATTCACTCTTTTTTGACCATAAGAGCTCAAAAACTAAGTTCACCACGAACGCGAAAGTAAAGGCCTAGTGATGCTCTTTTTTAGATATGACACCAGTAGACTCAAAATGTAAATTAAGTCATTGGAGGCGTCATATAAAGGAGCGACACCGGCAAGCATTCTAACTAAAACCATAACTGGTGAACCCCATTGTTTGACTGAACAGGTATATAGATATCGAAAATCCTGCCTACTGCCGTCGAATTTTAGGCGATCATAACTTTTTGAGACAGTGTTCCACTCACATCACAACGATGTCGAACATCAGTGATTTTCATTGGTCACTGTCTCAAAGCTATTGAGCCTGACAAAAATTGAACGCATAGGCCAGGTTTTCGAATAAACAGCCCAAAGAAGAAACCGATTTTGAGCATTCAAAACACATTTTTTCAAATCTTAAGATTTCTTAAGAAAAAAATTTTGCTTACTTTTACTCTATTTTTGGCCGTTTCTTGGAATTTCGACTTTAGGAAAATTTTTGAAAAAATGCAATTTAGATTTCTAAATATTTTTGATTTTGGACCCAGATTTCTGTTCACCTTTTAATTTTAAATATATTTGTTTTGGTAAACGTTCTTCGACTTTAATTATCATTCAAACCAATTTTTTTATTTATAGTTTACCTAATCTTGCTTATGGGTTTTCTCCATGTACACTGGTTTATTCTAACAATCGATATTTTACTCAAAAAAGTGTCAACATTTTTGGTTCGAAATGGAATGTCAGTGCTCAACCTAAAACTTGACGAATGGATACAGAGTAAGTTATAAATGCTTATACCTGAAAAAGCCATTCCGAAAACAAAAAGAAAAATCCGGCCTTAGTGGTCAGAATTAGGAGTACAAGTTCAAATTTTCCTTTTTTTCTGTTTTGAGAAAATCAAGTGTTCCGTAGCAAAGGATAGCCAAAATTTTCAAAAAATTATTGCTATACTTTCGATCACGTTGACGCACCAAATTTTTCATTTATATTGTGATTTTTGGATCATGTTTGTAAATTGGCTAAACGCCAACATTTTACGGTTAAAATGCCAAAAAATTATTTTGGTCTTTTCCCCAAATTAAAAATTTTGGCCGAAATTAATGTTTCATAAATGTATCAAGCATGCTGTTGAAGTGATAAATCAATTAGACCCAAAGTATGCTGCTATGGCTGGACACCTTATCCTACGGTATAATGATCCAATTTGGCATGGTCAGAATAAAACGTTTTTATGAATTCATTCAAAATGAAATCGTCAGTTATTCTCGGGGTCATTCAGATTGGTTTTTGGGCTGTTCTTAGCAACTTTCCAATCATCGTTATTTAACGATCAGTACGATTTTTAGTTGGGATTGTCAATCTTTGAACAATTTTATTAGATTTCTATTCATTTATGATGGGTCCCGCAAGTGCTTTTTATGTTTCGATTTTTCTTTATCTGTGATTACAATTTTCATTTAAATGGATTTACATGGGATTCGTTAAATTCAGGTATAGCGCCATCATTATTGATCAATCTTATCGGGATGTTTTATGGTTGCAAGGTAAAATTTTCTTTGGTTTTTTGTATAACTTTAATTTTGGTTGGCGGGTGTAATAAAACGCTCAACCACGATAGCAGCGCAGCTGCTATAAACTATCGCCCAGGGGAAGACTTGGTTTCAAAAGCTTTTATCAGTAGAATGCCTCCCAAAAATGAGTAAGTTTTAAGGGGTTTTCAAGTCGCTAATATTTTTTTTTCAATTTGAGGGCCTGATGTGGAACAATTCGGTAAAAAATTAATAATAGATGAAATTGACATTGCCAAAAAAAACTAAAACGTAACCAGCCCCGGTAGGGCCCGCCGGGGGAGGCAATACTTTTAAATATTGTTCATATAATGAAATTAAATTGCCAAAGAAAAGTTAAAACTTATACAGCCTGCCGGCAGGGGGGGGTGGGGGGGGGGGGGGGCCCGCCGGGAGCTACACTTTATAAAACTATTTTATAGACGTTTCGGAATATTGAGAAATAAATTAAGTCGATTAATTTCAGCATATCTTCTATTCGTTTAAAAAAAATGGCCATGAACATGCACGGGCCCAGCCGGAGGCTTACACTTTTGAAAACGTAGATGGAACATTTCCTAGAATTTGACCAAAAATTTAGAAGATTGTTTCAGAAATCTTACCATTAACCGTGTTAGCACAGAAAAAAAAAGTTCCGCAAAGGCCACCGACACCTTTATAAGATACTGTTCAAGCGCGTATTTACGAAAGCCCAAGCGTAAGTTAGAGTTTCAATTTTTTTGCATAAGGAAGTTCAACGATATATTTTTTGCATCCGACATTTGATATTCTAGACATTTTGATTTTTAGTTCTTAGAAAATTTATGATAAAGGCAAGCGTACAGCAATTCCACTGATACAAGCCACAGTGCGTGTTCACAAATTATTTGGTACTGTGAATTTCTGTCTATAAGGACACCCTCTATTAGGACATATTGGGAAAAATCTCACCTTCCTTATAGACAGAAATCACAGTATTCGGAATCGATGCACAAGGATCGACCTATGTCATCGTTTGATTTGATTCTGATATTAGATTTATATAATCAATGCAAAATTATTTTTAAATAGGTTTAAATTTTGATGAAAAATTCACAATTTTTCAATAAAAAAATGGTTATTTTCCCTAAAAGCAGATTAGTACACTTCTGATATTATTTCTGGGTCGATATACTATCAAGTGACTCTGTGGACAATATTTATGCTCGAATTCAATTTTTTAATAATTAAATATTTTCGTGAAATACTTAAAATTGAAAAATTTTGAAAATATCACTTTTGATAAAAACATATCTGTTCCTGCAAATACAAATCTAATCTTATGTTTTGAGTGTTAACCATGGACAAAACACTTTCCTAAAAACTGGCTATTTTCAAATTTTGATTGACTAATAGGTCGCATTTTCGTTTTTTTAGAAGTAAAAGTTCAGAAAAATCTCAAAAAATCAACCCTCCGTAAAATTTGAACAAAATTTCCAAAAAAAATAAGTCACTTTTTTGAATCCGTGCAAAATTCTTTATAATGTATTCGAAGGAGGACATTCTACGATGGTTTTTTGCATATTTAAGATGATTTTAAATATGCAGTCAACCTTTATAAAGGTGTTGTGCTCACACGGGTTAAGCTTAAAACTAAGGCTTAAAAATTTTTTGGCCATAATCATTTTGTTGCTCCCAGTAGAGCCGCCGGAAAGCTACACTCTGAATTGACGCAAGATTTGGTATATTATCAACTTGTTTTTTTCTTGGTATATCTTGAATGATTTTACCACAAAAATGATAAAGCCGAGATAAAAGTTTGATAGTTGAAAAGGGGTTTTCAGTTTGCATAACACTCCTGTGATTGGCTGTCTCAAAATACTCGAGCATTTCATTGGCAAAAAAGCTAATTTCCACATAACGAAAACTAGTCACCTTATTTCCCGAAACTGGTTAGTTTAGATTGGAAGGCCGAAAAATTGCGATGTATCAACTTATTGACCCTGGATATACATTCGGAATTCTTCTGAATCGGATGTACCCTTCTTGAAAACATACAAAAGCATTTGATTATGTCTTTTTTCGCTTATCAAAACTTTTATCTCGCCAAAATGAAATATTTTTTCCTGAAATAGTATAGAAATAAAAAATTAAACGAAATTTTTAATTTTATTTAAAATTTTTGTGTTCGACTCATTTAATAATTAATCTAGTGAAAATAGTTTTCTTTGTAAACTCTTGTTTTGTTTTTAAGTAAACTTCTCCGTTTTGTTTATTTGATCAAAAAGATTGCAAACCAATCAAAATCAGGATTTCCTCAAAAGCGGGCGGCATAATACCTTTAAAAATGTCGCAGCTGCTCACATACTGACATTCGACATAAAACAAAACATTCAGAAAAACGACTTGTCTGCGGTTATAATATAAATTTAAAAATCGTTGGTTTTTGAAACATTAATTTTATATTCTCAGTATATCAGTAGTAACACATTGGCCTGAGCTTTGTTCTGCAAGTCAAATTTTCAAAATCGAATGCACGCCTTACAATTTATATTTTTTGGTTAATTCCGGACTTAGCGCCCACTAGCGGTCAAACGAAAAGTCTGAGAGGTTTTAAACCAACTCCATTGTTATTTTTGGTCGATTTGGTCTTGTCCGCATATTTAATTTTGGTTGGCAAACCTATCTGACAATTCGCCCCCTATAAACTGTTGATTTTTTGTAAAATTATTCTATCAGAGATTTTTGAACTCTCAAAACGGCAGTAAGTACTAAGTAGGGGGATTTTAAAGTCTGAACTTTATATTTAAGGTACCATTTTACAAAATTCGGTAATCGCACGCGTCCCCTGGGCGTTTGCATATGTTTTTTTTGGTTGGCGTTTTATACACCCGCCCACGATACATACTTTTTCTACTATCTTCAATGATTCTTCATTTTATTTATTTTTGTGAATTTTATGTTTTTCAATTTTTTTTTATTGAATTATTTTAGTTCCAACCAAACAAGACAAAACCTGGATTTTTGGTACCCCAGCTACTGATAAGGTGGGCACTGCAACAGCCCAAAATGCAATTCAAAAGTTTTTACTATTTGTAGCTGTACTTTGCATTCCCGTCATGTTTTTTGCCAAACCGTATTTCAAGAAGAAGGCATTTGAAGCAAAGAGAAACCGGGGTACAACTAATTTTGGTGGAATTCGGGTACAAGTTGATGGAAACGATGATACTGCTAATATTTTGGAAGAAGACGAATTAGGTATTTACATCTCCAAACAACTTATTCTGGCTTTTTGCCTTACTCTAGATATAAAAAATTATTTGTTGTAACTTTAAAATTTTTGTCTGTAAGGTCGTTTTTTTTTTAGGAATACATGATGTTTTAGGGTGTTTGTCGTTTTGAAATCCCCGAGGAGAGGATTTACGGCTTAACATCGAGCCCGCGACTTGCGTTAGTTAATTGAAGCGCGTTTTTCATCTCCCGGGAAACACCAAGTCAAACATTCAGGTACAAGAATTTTACGGCTTTCTCGTATTGAAACCCTGCACCTAACTGGGCAGCTAGAGAACTTATTCCGGTGGCCTTGGTGGATTTTATTTTTTGAATTTCAGACCGGTATGGCGGATTAAATTTCTCTATCTGCCATTTATGGTTTCTGTCATGGGTCCAATACGAGAAGCCCCGTTAAAGTCTGTACAGTCCTAAAACTATCGGTAGTTTTTAATGATGCTTCTCAGAAAAGTAGACTTTTTCGGAAGTACATGTAGTGTTTTTGGTCTGCAGTAACGAACGCAATTATAAATGGTTTCAATAATATTGCACAAAAATATTTTTCTCATGTGGAGGTTTTTTTTTCAATTACAATTTAAAAAATTTTAGATCATTTCGCTCAATGAGAGGGTTGCATTTTATCAATAATCCAGTTACTGCTGAGCCTGTTAAACATATGCTATACTTAGCTGTTCCCCGTTTTTGGTGTCATATTTCATTTTTTGACAATTTCTTTGGAAATTCTAGCCCCATGACAAGGTTTTCATTGAACTTCCATAATCCTGTCAAGAGATACCGAAGACGTATAATATGACCCCCGGGTGGGGTCGAATTTCATTTTTAAAAAATTTCGAAATCCTTTAATTTTTGGACGGTCTTTTGAAAGTGCTTTGAATCAAAAAAAATTCAGCCAATGAGAACGATCTTCCGTCAGCCTCAAATGCTGTAGAATCATCAAGTTCTCCAGATGAAGAAGAATTTGATTTTACCAACGAAATGGTTGTTCAAGGAATTCATACTATTGAATACGCTCTTGGTTGTATTTCGCATACTGCTTCTTATCTTCGATTATGGGCGTTATCATTGGCTCATGCCGAGTTGTCCGAAGTTTTGTGGAATATGGTTCTTCATATTGGCCTCAGGTAATAATACTATCCCAAATATCAATTGTTTCTGCGCATTTATCATATTAAAAAATATAATAAATTTTGGTTCATGTACAAAATTCTCAGCCAACGCATTTTTGTAGTCTAGAAAAGATAAAACTTCATATGGCGTGATGTTTTCATCTTCACAAGAAAGAATTTGAAAACAAATTTGTGTCTCCTCCACGCCGATGGTTAATAGTAGCCAATAAAAGCGTTTTTGGCGGAAGAGCGAACACGTTTAAATTCGCGTGTTTATACATTTCACTTTTTGTGCTACAGTGGGGGTCATATTACATAAAAAAATGTGTTTTTATATTTTGTGATCATATGATGTTCGGGACCTTTTCGATTTATAAAAACTTCCCGAACACACATAATGTATTATTTTTCCATTTTGAAATCGAACAAACGTTATTTCGAAAACGGTACTGAAAAAAAAACATTTGTAATTTGACCTCCGTGCTGTCATTTTACATAAATTCCGACGTTAATTATACAATATTCTCATATTTTGTGTTTTAGTTCTGGCAGTGGAGGTGGTGTCATGGGCCCTATAATGTCATTTGCTGTATTTTGGGCATTTTCGTGCTTATCAGTTGGAATCCTAATCGGTATGGAAGGTCTGTCAGCCTTTTTGCATGCTCTCCGTCTTCATTGGGTTGAATTCAACTCCAAATTTTACCATGGAGAAGGTATTCAGTTCAAACCTTTCCATTTTGCTTCAATTATGGTAGAAGACGAAGGATAAACCAAATTTGGAATTTCATTCAAAAAATTNTGTATTTAAACGGACAGGTTTGTAGAATGGGTTTGGGTCAAAAAGTCCTGTTAGCGTGCGTTTAATAGGGCAGTTTGACCATTCAAATTATCCGTTAAAACATAAAGAACACTTTGCATCCCAAAACTGCCCGTTTTAATGCACGCTAACAGGACTTTTTGACCCAAACCCATACTCCAAACCTGTCCGTTTAAATACACTTTGCTATACATGTTTATAATCTTAAATAGCTTTTTTCTTTGGTCAAACCACCCCTTCCGCAACCATTGTACTAGCTATCAAGAAACATTTTTGCATAATATAGCTAAAAAATATTAGCTGCTGGATTTATTTCGGTTTTCAAGTTCTACCGGTAATTTGCCATTTTTAGACCTATTAAAAAGTGCTCTTGACTCTACCAGATGTTGTCGGGTTTTAATTTTTTTTAATAGATTACTTTTTAAAAAATTTTGACACGTGACACCATCTGGTGGAGTTAAGCGCACTTTTTCACCTCTAAACTAAGCAAATAACTGGTTTTTCCCTGATGTCCAGTAAACTGGTTGAGCTTGAAAATATGTTCGCATGTTACAATTTTGTCTGCTATCTTATGCCAAAAAATGTTTTTTTATACCTACTTCGGTTTTTGCTAGTGGTTGTGGCCTGAAATAAAAGCTAACTTTATCTTATTATTTATATATTGTCCACACTTCACTATCCCTATCTGTTTGAAATGCTGTAAACCGATTTTTTCACGAATTTTGGTTTACTGCTACCGTATTTTTCACAAGCAATTATATTTAATAAATCATCCGCAATACTTAGCTGAAAATTAAGGGTGAATACCAAGAGTAAAGTTTTTAGAAGAATACGGCAAATTTAAAAGAGAAAATTATTTATAAAAACAAAACTCATGTGTATTCAACTTTTCCGAGGGTCTTAAATTGCATTGAGGGTCAGGGATCGGTCGAACCGTGTGAGATATCACGAAACAGTTTTTATCATCCCAACTGAAAGCTTAAAAAAAAAATTCTCCTTCAGTTTACACGGCATGAAATTTAAAAAAAAAATTGTTTTTAAATTGCCTTAAACCTTCCACTAAAAATTATCCCAGTAGAAAAATAAGCTGTTAAAACCGTTTATTAAGGGTAAACTGGTCGCTCCAATTAGATGCGAAAAACCGTTTCGGGATATCTCATACGGTTCTAATGGTGGTCAAATCTGTCGCTGCCTCAAAAGTTATCTTGGACAAAAACCACTGAACTCAAAATGAAGTCATATATGAACTAAATATAATAGAAAGTTTTCTCTTACAACCGACTTTTATAAATTTTGACTTGCAGTTCCTAGAATTTGGTGAAGTAGCAAAATGTTTTCTTTGTAAAATATAATACACAGAAATCATTTTTTATTTTCACTTGTACTGTCGTATTTGTCTAAGCGGACGTTTTTGAAAATTTCAAAAACGTCCGCTTAGACAAATACGACAGTAGTTCTGTATATCAATGTTTTCCACATTTGTATTTTTGATATGTTTTTTTTGATTCGAGGCATAAAATTATAATTGTTTCATTATAAATATTGTTATTTTTAACGTTTTGATTTATTTAAATCATCTTCAGAATGAGAAGATAAATTCTTTTCAACGAAAGACACAGAGGCGGGGTTTTTTTTCAGCGCAATGGGCAATCGGAAGTTCTTTTTTCCGCGCGCAATGCGGGCGATCGAGCGATGTCTCTCGAAAACGGTAACATAACTTTATTCCAACAATTCCGAATTGTATCCAAGAGGCAATTGGCTCGATACAGAGTCTCGGCATAATGTCTTTACAGATCGACGAGCGGTTAACCGGTAATTCATCCGATAAACACCGGTAATTTCAGTTTGATCGGTGAGATACTGATGTCATGGTTAGTAATACCTCTCGCGGAATAACGTGGTTATATGGGTAACTTTTCAGATGAAATCTTTTTGGCGTGCGCTAAATTAATATTCCTTGACTACGTCGACCACCTGTGTTGGTAAAACGAGCCACTTTTTTATGCTGAGAACTGGAATGTTCATGTGGACCAGAGATCGGCCAGAGCTTTGCTCTGCCACTACTTTTTACAGGCAGAGCTGGACTTTTTCACTAGAGACATCCGACAGAGTATGTAATGCGCGTGCGGCAACGTTTTAAATACGTTACAGGCAAAGTTCATCAATTTTAGAGCAGAGCAGACTCAAAAAAAACTCTACTTTGAGTTGCGTTTATTGCGTCATTTCGTATGGAGCAATTATCAGCGGGTGCGTCACAAATTTTGTTTCAAACAACACTTCCTGGATGGTCCCTGGAAGCTATATTTTTCCACCTGTAGATTGTGCCTCCGTACTGATCCTTACATTTTATTTGAGACACGGTATTTTGGAAATGTAGTTACGAAAAATTTCGGCAAAACTAACTTTTTTGCGGGCGCTTTCAGCATTTAAAAAAATGATTAAAAGATGATCGAAGGCCGATAAAGGGGCCAAATTATATTTATATCTATTTTTGGTGGATATGAGCCTCAATCGACCGAAGGCCGCAAATTTAAGGGTCGTTTATTATTTTGAATTTAGATTTTGATGGCAATCCCGCGGGGCCGGGGGGGGGGCGGGGAGCGCTGGGGGGGGGCGGGGGGGGGCGGGCCGGGGCGGGGGGGGGGCGGGGGGCGGGCGGGCGCGGGGGATGGCGGGCGGCGAGGTCCGTAAAGGGCGGAATGTTATATTTAATGATTTATTTTTTGTTGAAAAATGCAGCCTCAAATTGGCCGAAGGCCGATAAACAGGAGATATTTACTATTTTCTTATCTTGTTTAAAATTGAGCCCCAAATCAGCCAAAAAGCTTTTTTTTTGAAATTCTTGATTCGGCGTCTATTGTGGGCGGCACGCAACTTTTACATTTTTATTTAATTTGTGCAGGAGATTAGATAACAATAAAAAAATGGACAAAATGCTTCAAATAATTCAACCTTTTAAGGATTTTGGCTGTATTTTTAACTCCGCGCTAGCGTCAAAAGAGAAACAATATAGCGCACTTTCAATTTAAGATTATAATTAATGCAATAATTTTGTCTACGTTTTTTGCGCCGCCAAAGCAAATTTCTGCATGCAGAAGCGCTTTTGCTTAATAGTGTGAGGGTTCTCCTGGAGCCTGACCAAAAAACTAATGAAAATGTGCTGAATTGAAGGAGAAAATTCATTCTGGTGGTTTTTTTAGCCGAAACGTTAGCGAAATTTTCGAAAGTTGGTATAATACGTGTGATGAATTTTCTTGAGACGGCTCCAAATGAAACTGACGATTTTTGGCGTTTTTCTTCTGATTTTCTTGGTTTAAAATCTATCTCCTCCTGTAGGTTATAGTTTCAAACATTGGGCCCAAAGTTTTTTAATCACCTTGTCGTTTGAAGGGTGGTTAGCTTGGCGTTTTTCTCACATTTTCGATCAGAATTGAAATAGTTGAGTTTTTTGCTGGACAGTTTCAAAAAACAAATTCCGGAAAAAACGTGCTTCGATTTTTTCTAAGTAGGCTAAAATAAGCAGTGAACATGCATGCAGAATTGGATTACGTCAAGTACGATATTTTGGAGTTTTCAGTGGCTCAAATTCGAGAAACGCTTATTTTTTTACTTCATCCTTTAACAATACATTAGAATAAGAATTCGAAAAGCGGAAAGTCTGTCGAATTTTTCTTGATGATTGGGTTCTTGGAGCTACATTAATTATCACCTTCATAATTGTGGAATTTTTAATGCCCTCTAAGGCCTTTATTAAATCAGAGTGAAAAATTACATTCAAAATATATATCTCCTTTTATCGGCCTTCGGACGTATGCGGCTATTCTTCAACAAAATTTAAAATTCAAATATACATTCCCTTTATCGCGCTTTCGTGCCGTTTTGGCTCATGCTTATCAACAAAACTATAAATATAAAGCATATAATCCCCTTATCGGCGCTTTCGGCCGATTTTGAGGCCTCTTTTTCAAAAAATTATAATTCAATATGATCATTCCCTTATATCGGCCGATTTTGGCTGCATTTTTCAACAAAATTAGTGTTCCGTTTATAGAGCTGAAATCGAGCGGCTCGGTCTAATAACATTCATAGTGTCTTCATAAAAAAGTGCCTCCTTTACTATCACGGGTGGTGCAGCTGTCAAATAAAATATTGCCAGAATTTCTTTGAAAAGTTAACGGCTTGTATATTTCATGTCTAACATAAATATCTACGTTGTCTCAATAAAAAGTCTCTTAGTACACCAGGTAGCTTGGTGTCACGTGTCCAAGAATGACATTTGCCAAAAATTTCTTTGAAAAGTTAACAGTTAGGTATATTTTCCATGGTCTACATATACATTCTCTCGTGTCTAAATCAAATAAAGTTGCTACTTTACTAAACTAGGATGGTGTCACGTGTTCAAATATAATATTTGCCAAAAAATTTTCGTCTTGAAAGGTAACCAGTGTTATGTCCAATTTTCATGGTCACATACATTCCAGTGCTCTAAATAAACACGCTGCCTCTCTCTTCTACACTTGGCGGTGTCACCGCATCGCCTTCAAAATAATAATTTACAAAAAAATTTTTCTTAAAGTTACCAGCGTTCGACTTATTTATTTTCAGGATCTACATCAAAGCATTCCAGGTTAGTCTCCAATAAAAAAAGTCGGTCTCTTTTAGCTACACCAGGTGGTGTCAGTGTCCAACATAAATAGTTGCCAAAAAAATTTCTTTTTGAAAATCTTACCCATATAACCCTTTTTGGAGGGCATCCATGATCAGATTCTCGCATAAACTGAAATTTACCGGTGTTTCTGCGCATGTGAATTACGGTTAACCGGTCGGTCGTCGATCTGTAAGAGACAGTAGCGTGACAAAAAAATCTGTTCAACCAATTGTCCTCTTGGATACACATTGGAAGTTTGTGAATCGTATGTCCGGTTTTCGCGAACATTCCCCCGCCAGAGCACAAAAATATTTTTTTTAATCGGGCTCTCAGATAGGTTGGCTAACTGAATTCTACAATCGGGCCTTCAGTTAGCCAACCTATCTGAGAGCCCGATTGAAAAACATATTTTTGTGCTCTATGTCTTTCGTTGAAAAGAATTTATCTTCTCATTCTGAAGATGATTTAAATAAATCGAAACGTTAAAAATAACAATATTTATATTGAAACAATTATAATTTTTATAGGGAAAGTCAGGAATTAAAATAAAATACATCCAAAAATGTTGTGGTTCTGGAGTAATTTAAACATAAATGCAATTGAACTTGCAAAGCAATGAAGAAATACGCCCTTTTCAGTGAGGTCACCAGAACCCAACTGTAAAATATCTTCTTTTTTTCTATCGGCAGTGTTTTTTTATTAAATAAATCAGAAATTATCTAATAATATTAATTTGTCTACATGGAAAATGATATGATAAAAGCAAGGTTTCTTTAACCCATGGCTGCAGTTTCATTTTTTGCAGCAGCAAATGTTCCAACCAAAACAGCAAGTTGAATTTTCTCAGAGCAACCCAAATTCAAACGATATTCGATATCACCCAACGACTGAATTTTTTCTTTTTATACACGAATATCGAGATAAATTAATTTTTCGAATAAAATTAACTTTTAAATCGCACTTTTATTTCCATAAAAAAAGTGCTAGAACATTTAGTTTACAAAGTTGTTTTAACCGGCAATTTTTTACTGAAAAAGTTTCCTTCAGAAAATTTTTTGTAAAGTCAGGCAACAATGATTTGAAAAAAACACTTTTAAACTGCTCACCATTAAAATTCTCGCCTTGATTTTGTTCGGAAACTCAATTTCAGCAACTTGGTCGTGAATATCTGTGATTACATCATTTAAAGCAATTCCATTTTTGACCATCATTTCGTTTATCAATTTAATACATGTTGAAATATCACGATTGGTCAACCACTCAATCATCTGGTTAATATCTTCTACTCGAGGTCGACCAGTTACCTTAAAGTATATTTAATTACGGTTTTAAAAATAATACTCAAGGTTTGTGTAAAAAAAGAAGCAAATTTTTTTTTTTTTTATGTTAGTGTGCAAAAAATTAAAATACGCTTTAAATTATTATGGTTTTTGAATTGTTTTTTAGTCAAAGAAAAGTTTGCAAGATAATTTTAAAATCGAAAGAAAAGGGCACTGAAACTTCCGCTTAGGTAGTTTTTTTAGGTCAACCCACCCTAGTCATGCACAGATTACGGGAAAACCATTAGCGCGATATCGCACAAACGCGTTTTTGCATTTCAACTGCCAACTAAAAAAGCCTCAAATGGAGAGAAATTTTATAAGTTGATTTGACATCCTGGTTCACCGGATGTACAGGCCGTGCTAAGCGTTTTTACCTTCCTTTTTTCCAAACTTGGTTTAACAACTTGATTTCCGCCGTTTTGCATGCCGTTGTCAGAAGAGTTTTCTCAATGATATAAACCAATCAAAACGGCGGAAATCAAGTGTAACCAGTTTGGCGCAAAAAAGAAGGGAAAAACCTTTACACCCTGCTAAACCGCGCCATAATGTGAGTTTTTTGGTAGGTTCGAATCTCGCTGGGACCCAATTTTTTTCTTCAAATCAGCCGAGAGCTTAATTTTTATGTTTGTTCGTTCTTATTTCCGTTCATCGATTATTCCATTAAACTGCGTTGAACTATATTTTGATGAATTCCTTGGAAGAAATAAGACGAGATTCGATTTGTGTTTTTTCAAAATTTATGACTGAAAATGCATTAATAATAGATCTCTGACGGTTACCGGAACCGGTATAGTCCGATAAAAAGAAAAAAAAATCTCCATTTAGCTTTTTAGGTGGCAGTTGAATGCAAAAAAACGTTTCCGATATCGCCTATTGGTGTTTGCCCGTAATCGTCATGGACTTAGGGTCGCGTTGACCTAAATAAAAATTACTCTTAGAGAGCATGTTTCGCCAATTTATTATATGAATTTAGCAATTTAAAATATTTTCCAAGCAATTTGCTAAAATCTACCTTATAAACAATATCTTCAGAAACATTTCCAAAAGCCATATGCGAAGATTGCAAAATATTCAAACTTCTTCTCATATCACCTTCCGCCATCTTTAAGAGTAAATTCATTCCCCCTTCATCAATAGTAATTTTTTCTTCTTCAATTACATGTTGAATTCGCGGCATCATTTGGTCACGAGATAATGGCGCGAAACGAAACCGGGTACAACGAGACTGGATAGCCGGAATAATTTTCCCAAGGTAGTTACAAATTAAACTTTGAGGGATCAAAATTCAGAATACAGTAAACATAAATATTAATACACGCTATGGTAATTGAAGATAAAAATAATCTATGAAAAATTGGCCATTGTTATAGACGGACGTTATTTTTCAAATCTACGTAGGTTTTGGCCAAATTCCGGCCGTTATGTTCTAATACAAACACGACAGTAATACTAGAAACCATATTAAACCATCCACGTAATTTAACCATCCACGTAATTTAAATATTTTTTTCATTTCTTATTTTTATATATACAATGTTAATTGTGGAATGTGTTCTGCGTGTACGAGAAAGTTATTCTTTTGTATTAAAGCACCAGCGCTGCGGCCGATGAATCATCAATCTGGCGCACACCCTACAATTACTATTGTATGAAAATGTACCAAATATTTTATAATATTTCAGCAAAAATTTGTGAAAGACCGTTTGTTTTGTACTAATATACGAATTATGCTTGAAAATAGATATGCCGGCGCCATAATGGCGCTAAAGAGTTTAAAGTTCGCATGATTCCGACACTCCTCTCAAAAAAGTAAACTTTCGAAACAATTATCCAAATGTTTTTGAAATTTGTGTGCCAAAACTTTTATGTTAATTAGACACCTCTCAAGGAGTCAAATTATAGCTTGAGGTTGGGCTAAAAAGGCTCGTAAGACAAACGTTGCTAGAGCAAGATAAAAATAAATTCGATTCATTAATGTTTTTTCAATGTCTAAATTAATTGTTTTTTGATCCATAACAAAATCGAACATTTTCGGTATATTTTTCCATGACTCTTCTGAGCGCATTTTGTGCGTCTCTAGTCATAGCATCACACTCGTCCAGAATAATAACCTTGAATCCTTTCGAGTGTAAAGATCTTGTTGAAGCAAAGTTCAGAATTTTTTCTCGAACAACTTTAATTCCACGATCATCAGAGGCGTTTAACTCCAAGACCATTTGTTTCATATTTTTATGTCTGAAAATTTGTTTTTAATAAAAACTTTCATTTTTTTAAGGATGTCGAGTTTGTTTATAAGGACATGTTTGTCTTTAACATTTTCTATATGTGAAAAACGGTGATTTTTTCTTTATACCCAAATGCTATGACTTTAAACGGACAAGTAGAACCTGTTAGCCTGTGCGTTTAAAGTTTTGACAAAATTTAAAACCCATGGTAAAACTCAAACACCTTGTAAACCTCCTTTATATCTGTGGAAATTGAAAAACAGATGAAACGTTTTTTAGCAAAAAGCAATATTTTCTGACATTTTTTTACAATTTCAAAGATTGGTTTAAAGTCTGTTGGCTAAAATTTTGGGCCCGAACTGAGTTAATTTCAATTGATTTTTGTCGCTATCGTCACAGTAGAATGACTTTAATATGACAGGTAGAAACCGTTACCATGTCATATCCACAGCATAGTCGGAAATTTTCAATATTGACCGTTTTGTCCTTATAGGCAAACTTGACAATATATATTTTTACCCGTAAAGTTGATTTGCGACTGCCAAAATTGTACTTGTTTTTCCTGTTCCAGGAGGTCCATAAAAGAGTAAATGAGGAAGTTGCTGACTATCTATAAATTTTTGAATTGTATTAATAATCTCCTGGTGAGAAATCAAATCAGATAATTGTTTCGGACGATATTTTTCAACCCATGGTAAACCAAAGCTGACAGGAGCGATAGACATTCTGAAAAAATCATTTTTGTAGTAGATATTTGTATGTTGAAAATCCAATAAAAATTTTGTTATTTACTGTTTTATCTGTTATTTTACTATGGGCCAAATTTAGTTTAAAAGTTTTCGGGAAATACTGAAGTACCAAAATTGTACAGCTGAGATGTTGTCATATTGTCCCTATTATTCCAATGTTTAAAACAATTTTATAAATTTTCGGAAGCTATTTATTAGCAATCAAAATTTATTTCGGCCGAAAACCATGAAGACTTTTTTTGCTCTTCAGCTTAAGAAAGTGGGTGGCGCTGATTTGGACCTTTTCCGACGCCGTTTTTTCAAAAAGCAGGCAATGGAAATGTTCCAAAAAAAACTTCCAGAACGACGCTTCGCGATATTTTTCATAATTGAAGTAATCTCATAAAATTCCACTTACACTCGCACATAGACTTGAAAAAAGGTCCAAATCAGCGACACCAACTCCCTTCAAAAAAACATATTATCCCTTCTCGTTCATATTGTCCTTACCGAGGGACGGGCAAAAATAAACTTGAAAGTTTTGGCAATATTTTATCAATATTTTCCTTATTGCACACCCCAGTAATTTTTTGTATTAAAATATAAAAAATATAAGCTTTCAAACAATTTCGTGATTTAAAAAATATCTATAGAAAATATCTCATATGACTTTAAAATATTCTAGTATACACGGGGACTATTATCAAAGTTAATTAGATTTTTAATAGGCAGTATTAAGAAGCGATGAATGGGAAAAGTTTGGTTTTTAGCAGAAATGATTTTAAGTCAAAAGATTTGAAATTTCATGCATCAACTCATCTTCGGATTTTCTATCAAAAAGAATAGTCAGGAAATCTATTTCAAATTGTCGCACAGTAAGTTCGGCAACTGAAAAACATTTATTTTCTAAACCATCTTCAATCTCATCCAGTTTACCGTCAATCTGAAAATAAAATATTTTTTTTACAAATGTAAGATAATTTAACAAAAACTACAATGCGGTATCAAATTTTAGGCTATTTTCTTCAAATAAATCATGAAAAAATAAAATTTAAGTTTTTTTGTTACAGTGATACAGGGGGCCCAATATTGCC
>SCLH01000182.1:327093-352767 GCA_004367855.1 Oikopleura vanhoeffeni
AAATTTGAGTATTTCAAATCACATTCAGAATAAGTAGAAAATTTTTCGCTCTAAATGGCATCGTTGGAATGTGAAGCTTTTTTCATAAGAATGACTCTTCAAAGTTAAACGATCAAAAGAGCAGGAGTTTTAAGTTGTTCTGGAGTGTGAAAAATAAGGTTTTGCAAGTTATTTTTTCAGGTAGTGCATTGCATATCGCCCAAATTGTGTGTTGAGCGACTCTTTATCAAATATTTCTTCTTCTCGGATAAAATGTAACGACTGTTTATCAACAAATCAAAAATATTTTTCTGTCGATTCCTTTTCAAAATTGTCTCATTAGTTCAATTATGGTGAAAATGATTATAATGAAACCGTTAACGGGTAACGGTAAACCAAAGTTATAAAGTAATAATATATATCAATATTTTTAATTTTGACAAAATGGGCAATCTTTTTTTTTGATAATCAGAATGATAAGTATTTGAAATACAATCGTATATGAGAGCAGAAAACTTTTAAAAGTTTAGATTTATTCTAAATCATCTTTAGAACGATGAATTTTACAGGAAAACATCGAATTTTGGAAGATTACTCATATAATTCATTGAGTTCACTTTTTGTGGTCTCATTGGATTATTTGTTGTCTCTGAAAAGTTTATAAATATATTTTAAATGAATTTTTTGGTTGACTTGTCCTGAAGAGGCACTCCACTGTAAAAATAAAGCTATTTTAATATACAATGTAGTTCCTTTGTAGCTAAATGCTTTAAAGGATCCCTGCTCTACATTTTCTGCAGTTATTATGTCCTAAAAATGCACCAAATCAATTGTTTATGTTTGAACGCATAAACACCAAATGAAAAAATTTTTCGAAATATGGTTTTTTTCGATTTTATCTAAGGCGAGATAAAAGTTTGATAAGTGGAAAAGGGGTTGAGTTGATAACGCTCTGTGATGGCTGTCTCAAAATACTTCGAGCATTTCATTGGCCAAAAAAACTAATTTCCACAAAACGAAACTATGACCTTATTGCTGGTAAACTGGTTACTAGATTGAGACCGAAAAAAAATTGCGATGTATTAACTTATTGACTCTGGAATAAATTGGAATTTTTGAATCGGATGTCACCTCTTCTGAAACATACAAAAGCATGTGATTAATGTCTGTTTCGCTATAAAACTTTCATTCGCCGTAATATTTTCTCAAAATTATGTTAAAAATACGTTATGTGCAATTTGACAGTAAAACTTCAAAATATGGTTGAGTAAGCAACGTCTCTATCAGTGTTTCCCAGCTTTTTATCAGCTCTTTGAAAAACGAAGTCAATTTTTTTCGAATTTTCACGTGACTTAGAAAAATCATGATTTTGAGTTTGCGTCGAAATTGCAAAACAACGCATGTAAAGTTTATTGTTTTAACCTAGCTTTGCGACATATTGAGCTAATTTGCAAATTTAACTAGAGGAGATATTGTTCAATGCGTAATGCAAATAAGGTAGTTTATTTGCATTGTTCTAGAAAAAATTATCAGACTTATCACATTTATGACCTTTTTGATAATATCAAATGACAACTTCGTCATTCTCAACATACATTTTTTCAAGCATTCTTCTCACCAATGAGCCTTTTTTTTCAAGACATTCTCCACACAATACTTTTTTCAGACAGATTTCATCACACCCATGACTTTTTTCAAAAAATTTATGTGACCTTTTTTACAAAAATTTAAAATACCTTTTTTTCAAAAATTTATATGACTATTTTTCAAAATATATCGACTTTTTTTCAACAAATTTAAAAACTTTTTTTCAAAAATTTATAATACCTATTTTTCAAAAAACTTACTACATGACTATTTTTCAAAAAATTATAATGACTTTTTTCAAAAATTTATAATGACCTATTTTTTCAAAAAAAGATTTAATTGACTTTTTTATCCAAAAAATCATCAATACAATTTTCCAAAAAAATTAATGACCTTTTTCCAAAAAAATTCATAATACTTTTTTTCGAAAAATAATAATACTGTTGATTAATTATTATCACAGTTCAGACAGAATAAAATTACTAAAATTATATATATTTTTATGCTCGAAAGGTGAATAGCTGGTGATTCTCGTAGTCTTTTGCGAGCCATAAGAAATATTTTAAGTCTTGATATATTATCTTCGTGAGCGCCTTTTTAATATATGTCAGAAAGTTTCTTTTGTTAATTTCTTAATTCTTTTGTTTCTCTATCTAAGTTCACATTCAATTTCCGAGATTCATGACTTCTATAAACTTTCGTTTATGTAGCTCGATATGAGTTCAAACCATTTTATTCAGTTGTCCATTATTTCGGAGTATTTGATGCCTTAGAATCCACCTCATGTCAAAGTTAATTTAATACTATATCGATTAAAAAAACGCACTATATTTTAAACCTTAAGGGTATGTGGTGGTCTACATTTTTCTGGCAGTTATTATGTCATAAAAATGCACCAATTCCAAAGTTTATGTTTAAAAGCAGCAAAAACAACCCAAAAAAAAAAATTTCGAAATTTTGAGTTTTCGATTTTTTCTGGAGTATTTGTTCAAAATTAATACAAAATAACTGATGTTCAATTGACCATAAAACTTCAAAATCGCTCATGACGTTAAGCCAACCTTTCTCTTCAGGTGGTTTCCCAGCTTTCTTTGAGCCTACTTTGCAACAATGAAGCCATTTTTTCGGAAATTTTCACGTGACTTGATAATCTCATATTTTGAGTTTGGGTCGGAATTGAGAAAAACCGGCTCTCTAGAAGTTTCCTATTTGTTCATCTAGACTTGCAAAATTTGAGTGATTTGAAATTTAACCTAGGAGGAGATAGATTTCAGTGAAAAGTCAAAAAACCAGGTGGTTTTAGCAATTCTAGAAAAAATATAGCACTAACGACAAAAGGGCTCTCAAAGTTTTCAAACTAATTATACAGCGTTATATAAAAATTAGTTTAGATTCAAAATAAACCACTGACAGGAGAATAGAATTTCCTTGTTCTTGACTAGTATCCCTGTATCGCTAGTGGTCTGGGAGTGTATGCATGCAAAAAATTTGAACATTGTTTACGCAAGATGAAGGCTAGTTCTCAAACTGGTAATCGAATTATATCTTGAAGCCCTGTTGGCTAATATTTTATCGAAATATGTCAATTAGGAACCACCTATATCCCTAAAACGTTTTAAGCCTATATTTTCCAAAAGTAACAGGTTTTTGTCTTATTCTGACATTTTGAAAAAAACAGTATTACTGAAATAATTCGTACTTGAACAGTAAACCATCATCTACTTTTAGTGCAAAATGCAAACGACTACATTTCATAATTTTTTAAGGTTTAAAGAATAGTGACAAATGCAGTATTTTGGTTGTACGCACTGGTCAATATTAGCGGAGAACTTAGAATGATACAATTTAAAGGCGGTATAATTTATACAATCCACACCGCAGGCATTATACTTTCAATAGATGAGATCAGGTATTTTGATACATTCAATTTCTTGATTGATGTGCCGGTTGTTGAACTATTCTGACTCGTGTGTAGTAGTGAACATGTATCATGAGCTAAATATTTTTGAAAAATAACAAAAAAATATATTAATTATGTATTTAGTCCCAATTGCGTTTTTTGCTAAAACTAACTTCAGACGGTAAACTTTTGAATGGTTATAGGTAGGGTGCGCTGCGGGAAATCTACAGACTAACTAAAATGTTGATAAACATTTATTTGCTATCGGGGGTAATCGCCAGAAAAAAGACGATTCGAAGCAAAAAAAAATTTTTTGGGATCTAGTGGTCAGAAAGTGAGTTTCAACAACCCTCATTCGATCCCAGTGCTACATATAATAAGACTTTATTTTAAAATAGACATTATATTTATTAAAAAGTCATTGAATTTTGGAAAAAGGTCATTACAATTTTTTGAAAAAGGTCATTTATTCTTGAAAAAAGTCATTATAATTTTTAAAAAAGGTACATATATTTTGAAAAAGGTCTTATAATATTTTGAAAAAAGATCATTATATTTTGAAAAAAAGGTCATTATACTTTTGAAAAAGGTCATTAGAAATTTTTTGAAAAAAAGGTCATATTTTATAAAGGTCAATAATTTTTTAGAAAAAGGTCATTATTTTTGAAAAAAAGGTCATATGATATTTTTGAAAAAAAAGGTCTTATGGTTTTGGAAAAAAAGGTCATTATATTTCGGAAAAAAAGTCATTATTTTTTTGAAAAAAGGTCTTATTTTTTTTGAAAAAGGTATTGTGTGAGAAATGGTTGAAAAACAGGTTATTGGTGTGAGAAGCAGGGATACCCTTAAGCTAAAGTATGAGGATGAGCCATAACTGGTACACCTTTTTAGGTCTGTACCAGTTAGTGCGCGAGGACTGTAATCATTTCAGATTAACCTCAGAGAAAATAATTTATAAAATAAACTTGGGTCATAAATTATGAGTCATAATTTATGACCCAAGTTTAGTTTATAAATTATTTTCTCTGAGGTTAATCTGAAATAATTACAGTCCTCGCGCACTAACTGGTACAGACCTAAAACGGTGTACCAGTTATGGCTCATCCACACACTTTAGCTTAAGCTACAAAGGAAGCTACATTGTAGATTAAAATAGCTTTATTTTGTACAGTGGAGTGCCTCTTCAAGGACAATCCGATTTCGTCCACTGCGTCTTTATAGGGTTACCGGCAAACTTTTGGGAAAAATCTGTATAACACAAATCAAATACAGCCAGCAGTTTATATCATTATTTGTGAAAAAATGTTTTTTATTCATGTTTGCTTTGTTTTTGCATCTAGAATTCTTAAATGTAAAATCCAAAGAAGTTTTCAACTTGTACTCTTTTAGATATATCAAAACCATAATAATTCGAAGAAATCTTTGAAAAGATATAGAAAAAGTACAATTTGACAACTTTTTTAGCACTTCTTCCGTTTGGGTCTCTCTTTTGAGTATAACCGTAAGTTCAAAAACACCTTTCTTACTATAGTAATACTCGATAGTATATACGAGTGAGGACTGTATCTAAAAAAAAATAAGTGTACTCACATGATATCTGAAGGCGCTCTGTCAGTGATTTTAACGGTCTCTATAATTGAAGAATATAGAATTGGGTCATCAGCACTATTTTTCGCCAAAATTAACTTCTCGTCTTTTAACTTATCCGCATCAGATTTTTTATCTGATCCCCATCTAAGTTTATAATCTTCTAGTTTTTTTGGACAACTTTTCAAATTTTCTTCTGGTTCATATGTATTTTCTTTTTCTGGAAATCCCACCCATTTTACTTCATATTCCCATATATTATTCGTTATTCTTGCTGAACAGATTTTTTCAACTTCATAAATTTCTTCATCCAAGCATAATTGGTCGTTTTTTGGAGAACTTTCCGCGGATTTTCTAAAATTAATTTTATTCGAACTTATTCCTTATGACCTTTCAGTATATAATTCACCATAATTATTGCATTTGGTCGAAATCGACATTTATTCAAAATACAAAACTCACTTTGTTTATTTTGTATTTTCATTTTGTTCAATTTCTCGGTTTTCATCTGATGTTCTGGATGTCTTTTTGCTTTTTTTTCAGTTTATTACTGTCGCCTCTGATTGTTAGCCTCTTTTATTTTTGAAGATTTTCTTTTTGCTAAACTGTTTTTTTCGTTAACGGGTTTTTTGATTCATTTTCATAATAACCAATGTCTCAACACAAACAAAAAAATTATATTGGTGATAAATTCTAAAATTTTGCTCTCTAGCCTCACATGTGGTAATTTTAAAAATCTACTGTCTAACTGACGGTCAATATTTTCAAATAATGTAAATTATGCAAAGAAGACTTAAATATCGCTTTTTAGCAAAACTGCATTATTTTCAAAATTTTATTAAGCGCTGAAATTTTTTCCGGGTTCCGAGCTCTACTGGTAATCAGCAAAAACCGGTTATTTGTCTATTTTACAGTTAAAAACAGTGCTCTTTACTCCAGAAGATGGTGTTGCGTGTCAAAACAAATGTTTTCTTAACTGAACAAATATTGAAAGGTCGCTAGAGAGCAAAAATGGTCAAACCTCAAGGTCAATCTTCTTCATTATGACCTTTCAGTATATAATTCACCCATAAATTNTTTGAAGGTATTGTGTGGTGGCCCTTGAAGGTCTTTGTGGGATGGAGTTGTCTTGTGATTATCATAAAAGTTAATGTGTAATGTTTGTCATTGTGCGAATTCAGTTGTCTTGTGCAGAATGTCGGCATAGGCGACATTTCTGTGCACAAATGACAAGGTGATTATTTCTTGCCAATGACTTAAGTCATTTTTACCGTCAAAAACGCAATGTAGTTTTGATAGTAATATACAGGTTGTATTCAATATGAGTTTTTTCATATAATACTCTGGAGGGAGAATAGATTGTTTCCGTTTGTGCTTGTCTCTTGTTTCGCTTTACGTGTTACGGAGTGGTAAGCTACAAAAAGAGTTTGAACATTCTGACGCAAGCGAGGCTAGTTTCAAATGGCAATCTGAAATTATATCCTCGAGGCCGTTTGGCTAATTTTATCGAGATTATCAAATTAGGAGCAGGGATACCTTCAGCTAAAGTATGAGATGAGCCATAACTGGGTACTTCTTAGGTCTGTTACCAGTTTAGTGCGCGAGGTGTTATATTCATTCTATTAACTTCAAGAGAAAATAATTATATAAATAAATCTGGTGCTCAAATTTGTGTCATAATTAGACCATTTGTTATAAATTTATTGTTCGCTGAGGTAATCTGAGATAGATTACAGTCCTCGGCACTAAACTGGTACATGACTAAAAAATGGTACACAGTTGAGGCTTATTTGCCACACACTTTAGCTTAAGCTACAAAGGACAGCTACATTGTAGGATTAAAATACTTTATTTTGTACAGTGAAGGTGCCTCTCAAGGAAATCCGATTTCGTGCCACTGCGTCTTTATAGGGTTACGCAAACTTCTTGAGATAAAATCTGCTATAACACAATCAAAATACAGCCAGCAGTTTATATCATTATTTGTGAAAAATGTTTTTTTAATTCATGTTTGCTTTGTTTTTGCAGGCTCTAGATTACTTAAATGTAATATCAAAGAAGTTTTTCAACTTGTCTCTTTTGATATATCAAAACCATATAATTCGAGATCTTTGAAAAGATATAGAAAAAGTTCAATTTGACAACTTTTTAGCACTTTTCCGTTTGGGTCTCTCTTTGGATAACCGTAAGTTTCAAAACACCTTTTTACATATGAATTACTCGATTGTATATACGAGTTGAGGATGTATCTAAAAAAAAATAAGTGTACTCACATGATATCTGAAGGCGCTCTGTCAGTGATTTTAAACGGTCTCTATAATTGAGAATATAGAATTGGGTCTCAGCACTATTTTTCGCCAAAATAGACTTCTCGTCTTTAACTATTCCGCATCAGATTTTTTATCTGATCCCCATCAAGTTATATCTTCTAGTTTTTTGGACAACTTTCAATTTTCTTCGGTGCTATGTATTTTCTTTTTCTGGAATCCCACCCATTTTACTTCATATTCCCATATATTATTCGTTATTCTGTGAACAGATTTTTTAACTTCATAAATTTCTTCATCAAGCATAATTGTCGTTTTTTTGGAACTTCGCGGATTTCTAAAATTAATTTTTATTCGAACTTAAATTTATTGTGAAATTCAATATAAAATTGTATTTTTTTTCAACGTTTTCGATTTTTTTAATCATCTCAGAATGAGACAAAAAATTTTAGTCGCAGAAGTTCGATCGAAAATTTGGCATGGGCTCTCAGATGTTGCCAAATTAAGCCCATTGTGAAAATTTTAACAAACTCGCAGTAACATCACTTACTTAGAAACGTCATAATTTCTATGCTCGTGTTGCTTGTTTTTGACGGTTTATTAAGAGTGATTAAGAACCTTCAAACACTTTTCGGTGGTATGTGTTGTAAAGGCCTTTTCCAAATTTTAAAAATGTTTATGAAGAACGACGTAATTGTTCAGCGGGAGCGTTGTCTGGATCAACAAGAAATTTTTTACATTTTTTAAATTTGGCATCATCTGAGAGCCAATTCCAAATTCAATTTCGATTCGAACTTCTGCGACTAAATATTTGTTCTCATCTGAAGATGATTTATAAAATCGAAAACGTTAAAAAAAATCAACAATTTTATATTGAATTCTAAATAAGCAGATCTCAACACAACAAAAAAATCATATGGGTGATTTAAAATTCTAAAATTTTCTTTCTGCGCTACATCGTGTGGAATTTAAAAATCTACTGTCTAACTGACGGTCTATTTTCAAATAATGTGAAATTATGCAAGAGACTTAAATTATCGTTTTAGCAAACTGCATTATTTCAAAAATTTTTATTTTAGGATGTGGGCGTCGATAATTTGGGCTCTTTTTTTACAATTTTCAAGTGAAGTTGTCTGAGAAACTTGCTTCAGAATAATTATTTTTGTTCCAAATAGTAGTACAACTCGTAAGGAAGTGCCAGTACTATTCAGAGCATCTGATACCTCAACCTACGCTCAGAAAATGGTTTTTAGGTAGGGTCCCTAAAAGCACTAAAACGCCTACTCCTCATTCAGTCCTCATTCACTGTTTCTTGCTTATTTGCGATTCAACCTTCCAATATAAAGATGCGCATCTCGAGCGGTAGAAATTTCAAAATTTTGCCCTGTGGTCAAAACAGCGTATTTGGGAGCCTCACGCCAAAGCCTGATCCTCCTTGAATTGTAGGTTTTTTTTTAATTTGTGCTTCAATCAACCGCAAAGGCTGAATTAGGTCTGAACGGTAGCTTTTTCATATTTTCCCTCTCCAAAGTTCAGGAACGACAAGTTGTGTTTCTAGTTTTTGTTGAATCTGAACTTTTTTGAAATTAAAAAATTAAAATTGAATTTAACGTTTTTTTGCAGTTATTTCGATTTAAGGTCTATACTTCGCAATTTTGAAAGGGGCATAATCTAGATCGAAATTGGTACCTTTCACTTCAAGGTTCTCAAAATCTTCAAAAATCTCAACTTATTTTTTTTGAACAAAACCAAAATTCGAAATCTAAGCTTTAAAAAACGCAGTGGAAAATGCTCTACAAAAGGGGGCAATCAAAAGTTTTCTGAGAATCTCAATTATCGTCCCCCACATGCCTTGCGCTGAATTTTTTCTCGGGTTCGAAGCTCTACTGGTATCAGCAACCCGTTATTTGGTCTATTTTACAGTTAAAAACATGTGCTCTTTACTCCGAGAAGTGGTGTTGCGTGTCAAACAATGTTTTCTTAACTTGAACAAATATTTGAAAGGTTCGCTAGAGGAGCAAAAGTCACTCCAGGATCAATCTCTTCTCTCTTATGACCTTTCAGTAATATAATTCACCATTAAATTATGCATTTGGTCCGAATCGGAATTTATCAAAAATCAAAACTCACTTTTGTTGTTTAGTTTTGTTTTCATTTTGTTCCATTTCTTCGGTTTTCATTCTGATTGGCTTCTGGATGTCTTTTTGCTTTTTGTTTCAGTTTATTACTGCGCTCTGCATTGTTAAGCCTCTTTTATTTTTTGAAGATTTCTTTTTGCTGAAACTTGTTTTTTCGTTAACGGGTTTTTTGATTATTTTCTGATCCCCATCTAAGTTTTATAATTTTCTAGGGAGTTTTTTTTTTCGGAACACTGTTCAAATTTTCTTTGGTTCATATGTATTTTCTTTTCTGAAATCCCACCATTTACTTCATATTCCATATATTTTATTCGTTATTCTTGCTGAACAGATTTTTTCAACTTCATACAGGGTGTAAGTAATTTCTTCATCCTTGCATAATTGGTCGTTTTTGAGAGAACTTTCCGCGGATTTTCTAAAATTAATTTTATTCGAACTTATTAATGATAATGATGGTAAATGTTTATCTCGAACACCAACAAAATTATATTTGTGATAAATTCTAAAATTTTGCTCTCTAGCGTCACATGTGGTAATTTTAAAAATCTACTGTCCAACTGACGGTCAATTTTTTCAAATGATTTAAATTATGCAAAGAAGACTTAAGGGGGTTGTCCATGCTGGAAAGGCTTTTTCAAAGGCTAATAACTTTTTATTCCTTCATAAAATCTACAAAAAAGTGCGCGAAATCGAAAATTTTCCAGCATACCGTACTCAAGGAATCTTTTGGCGGCGTTTAAGTTGTCTAATTATCACTTTCATATTCAAAATTTTCGATTTCGCGCAGTTTTTTGTAGATTTACAGCGAAATTCACAAAATCCTTACAACATCTTGCCCACCACCCCCTGTGCTTGTTACATTCCAAAAATAACGTTGTTTTGAAATAAGGCGAAAAAGAAATAGGACTTTCAAAAAAAAATTGCTCGGCGGTTAACTTCAATTTACCGGTTTGGGCTTCGAAAACATGCTATGAAAAAGTCAGAAGTAAAATTGTTCCAGAGATTACGAACTACTATTCCTGAAATCGCCCATAGAGTTAGCAATTTAATTTCTGAAAAATGATAGAACTGTTTTTTTGGATGAGCCGTTCGAAATATATTTTATCCTTACTTTTTTGGATTTCTCTGGAATTTTCTTATCAGCTTTATCTCAACAATTTATTTTAAAACAACAAGAGTCTTAATACTCAGTTTTTAGGAATTTCGTCTGACCATCTTTAAAAAAAATAATGATGTTTCTACTAAATGTAGAACTTTTTTTATTTCTTTTTGTTTTTGAAAACAGAAAAAATTGCTCATGAATGTAAAAAGGGCGACAATATAAGCGCAGACATATTGTTTACCACTAATTTCAGAGGTCAGAATTATCGTTCATAGACGAACCTGATAAGTATTTTGAATCGGAGATCAGGTTAAGTTTCACTTAATTTTATTACTAGCATCTCAGTATTAAAATCGTGGTTCCTGGAAAACATTTGAGTTAACTGTCAACTTTTTCACAGCGGAAATGAAGTGATTAATATTTAAATTGTCTTAATATAATTACTGTAATTACAGTAATAAAAAATTTGAGTCTATCCTTTATCTCAATGATTTCACAACAATAATTCCCTAACACTTAAACTTTTTCCATAAAATGACTTCAAAGTCAAGCCAAAAAAGTGTCTCTCATGCCTCTTGGGGATATCAATACTCAAATGAGTCTAGGGGTTAAATATCGCTTTTTAGCAAAACTGCATTATTTTCAAAATTTTATTAAGCGCTGAAATTGACTTTACTCCAGAAGATGGTGTTGCGTGTCAAAACAAATGTTTTCTTAACTGAACAAATACTGAAAGGTCACTAGAGAGCAAAAATAGTCAAACCTCAAGGTCAATCTTCATCATTATGACCTTTCAGTATATAATTCACCCATAAATTATTGGCATTTGGTCCGAAATCGGCATTTATTCAAAAATCAAAACTCACTTTTGTTTATTTTGTATTTCATTTTGTTCAATTTCTCGGTTTTCATCTGATTGTTCTGTGATGTCTTTTTGCTTTTTTTCCAGTTTATTACTGCGCCTCTGATTTGTAGCCTCTTTTATTTTTGAAGATTTTCTTTTTGCTGAAACTGTTTTTTCGTTAACGGGTTTATTTTGATCATTTTCTGATTTTTCGGCTGATTTCGCCTCCCGTTCCTTGATTTTTTGAAGCTGTTTTACTAGTTTTTTTGTTCGCTTTAAGGGTAAGCCTAGTTCAGAAAGGGTTTTGCGAGTTTCGATCAGCGCGTCAAGTTTTGAGTCGTTTAAGTAGGTCTCATCATTTTCCGACATTTCGGGTATCTTAAAAGTAAAAAATTTGAAATTTATTTTTTTTTCTTTCGAGTTATGTTCAACATTGATTTTTCAGGACAAAACCCACAAATTTTAGAAAGCCAATCAAAGAGCTCATTTTAAGCACGTGATGACATGAGCTGAAAAGAGGTTGCCCGCACAAAACCTTAAGGGGGTTGTGGAAAACTATTATGAAAAATTTACCGCTCTGATTGGACGAAGCGACGCACAAGCCCCACCCACGCACTGCATCAATGTGTTGTTATTTTTTTTCTCCCACCTGCGCATAGAAATTATAAAGAATAAATCTGTTTTTTCACGCTTAAAACCAACAGAGAATAACTTTTTCAACGAGCTCGGCAACATAGTTATCACGTGTGAGTGAAAAAGCAGGCTGAAATATAATCTTCGATATCATATCGACGATATGACAGCTCTCAAGGTGTCAAATTACAGTTGAAAATTGTTTCAATAAATTTTTGATTTGTGTCAAATTACATAAGATGGAAACGCATTTTTCTAAGATATCATTTTACTTTGAAAGTTTTGCAATATATGACTTGGTCTAAAATCTTTAGTGAGAATAAGAAAAGAACGGATTCTGTAAAATATTTTTAATTATAAAAATAAATGATTGTCAAAATAATATAATAATCTCGGAAGACAAGATGAACAGTAATGGATTGTACAAACTAAAGTAAAAGTTTTTTTCAATGATACCAAGATGCCAATTCTAGTTTTTTTCTATCCAAAAAATAATAAAAAAAAATTAAAAAAAAGGTTACTCTGGATATTTTAAATTTATTTTTAATTTCATGCTTTATTTCGGGCTTGTGTCGTGAAATCAGCGCTCAGTTTGCTGAATTCTTCCTCCCAATTCCAAATATCGTCAATTTCATTGAAAAGCTCCTTAGAAGGTATCATTCTGGTTAAGAGGCCAAGATCGATGTCGAATTCGATTTCTAGAACTTCTTTCATTTCATCATGAATTTTTATAGGACGAGGAGGCACAATCAAAGCAGAATCGGCGGCTAATTTAAAATTATTGAAATTGGATCATTTTTAAATAATTAGCCCAATTATTTTCAAAAAATTTACTTAAGTAATAGGCTAATAGTAAATAGTAAAAATTTACTTAAGTAAATAGGCTAAAGCAAAAAAACGGCAACCTGTTTTTACACCCAGTGTATTTACCTGTACATAGTAATTGTCGAAAAATGAGAAAATTCGATTTTTAAAAATATAAAGACAATCTTTTCTAAAAACATTTCGGCCATATTTTTTGACGTTAAATTTGATTAATAAATCCAATATCTTTAAAAACATCGGCAGAAGTCATAAATTTTTATTTTTCAGCCATTTTCAGAAATTACAAAAAAATTTTGCACAAAATCATTGGGAAACTTACATGATGTCAAAAGGACAGAATCATTTAGGGTTGGAATGGAAGTAATATTTTTCTTGACGGCATTTGATCGAATTTGAACCGGTTCTTGCGACGTTGTGGGTGGAGTACTCGTAGTTTTTGAATTTTCTCTATTAAATCTTCTTGAAGTTTTCACCTCTTTTTTAACAGTCCCGGCAGGAAATCCAAATTCTACCCCTAACCCTTGATCGGACATTGATACGTAATCTCTGAAAATAAAAGTTTTTGAAAAAGTCAAACGAAAGTGAATTTTATGAACTTAACACAATTTTTGAGAACAAAGCAAGCAGTTTGAACTTGAAGAGTAGGCACTTAAGAGGTCATTTTATATATATTTTGGTCGGATGTATTACTAACACTTTTCGCGATTGTTGATTGTTCATGTACAGTTAAGAGCTTTCAATAGAACGCGAACGGGCCTAATTTTTTTGTCATTTCCCCAAATAAATTATAAAAATTTTTACCATTTGACTTTTTTTTCGTGGGAAAATTGAAGGATGGTTGGGGTCTTTTATGAATTGGGGAGAATTATCTTCGCCCTTCCTTGATTTTTTTGCCACGCAAAAAAACATACTGCAGTATAAACAGATAATTTATACTAAAAAGGCTCAAATGATATAGCTCGTTCGCCTCCTAACAAAAGCTCTCGACTGTCTTATTTCGATCAAGTTTGTTGAGACTGATTTTTACGATAAAAATTGAAAATCCCCACAAAAAACTCATTTCGAAATATTCTTATAAAAATAATCTTCTGTGATTAACGGTAAAGGTTACTTTAGCATGAAAATTATTTTTAGAAAAATAAATTAGAGTTTTGTTTGCGGTTTTAATGGAATTTAATTATTTACATGCTAAAGATAGCCAAGTCGTGATTTAATAGTGTTGAAAATAATAGAGGGCAAAAAAAAGTTGACAGCATAAAAAGGTCGGTAAGAACGGTTAGGGTGTAACGAAAGAAATTAACTACTTTTTGCGTTTTCTTGAATAAACACATATAGTCGAAGATGGTCTAAAAATATTGTTGTCTATTTTCGAATTTTTGAGAAAGAGAAAAAAAAATAAAGTCACTATGATGTAGTTTTCTTTGCTAATTTTGGCTCGTCATAAGTTATGACTCATAACTTTAAGAAAATGCTTAAAATACCAAATTTCTTGGTAAAATATCATTTCATTAATTTTATCAATATGACCTGGTCATTGAATACAATATTCAAATTTTAAATAAAGAATGAAATGGTTAAATAATATTATATATATAATGTATACAGATTTGAGACTTTTAAGCTTGGACTTTTAAACTTTTGAATTTGTATTATTCTTTTTTCTTTCTAGAATGACGTCTATATCATCAGGAATGTAAGATGTTTTAGCTTGAGTAAGGAACCTTTGAGCAACGTTGTCCGATCCTTTAATTAATTAATAATTTATTAATAATTATTTATCTAGTCTCCACCGCGGAATCTGTCGTCCTCCATCTTTTCTATCTAATTAACCCAATCTAATTAATTATTTTGGAAGATACAATAACGGCTTTAAATGCTTAAATACGTTTTTTTGCAGTGATATTTTTTGCTTTCTAATTTGTTTGCAAAAAATAATAACCGTGCGGTCCTCGCTCTTTAACTGGTACAAATAAGGACTCAAAAAAGTTGTACAGTTGTATCAGTTTGGTAACATCCCTATACTTTTGCTTAAAAGGCTACATTGTAGGTGTTTTTATCTCTTTTTCCCTAAAGCTCCACCACGTGAATTTTTTGGAACTTTTTTAGCGTTCATTTTATTTAATATAAGTAATGAATGTTATTTTCATCACGTTATCAATTTTTAAATACAATCTAGATTTCTAAAATTTAAAAATACAAAAAAAAGTGTTCAACTGGTATTATTTTTTATTTTTCGAAACCATAATAATTCGAGGCAATTTATGAAAATAAATAANTTTTTGGCAATTCTGGCTTTTGGGACTTTCATAAATAAAAGCCTAATTTAAAAAAACGGATCCGAAAATTTTTACAAGTTAAAAACGTATTAATCAACTCCAAAAAGTTCTACAACTAGGGAGCGAGGACTAGGGAGACTGTACGTTATAACTTTTCAAATATATATTTTTTACTGACACGAATTTACAGATCGGGGATTGTATAATATTTCAAAATCCGACTCAAAAGGAAAAATTTTATGTCCCCCCAACCAAATATTTTTTTAATTATAAATTTTTTGAGTATAAATTACAGATAGCGATGAAGATTAATAAATGATAACATTAAAAAAAAATATTTACCATGTTCTACATCCCAGGTATAGCATCGCTTGAATTTATTAAAATTCGATTCTTTTTGTCTTATTATCTAGAAATACAATTAAACCACTAGAAAAATAAAACAGTTTAAAAATCACTTATAAAATACATATTTTTTGATAAACAAAAACTTAGTTTTTTATATAAAACAAATTTATTCAAACGTAAAAATAGAAAATTTTCAGAAATTAATAAAAATTTGTCACATGTTCCTAAAAGGATAAGAACACTTGTCACCAATTTCGCCAAATAAACAAGCTGAAGTTGGAGTTTTGTAAAATTTATATTATTTATTAGCTATTAAAAATAGTTTTTTACAACATGTTTCGAATTTTTATTCGTCTTTCATTACCTGAAGACGAATACAAATTCGAAACATGTTGTAAAAAACTATTTTTAATAGCAAATAAATAATATATATTTGTGCCTCGAAAAACCCAATAAATTAAATTTTGTAAAATTAGTAAGAAAATTGTAAGTAATCTCAAACAGTAGAAAGTGCAGTAAACTTAATTTTAGAAGTAAGGTTTGTTTTATGGTAGTGGTCATCGATATTGATAACCTCAGTGAAAATACAAATGTAATCGACTTTTTTCGTGAAATCAAAAAATATTTCTTTTTGTTATAGTTACTATAATATAGTACCAGATAATTCAAAATTAAAGAAACATCGTAAATTGCAAAGGCTTCTCATGAATAGTTTATAAAAAATGAATTTTGAAATCAGAGGAGTAGGCTTTTTAGTAAGTCTTCCAAAATAACCTGATTTGACTACGAAGACCAAATTTGAAAAGTCAATTTTCTAGCAAAAGATATCTTTATATTTGAGAAATCGAAATTTCTGATTTTCGACGATTTACTACAGGTATTACTACTGTATTTACCCGGCTATTGAGTGGTTTCCAGAAGGATTTTGAAAGTTCGTTTTCGTGGCTGAGGTTGCATTCTGAGATCCTCTGATTAGTTTTAACATTATATTTAATCAATATTAAAAAAATAATCGGAATGCTTTCTTAAATGCCCTTGAAACCTTCAAAAATTGCCTAAATATCGACGACCACCCGGTTAAGGTTTGAAGAAGTAAATGTTTGGGCGTCGGATAAAAATAATATACAGTTGAAGCCTGAGAATTGAAACCTAAAAAAATTGATCATAAGGTAATATCAGATTATCCATATGCGGTGTATTTCTATAGATAAATATATATTCTCAAAAACTGTGATTTGAACCAAAATTTTTTTTTTGAAAATTTCATTACTTCAAATGACTAGTTTTTTAACTACAAATTAAAACATGCATTGAATTTTTTTTTGTCGTCTATTCTTCAGCATTTTGTTTCTGGGAGTAACAATGTTTCAAGGTCTCCCAATTGGAACGGTCTCGGACTTTTGTCTTTATAAAATTAGTTAAATTTATTTTTAAAATTTAAGTTAATGAGATGCAAACGTGTTAAATGACAACATCAAACATAAGCAGCGAAAAAAAATATTTTGAGATTATTTTATTTAAATATTTTCTTTTGTAAAAAAACACTTTTTTCGTAATAAGAACCAGAAAATATTAAAAAAATGGACCTTATTAACACAAGGCATTTTAGTACAAAATTTGTTTCTCTGCTTTATGTTTAGAAATATGAAATCAATTTGAAAAGTGATTTATATTTCGATATTAGTTGGATGCAAAAAAATGTTTTTTCTCACGATTTGATTATGCGGCGTCATGTTATAGGGATTCAAGTCCTGAAACAGTTATTAAAAAATGAATGAATTATTGTGAGGGTTTAAAAATGAATTTTAAATATTATGTTAGGGTTAACATGGATTTTTGGATTTAACATGAAGTTTATGGGCGAGTTTTGTGGGACATAAAACAATTTTTACGTTTTATTTACCGCAAAAATTAGTTTTGAGTTCCCATGATAATCATGCTTCAGCCATGAACAAATTACATTTTTTGCTTGGTGAAAAATAAAAAAAATTTCAATCATAAGCAGCGAAACAAAAAATACGCCCTGTAACAGGGACAATTTTCTTTTTCATTCATAGCTTTAGCAGGATTTTTTGATGGGTTGGCAATAAAAATTCAAGAATTTATAAGAAACATTTTCAGTCAAAATATTATTTTTTAGATTCATGACCAAAATAAATTTTGGTGTCGAATGTCAATTTGAAAATCACTTGTAAACTGAAGTTTAAAATAATAATTTGAAAGCAATTATGTGATCAAAATTAGGGTTCGGACTACTAGAAAAAATTAACTGCGTCAAATCAAAAATTTCAAATTCCTGGTCGAAATAACTTTACGGAAATGTTTTTTAAATGAAAAATTTTGACAGTTTACTGCCAACTGTTAAAAATTAATTTATGATATATATGTATGATTATCACCCTGTTTTACCATATAAGTAAGCCCAGCGTTGACATCCGTAGTCTGAATTTCACGTCAATTTAGAAGAAAAAATTAGAATATCTGATATTGCATAAGGTTCCGATTTATCAATATCAATCAGAATATTTTAGATTTATCATTTTCAAATACAAAGAGTAAATAGTACTGTCAAAGTTGTCTAAGCGGACGCATTTAAAATTTTAAAACGTCCGCTTAGACGTACGCCCGTTTGACAACTTAGACAGTATTTTCATAATTAGATTTTTTTATCACAGAGATTACTCCAATATTTGAAAAATACATGAGTAGGAAAATATTTTGATTGAAAATGTTTATATAAAAAATTTATTATAATAAATCGAAAGCTTTTCAATAATTTTCTACAAAAAGTACGAATAATATTTTTCAAAACGAACAGAAAATATGTAAAGTATTCCTAACTACTGTTTCCAATAACTGTACTAGTAGCAGTTTATCATTTTACGTATTCGACACATAAAGAAGCAGTACGGAACGACAAGGGGCAACGATAAGAATTAGAAGAAATTTGTTTCTTTCCAAAGTACACTTTTTCAATTTTGCGACAATAAAGAAAGTTTGATTATTTATCAAGGGTTTCAAAATAGACAGTCGGTAAAATTTCCAGCTTCTAAACCGGCTTGCTGTATTATATCTATTATCAAGGCCATTTTGACCACTTCTGTAGTGGTCTGTCTAAAATATCCCCCCTTTCCAGGTGGTTGTGATTTTAAAACACGAATTTAAATAAAATTTTATGATTTTCAGGAAATAACGTCATATTTGACGGGTTTTCTTCGGCCAAGCGCGCATTTTCGGATGATTGACGCCCGGCTAAAGCATATAAATGCATGTCAGCCGAATTCAGTTTTTAGGACACAGCAAGCCCGCTTAGGACATGGAAAGTATTACAAATTTATAAAAGTGGATTTCTCATAATAAATTGCGAAGGTTTACTCTGAAACTCAGGATATTTCCGTATAATTATTATTTTTCTAATTATCTAACCTTGTTTTGACGACTTAGTCTATCAGACATTACACCGATGAATTCTTTGTGAGAAAGCTGAAATTTAAAACAGTTATAACACTATAATATGCAATTTGGATGATTATTTTGCTTTTAAATTCAAAATAAAAAATGTTTTAAAAACATGTTTAAAAATGACGGCGTTATCCTTCGCAACATTTTTTGTTAATTTAAAAATCGCATTAATTTTACATTATCTGTGCTTAAAATATTTACCCAATAATTGCAAAGATTAATTTTGGTTTTCATGGAATTAAAAATTAAAAAAATTCAATGCGAAAGATATTTACCTTGCAAAATTTACAGTAGGGATTTTTAAAATCATGTCTTTACATAAAAGCTTGTGGTGTCCAATTACATCGTTTTTTTGACTCAGCAATGAAAAAAAGATAAACTGTTTTTTTATAAATATTTCTCCTTATTTTTATCGAGTCTAATGAAAATTCCTGGGTGAATTTGACGTTTTTATAAAAGTATTTATTACCTTTTTTATATACGGTTCTTCAAAACTAAACAGAAAATCGTCTTAAAAGATGACTCATGGCCCATGAGTCATGGGCGTAGATGTGATTCAAATCGTTTTACCGATTTAGCCAATCAGGGCCAATGTAATGTTATTTTCGTTAGACATTTAGGGGAGTGTATGTGTTTAAATTAATATTTTAATAATAAATATATTTAAGATAATACCTGTACGGATAAGGCAATAAAACACTTTATCTTATATGTGACTTTTTTCCTGAGGTTTGTTTTTAATAAGTTTGTGGTCCAAAAAATATTTATTTGTAATTTAAGATAAGTTAGATAACTGATTCTTAGATAACACATTATTTATTAAAAAAAAACACTCACTTCTTAAATACGAATATTTGTTATGTGAAATTCAAAATTAAAGAAATTGTGTGTAACGAAAACAAACTTAAAGAGTCAAAAGCGATTTTTTTGAGCTGATTAGCAAACGTGATTTATATGTAGCTTTTTTTTAACTGGGCCCACCCTTCTCAGTCATTTTCTCGATGATATCTGGTATGGTCTTCGAGAAAAATGACTTAAGTAGGGTGGGCCCAGTTAAAAAAAAAGCTACCTTAAAGTTTTTTCAGAGACGGCTTGACGGATTCTCAAAATTTCAAAACATATCAACAGGAAAGGTTTCGAGATGCACCCGAAAAATTTTGGTGAGCCATCAGATTTCGAGAATCCACCATCTCTGAGAAAAACTCTTACAACTAAATTACACTATTCGGCTAAAAAATTCCAGCCAAAGTAAAATCTAGAAATAAAAGTTTCTTTGTCTGGACAGGTATTATGTTAATTTCTTAACATAATGCTTAATTACATGTAATTAATGCTTATACCTGATCATCCCCATCTTTGTCAAAATAGCATAGATCGTGTTTATCATATTATCACTCAAGTCTTCTCCAGTGGAAATTCGAACTGCTCGTTTGAATTCAGCTAAATTACAAATTATAAAAAAACTATTTTCCTCGATTTTGAATATGAAACACTTGTAATTCAGTGACGACGTAATTCAAGTGATCGTCAACTGAATGACACGTTCACTTGAATGGCGACGAGACATTAAGTTCAGTTGGAAAACTTGAATTTGAGACCAGTTAATAACGTAGACCAAATTTTTGCTCTCTAGTGGTTTTTGTGGTCACTTTAGATGATTTATTTTACGTTATTTTTGACTTTTTTTATATATATTAATTCAACCCTTAGCATGAATTTTTTGAAAGTGTAATATGACACCTTTTTTCAGACATATAAATCTCTAAACAAGTGGTGACTAAAGTTGATAAGACGGTTATTTTTAAGGAAAATATTTTTTTCGGGCCAATCTGGCAACCCTTTTTTGTATTTTTTCGTCGAAAAAATTTAGCTTTTCTTTAGCAGAATCTATGGCAAATTTTTATAAATATATTTTTGAATAACGGCTGTCCCCATTTACTTATAAGTGGCATTCAATCAAAAACTATAAGTTTTCCGTTGACTTTAAATAATTTAATAATGCAAATACGAGAAATCGCTATATCGTGATCACGTGACAACCAAAAATTTCTTTGTCACAATTTCGGTCGATTTTAATGGTATAAACGGAATATTATTTTGTCCCGCGTTTTAATCGACGCCGAATATGAAATTTGTATTTTTTACCTTTTCCAATTGGTTGATTAGCAAGAGCAAAATAATGAACTGCTGTCGCAAAACCTTCGAGATTATTGAGAAAAAAGAAAAAGGATTTAAATTCTTTAATACTAATTCCTTTTGTATTTTCAAGTCTTTTTGAAATTTGTTTGATTTGTTTTTCCATATCCCATACATCGGTATATCGTAAGAGCATTTCGGCAAACTCTAATTCGGTAATTTCCCATTTGCCACGAGAAAATGCGTTGAATTCGAGCTCCAGAACTATTCAATAATAATATTTTGAAATGTGATATAATTTTGGCGCGAAATTGAAATTTGTATTTCAAATGAACTTGAAATTTAAAATATTGCAAAATTATAAAACACTCAACTAGTTATTCCAAAACTTTTATGCGTGATGAAGTGTATAGAATTCTTAAAAAATTAAGCTTATTTTTTTAACTATCAAATTCGTCATTTCGTAGAAATTTTAAACTTATTATGAAAATACCATACATTGATATGAGTCAAATAAAAGATAGTCTAAAATCAGCGTTGATCGGACCAATCAGATTACTACGTATTTTTGTTTGACTATCTTTTATTTGACTAATATACTACTAGTATATAGTACAGTACTATATAGTACAGTATGTATATAACGTAATATAGTTATGTAGTAGGTTAAATTCGACTCGGTGGGTTTAAAATTATGTCTAGTTTTCCCAAATGACGATTTTTGTTGTTTCTTCTAAATAAAATTATTTTTTTTTGGCTTTCAGGTTGATAATGTGACCGGAAATCAATCATGAAAATGTCAATATCACCGAAATAACTGGCTATCATCCAAAAAGTTTAACCGAGAGCAAATATATTTTATATACAAAATTGAAGTTTATTTTAGAATCAAATTTTTATTTCAAGCGAAGAATCAGAGCAAGGATTTACCTTCAGATTGTAGGTTGTGCATAAAATCATAAAACTTCTCATGCGAAAGACATTTATCTTCATTTTTGCCAAAGAAATGATAAGACAAAGTTGTACCAAATTCTTGAGCTACTCGGTCCTACAATAAAATAGTTTTTATCACAATTAAACCAATTTTTATTTCGATCACAAACGTATTTTCAGGCAAAACAAAGTAAGGTAAAGATTTGTACAAAACATACCGATAAAGATCGCTGCAAGGCAGTATATTTTCTGTAAATTTTTAATGGTTTGCCGCAGAATAGGCGACCTTTATCGATATGACTCAAGCTGGGTGAGTTTAGTAAAAATTAAGATATGAATAAACAGTAGCCGATGTGAAAATTACAAAAAAAAATTAGTATTTAATCGCCGTGATATACTGTATATGATATACAGGAGATCTATTATGCTCGGCGGTATTTTTCGCTAACCAAAATTATTTTATTGCATTTTTTATGCAATTTTCAAATTTAAAAAATCTATCTTAAAGATGTTTATACCTTAGAGCATTTAAAAAGAAAATGACACGAATTAACTTATTATGTCAAGAAACATGTCCTTCAAAATGATAAGTGAAAAATACCCCCGCCATAATTCTCAACAAGCTTGTACCCCACGTGCAATTAAACCAATAAAAGGTTTTGGGCGCCAAATTAAAAGTCACATTTACTTCAAGAAAACATTCCAGCGTGCAATGTGATTTTAGGAGGGTGATCAACGCAAGGCACTTTAAAGTCGGTTTTAGGCCTTATCAGCGTTAACCACCCCCTTAACTGCTTTTTCATACATGATTTTGTAACTGGAAATAATCATAAAATAGATATTATTATTCAAACCTGATCTGGTGAATTCTGAATAGATAGCATAAAATGCTGGTATAAGAGAAAGTATAATTGTGGAAAAAATATTTTTGGCTTGACATTTTGAATGCTGATTTGGCAAATAAGCATCAGTATTTTCAGCCTGTGTATAGTCCTGTTTTACCATGAAAATTGATTAATTTTCGCCTTGAAAAAAGGTCCATTTAACACGTTTTCAGGCTACTTTGTAGCAAAATTAGGTTAAAATTACCTGCTGTACTGAGTTTTCAGCAGACTGTCTGAAAATATCTTCTAAAACTCGGAATTCTTCTCTGTCAATAAGTTTGTTTCCATCGGTATCAAACATTTTAAAAGCGACTTCAAAACCCTCCTTTGGCTTCGTGATAATACAAAGTAAGAATAAATATTCGTTGTAGGAAATGATTCCATATCGCCCCAATTTTCGAAAAAATTCGGTATCGCCTCTTTTCATCGTTTCTTTTGTTGAGAATTTATAATACAAATTTCGATGATTTTCTAATAAGAGTAGGGTGCGCAACGGGAGGCCTAAGGGCCAAACTAATGGTAGAAAACCCATAATTATTGGTGTCAAATTTAATTTTAAAAATCAATAATTATGATTTTTGCCATCAAAAAAAAATTATTGACAGAGTACGGTTAACCCTTGGAAGCTCCGAGCCGATTAATTGGCTCAAAAAAATTTCAATTTTACAAAAATTGATCGATAAAAATACTCGACAGACTTTTAATGAAAATTTTAGATAAAGTTTGCCAAGGAGAATTCAAAAATCGCAATTAAATTGTTTTATCACCAACCGTTCAAAAGTTATTTTGTCTTAATTTTTTGCCGATTTCTCTGAAATTTAACTAAAACGCCGATTTCTAAAAACTGACTGACTATACGAAAAATTTGAGGAAGTAACAAACGAATATTTTTTGAGTGATCTGGTTTCCTACTGTGTTTATAAATTTAGTTATTTCCACACTTTTGTTAACCCGTTCCGACATAGAGCCCGATTATTATCCAAGATAAATACATTTGGATGAAAATAGGCGAAAACAATGTGCCTATTGAGATTCGAACCCCTGAACTTTCGGTTTAAAACATCAATTACCGGTGAACCGGTTGACTTGGAAAAAAAAGTTTCCAATATCACAAATTTAGTTGGCTACACGGTGCAATAAGCCGTTTGTTGATACATCAATGATGTAACATCATATGGTTTCTGCGCTATGATGCCGAATGTCCGATGTTCCTTAAAAAAAAGCTACCTAAGTTTTCTTATACCTTAGATTTTTTGATTAAAAATTTTTAAGTTTGGAGCTTCCAAGGGGTAACTGTATAAAGTAAATTCAATGCAAGTCACTGAAGTATACGGTATCCAAGGTTTTTACTGTATACTGTATTCGTGAGAGCTAAAAAAATTTATTCCTTCAAAATGCCAATTTTTTTTGTTCGAAACCATTTATCTTTTTTGTCTGATCGGAATCGTTTTTCGGATGAAAAATTTTTTGTCAACCGTTTAAGCCTGATAAGCAGGAGTATCCCTGCGTGTTTTATGTTTATGAACTCATTTTTTTCTAAATCCTTTCCTTGCTCAGGTGTTGTTTCTATCAAAAGACTTTCAATTTCAGCCGCCGAATAAGATAGCCGATAAGCTGATTTTCTCGGTCTTGCTTCCGTTATCGATTCTAGAAAATCAACCGGTGTCATATATAATTGACTATTGATTTGAATCGTCGCAAAATCCTCAAATCGACGCCGTTTTGGATTCGATTTTACTTCGTCGTCTAAATGTCTTCTTGACCTGGCAAACACTAATTCCGGTACGACTTCCGGTTTCATTAGTTTCTGATGTAAGAGAAAACCGACAGAAATGGCACCGGGAGCCCATAATAATGCACCCAGTCTACGAAAACTCATTCTAGAAAAATACATAAATATACAATTTTTAAAGCGTGAGTGAAATTGTGGCAGTTTCAGAGAACTAAAGTTTTTGGCTATTGAAGATTTAAATTGGAAGTCTTGAAATAATCGTATACTTTTGTTTGCTTTCCAGATTTCTTAATAGGCTTTCAAAATTACATATCATGGATTTTTTGTAATTTTTTTTTATATTCATCATCATTCTTATTTTTGATTGAAAATGTTGTCAGTATTTTTAAAGCAACCAAATGACTGGCGAGTCCAAAATAAAATATACAGGTTGCCATTACCGTTTGTTCAGAATACTGTTATCCAATCGAAATTAAAAACTACCTAAGAACGTTTTTTTTAATTTGGGATAAAGTTTCAAGCTACGTGCTTCTTTTTTCGATTATCGTTTTTTACCTACAATTATCAGTTTCTTGATTAAAAAACATCAAAATCACTGGTAAAAACCTAAAATAGAAAAAAATGTCTTTAAAAGTTATAATACGGCTCAAAATTCCGAAAAAATTATTTGTAGGTTTTTTTTTAATTTTCTGAGATAGAAAAGTACGGACATTTGATAACAATAAAAATTCAAAGTAAATTTTTAAAGCCCTAGACTTAGTTCGATTTTTTTTCTTATTTAAAAATAATTCATATTTTTTCCAAATTTGTTGCATAGACGTCACTTGTGTTTCTAGTGGTAATAATTCGACATTTCTTTCGCCATCATTTTTCAAGGATAATTCAGCCGGAAGCGATTCAAAGAGTTGAATTTGAATATCAACATTTTGAAATGTCAAAAAATTAAATCCAAATAAAATCCAACTCAAAAGCTGTAATGGGGTCAATTCAAATAAAATATGGAGTCAAATTACATATGAAAAAATAATTAATACTAACGTT
>SCLH01000183.1:15775-32559 GCA_004367855.1 Oikopleura vanhoeffeni
TAAGCGCTCAAAGTTGAACCTCAAATGAGGTTTTGTGCCTCCACTGAATTTTTTTTCGAACGTCCAAGGGTTAATGAAATAATTTGACTTTTATAAAGACGATTGTGACAATTTCTCGAGTTAATAAAAATATTTTAGCTACAAAATTCTAGGAAAAACTTGCGATGAAATAGGTGATATTCACTGACTATGAAATCTTTAAGATAAAACTGGTGTTAGCCGATATTTTGGATGCTAACTTTGTAATTCAAATATATTATCATTTTAGCTCTAACCAAATAAATTTTTGAATTGTTAACTAGACATAACAAAGAAGGTCATTAAAAAAATAGCAAAATGGATAATGTGTAACTAAACTCGCCTTCTATTTTTATAATTGGAAAAATGCCAGAGAAATTCGTTTTAAATATTATAATTCATGCATAATTATAAATAAATTGTTTAAAACAAATTTTTCGGACATTTTCTAATTAAACAAATAAAAGGCGAGTTTTGTTACAAATTGTTTATTGTGCTGTTATTTCAGAATGACCTTCTTTATTGTGTTATAACTTATACTCATAAATAAATTGTTTAAAAACAGTTTTCTCACATTTTCCTAATTTAACAACTATCTTTATAATTTTACAACTGGTTAGAAAGCAAGTTTAGTTTCAAATTGTTTATGTTTTCGAGTGTATCTCGTGTGAACCGAATGACGCCACAAGAAGTACACTAACATCATGAAACTCATGACATATTTTTGGAAATAATTTTCATAATTTAAATTTGGTAAAACTAAAAATTGCATTTTTTTCAAACTTGTGTCTTTACTAGAGCAAACCAACGCCTTTTTTGGATAAATTTGGTCATTAAAAATTGGCTGGCGAACAATGTTAACGTAGCACTTTTTTGCGTATTTCGGGTTAGTTAAAATAACACAACATTTAAATGGGTCTGACGTCTGCGATTTTAGATGTTTTTGCTTCATGATTTATCTAAAAGAATTTTAAAATGATATAATCTTTAATTTGTTGTACGCACTAGGCTTTTTTCGGATCGGCTGATAGAAAATCGACCTTTAACTGAGTCGGACATCCACAATTATATATTTTGTACGATTAAATTATCTAAAAGTGCTAAATTTGCGGGATTCCGCGATTTTCAGAATTCAAAAATGGCAATATCTTAAAATTTTTGCTACGCACTTTTACTACAGTAAAGCGTGTTTAAACGGACAGGTTATCAGAGTGGATTTGGGTTAAAAATTCCTGCAAACGTGCTTTTAAACGGGCATTTGGACCATTCAAATTATTCGTTAAAACTTGATGGACAGTTTGCATCCCAAAAATGCATCTTTAAATGCACGCTAGCAGGACTTTTTGACTAAAACTCGTTCGACCAAACTGTCCGTTTAAATGCACTCTACTGTAATAAATTTTTTTTGCCAATTTAGAATAAATCTCTTTTTTTTTTATTTGTAATCCTTGACAAAAGCATTCTGCATTCTCGAGCGATGTGTCAATTCCTGTAGTTATTTGTAATAGAGCAAAGTACCAGATCATAACCGACTCGATTTATCAAAATTCATAAAATACTAAAAAGTGAAAAATGGGAATTTGAAATAAAAGTTCTTCCTTTAGATCGTAACTATGATGAATAATTACGAAGCAAAATGGCACAATCTTATTGGACAATATAACCAAAACGAAGCAAATGTGTAGGCGGCAGCAGTAAAAGCAAAAGATCATTAAAATTAACTCAGAAGGGCCAATAGAGAATTTATCCTAGGAGACTTTATTACGAGACTAGCAGACTTAATCGCATGACTAGCAGACTTTATTGTAATTGTTCTAAATGTATTTTAATGTAATTGTAAATGTATGCTTCCAAATAAGGATTCTACATGTATGTTGAACTATTTGAAAAAACTTAGGCATGTATTTTTTGGCGGCGGTGTTATAAAATTGCATCAAAAAATCATAAAAAATAAGGCGGAAGTTTAAGGTCCACCGTGGAAAACAAAAATTTAAAATTAAAGTACTTTAGTATTTTGGGAGAATTTTTTTTTGCGTTTTTAATGGGATTTTAATGTTAATTTTTTTCAATGCTAAAGTTACCTTCACCGTTTTTAGATGTCAATTTTATCTCCATGAGATAGCGCGGAACTGGTACAAATGATATTTTCGACTTATTATATCGAAGATTATACCTACGTGTCCTGTAGAACTTTGACGTCAGAGACCTAAAGAATCGTGTGATTTGATTTGCCAATACACAAGAGTCAAACACACTAGTCAACACACTAGAGCTGGACTTTTAAATTTTCTGTTTTGCAACTGAAATAATTGGTTTCTCAAAAAAGGCTCTTCTATTTTTTTACGGAATCAGGTCCGAAAATTTTTTAAAAAAATGACCCCTCCTTTGAGGGGTCATATTACATGACCTTTAGTGAAATTATATAAAAACGTGTGAAATTAGGTTTACCTACTTAAGTAAAGTTATAATTGGCATCTAAAAAGCAGACCTTAAAATTTTTCCTGTCATTTTTTTAATTATCGATAAAAATTGTGTTTGGATACCGATTTGAAACAAAAATCATCCATTCGACTTTTCAGTTCCTAATTTCCAACGTCGAGGATTAATTAAGTTTGAATAGATTGTCTTGTTGATCTAAGGTATAAAACTGCTCAAAACCGCTAAAATCAGCTCACCATTGGTTAGGAAGTAAAGCTTTAGTAAAGTATAAAACCAATAATGAGAAGTTCAGATTCTATAATATACGATAATAAAATAATACAGGGGGAGGTCCCAATCATACGAAAGTTTTTCACCATAAAATTCGGACGATTCCCTTTTTCCGACAAGTTTGGCCCAAATAACACATTTCGAAATGAGGAGCCTTGAAAAGTTATATCTATGACGGTACTTGCTGGGCCTTTTAGCCACTTTTTTAGCTTAAATTTTTATATAATTCGGCTTTTGAAAACGACTCATCCGATTGAGTTTTTAGCTACAAACTTGTAGCTCAAACTGCGCGCAAATATTAAGAGAAAAATAAATTACAAAAAAATGGTCCGAATCAGACCATTGTTTCCAATTTTTTTTAAACAAAAACTGATAATTAAACAATATCAGTATTCTCGGAAAAAAAATCAGAGCATGGTTCGATTCGGACCAATTTTTTTATTATATTATTCACTAGATATTTGAACTCAGTTTGAGCTATCAAAGAACTAAATAGGATGGGTCGTTTTCAAAAGCCGAATTATATAAACATTTTGGCTAAAAAGGCCTAGCAAGTACAGTAATAGATATGGAACAATTATAAAATAATTTTTAATGATGATCAATTGGGCACTTTCGGACCAATGGGGCCTCCTCTGTATATTCTTAACCAAGAGGGAATATGAACATGATCAGTTTTATTTTCCAAATTAAAAAAAAACTTATCAGTGTTTTCGCCTGAAAAACCATCAATAAGAAAAAATGGGGAAATTTTGTTGAAGTCAAAAATTATAATTATTTTTCAGTGGGGAAAAGAAAATCTAGGGTGACCAGAAGTTGGGTTTCGATTTTGGCCATTTTCTGTTAGACCAGTTCTGCAAATGGGACAGGAATTGTGCAAGTTTAACCAATTTGTGATACATTCAGGGTGGAATATATGCTGGCAAACAGGAAGCTGGATTATCTCAGAAGTATCCAACTCGAAATCGCTCAGGCAAACAGAACACTAAAATATAATTTTACAGTTTCTTAATATAACTGTTCAAGCCAAGGTATCTTTTATTTTAGGCACGCCCCCCTCTCCAGCACTGCAAATCCTGTTTTTCTAATTTTCAATCGATAATTTCTGATGTTATTTTCGTGGAAAACCCGATGATTTTTTGTGAATGACCGGTAAAATGTTAAAACCGAGAAGACCGGCTCTGCCGTATCATGTTTTTTGCTTTGGGAAATGCGTAGGCCACTGCGCTGAGAAAAAACACGCCTATACTGTATAGGCTATACAAAAATTCATTGTGCATTTAAAACATGGGGAAAACAGACAAAATGCGTGGAAATTTCTTGTCCTTCATCGAATGTCGAAAAAATCGATTCGATTCCACTTTTTCAAAAACCGATCCAATTTCTGTAAAGTTTTCTCCTTTTCGGGACTTTAGAAGCCAAATAACATTTTGTTTGAATTGTTGGAAAGTAAAAATAAAAAAAATATTGTTCCGTGAACACTGTTTAAACGATCATAAATGATTTTGAGATATGTCAATTTATATTAAAAATCGTAATAAGCTCGTAAGACACTTTACGAAAACGCCTTTCTCAATCCTTAATTTTTCCCCAGCAGGAAATAACTCGCGGAGTTTATTTCCAAGTTGATTCAAACTTTTAAAATAAATCAGAAACATCGTTGACCACAAAACGTTGGGATTTTTTAAACAGATAACGTTTGGTTCATTCGTAAAAAAGAAAAAAAAAAGACTTTCGTAAAGTGCGAAATAACTGTCTTATATTATTTATGAATGTATGTGTATAACACAACTTCTATCTACTCTTAACAAACAACAAAAATTTAGACAGCAAAATATGCTGTGTTTGTATAACGAAACTTACTGATTTTGCAGCATTAGAATAGTAGGCCTTTAATTTGGCAATTTCAAGGCCTACTATTGCCAAATTAAAACGATGTCATACCTGCGAAAATTCTGACTCAAAAATTTTTTTACTTTATTCGCACATTCTGAAGATGATTTGAAAAAATCGAAAGCTTAATAAAAAAATGTAGTTTTTCTATAAGAATGCAATAATATATCTCGCAAACCCCTTTACGATTATATTATTTACAATTATTGTACATTTTTTTGTTAAGTCAGAAAATATTAAGCACAAAAAAATATATTAAATGTTCGGGTTTTATGATTTTGCGGTAATCTCTCTTAATCAGACATAAAGCGCGAACCGCTATAATCATAAAAGCAGCATGTCAATATCATAACAAACAATAAAAGGCCTGATTTCTGTTAACAATACCGTAAAACTTTTAAAAACATACTTTTCTTGGCCAGTTTTTGACGAAGAATTAAATTTCGCTATTCAAATTTAATTTTTGTACATATTTATGTGATATCGATTACGAGACTTCCTGGTCGTTTTTAACTAGATTTTTAGCCAAAATTTTAATATAATTCGGCTTTTGAAAACAAATCATCCGATTACATCCTTAGATAGCTCAAACTGAGCACAAATATCTTGTGAATAATAAAATAAAAATTTGGTCCACCGGACCAATTTATTTTATATGTTTTTCTGAGATTACTGAAATTGTTTAATTATAAGTTTTTTTCAAAAAAATTTGGAAACAATGGTCGGATTCGGACCATTTATTTTATTATTCAAAAAAATATTTGCGCTCAGTTTAGATATCTGAGATTGTAATCGGAGGGGTTGTTTTCAAAAGCCGAATTATTTAAAAATGTTGGCTAAAAATCTAGTAAAAAACGACCAGTCTCGTAATCGATATGCTAATTTTGGATTAAACTCTGAAAAAAGACTTAAAAGTCGAATTACAATATTTTTATTAGTCGCAATTGATTTCTCGGGCCCTATTAACCCGGGAATTGTATTTATTTGTTCAATTTATCAAACAAAAAAGATAATTTTTGCATGCAATCCAGCACCCAAAACCCTCTTACACAGTATGTCACGTTTTTTATTTTTTTTCAATTTGCATAACTTGCTATCTCCCATTGAGAACGATCAATTTTGGCAAATACCTACGCCTTTTCCAGATTTAACCAATCAAAACGGTGGAATTTAGATTTATGCAAATTGGAAAAAATAAAGCAAAAAACCTGACATACTGTAAATATCAGGCATCAAAATATTCACGTGAAAAAGAGGATATAAATTAAAATGATACAATTTCAGCGTTTCTCATTATCATGTTTAAATGATCCGTACCAACTTCCAGTAAGGGCAGATAATTTTTTTCGTCTTTTAAAACCAGTCGTTCCCACAAGAAAATGCTGTACTTTGAAAAATGTATTTGTTGGGATTTGCAGAAACACAAGTATTTCTTTCTCGAAAATAGGTCATTTTGTCTTTATAGACACAAACGAGAGTATTTTTATATTAAACTTTAAAAATTAAAAACCGCCAAAAAAGTGATATTTATATTTTACCTGCGATGTTTTTGTTTGATGTACATCCGAAAAAAGCACTGGTCTTAGCTGCGCCATTGCGTTTAGCGGTGTTGGTGGCGCTCCACCTTCGACTTGCTGGAGTAGCTGAAAATATTTTTTTATGGAAATCGTGTTTATCTGAATTTTACCTGTGTTATAATGTCCTCCAAGCCATTTGGACCCCATGCAAAATCAGCGGGGTTTATTCCTCCCTGACCAAAATGAAATCCACCTTAAACTTATTTTAGCTTTTATTAATTTAGTCTGGATACTATTAAACTTGCAATAAACGTTCATTTAGACGTACGAAAAGGAGAATCTTCTCTAGTTATGGACTCTCGTAAATGCAGACTTTCTCAAAAATGACCAAAATTTTTCAATTTTTAGAAAATTTGAGCAAAAGCGCTGAATCGCAAAGTTAAGTTCCTGAAACGACCCATCAATGCCGGAAAACCTTCATGATTAAGTTTTTCAGAAAAATTAATTTCTTGTAACATTTAGTTAATTATGAACGTTTCTTTGCTTTGTCTGTATTTACTCGTCTTGCTCAAATTGAGCTGAACCTGACTTTTATAAACTCAGAATTTGGTCATAAAAACGATTTGCCAAAATGTTATAAGCATTAAATGTTCTTCAGTACAGTTTTTTAAGTAAGACGATCTGATTTCGTCTTTGCGTCTTTATAACGGACCTGAGCAAAAAAAGACAAAAAAATTGAAAAATGTCCGTCCTTATACACAAATTAAACACCAAAAAGTCGAATGTACAGTTACTGTACTACAGTATGTGTTTTTTTTACTTGCGAAATGAAAATGTCATTTAGGTAATTACGGCCAATTAAAAATGGTACTGTACATTCGACTTTTGGGTGTTAAATTTGTGTATAAGGACGAACATTTTTCAATTTTTTTTTGAATAAATTATCTTAAGATTAAAATTTTACCTAAATATAGAAAATTCTGAATCATTTGTTGCATTCCGGTTCTCTGATCTTCTGGTAATCCCTCTCCATCAAAAAGGCTTAAACCTTCTGGTATTTCCCCTATTGTCGATTGGTTTCCAATTTGTATAACTGGTCCTCTTTGATTTAACCCAACTCGGATTCGTGTCATATTTGGTAAAGTCCTGAAATTTAAGATATTCTAAAAATCTAATTTGAAAATTGAGTGTTTAATCAGCCTACCGAGCACTTGGCGCCTCTGGTGCTTGAGCCACTTCCTCCACAAATCCAGAACTGCAAGTTTGACATTTCCAATTTGCCAAATCCATTTCAACGTTTCGGTTACATCGATGACAATAAAATTGACGATCAGAACTCATATTTTTTAGTCAATTTCAATCTGAAATATATTGGTTTTACTTTACATGGCCGATGTGTGTTTTGAAAATTTTCGAGACATAGGATGAGATTGAGCGCTATCAAAAAGAGAGAAAAAAGCTGCTATAGGTCAAAATTTTTATGGATATTTTAGATATATCATATGAGCCTGAAACCAGTAAATAATAAAGAGTTTTTAGGTCGTACGAACGTAAAATGAAGTTTATGCCAAAACCGTCATAAACACCCCAATTTTTTATTTGCGCATTTGAATCTAACAGTACTTTAACATGGAGATTCAAAGGTCCTTTTTTGAACTTCCGATTATTTTGCGGATTTTTCAAAAAAATTTATAATATTCTGTTGGAGATCGAGGGATTTCTTCGAAAAATCCCTCAAGATAATCAGAAATTCGAAAAAAGGCCTTCGACTTTCCATTTAAAAGCACTATAAGATCCAAATGCACAAATAAAAAATTTGGGTCTTTAACGCGGTTTCGTCATGGAAGTTATTTTACAGACAATTTGTTTTGAGTAATGCGTCTGGGGTTTGTGTAAAATAATTCAAAATTTTAGAGCACTACAAATAAATTAATTTTATTAACAATATTCAAAATTCAGAAGGGTCCCAGGGTGCTCCCAAACCCCGATTTGCTGACGGACTTCCATATCTTCTATGTTGTACTTCCCAATTATTTCGCCTTCTTAAATCTGTATAAGGGTGTACAAAGGAATTGTTTGATAACAAAATTGTTATTGGTCAAAATTAATGGTGAAAAATAGGCGGCATTACCTTTTGCCTGCAAAAAATTTACATTCTAAAAATACCGGATGCGAACTGTCAACTCATTTTTGACATGTAAAAAACATTAATTTTTGACATTTTTCGAAATTGTAAAAATTTGTAATTCATTTTGATAATAAAATGTTTGGGTATTTCTAAAAATAAATGTTGAATTTCACAATTAAGTCCATAAAAATATCCTTATTTAATAAGTGTGAGATTCAACATTAATTTTTAGAAATGCCCAAAAATTAAAAAAAAAAATTATTTCTGATATCAAAATGAACTCACAAAAAGTAATTTCGAAATGTCCAAAATTAGTGTTTTTTGAGATGTCAGTTTTCACAATTTTGAAAGAAAATTTGGGCCGGATCGCAGATATTAATTTTCCAAAAAGTCCTCGGTATGATTAAATAATTATTTCGGAAAAAATCCCCTTTAGTTGCGATAAATTAGGGCCTGCAACATATTTTCGAGCCGGAAAAATGAGCGGACAGTTGTTCCGTCCCCTAAAATACCTACACCCAAAAAAATTTTTGAAATTGTTCTTTTTGCGTAGACACCCTAATCTGTATATTTATTCGCGTACCAATCTGCACGACGCATTCTGTAATCGAAAGAATGTTTCATAACATATCGAACATCAGGAGATTTTTCTGGTACCGAAAGTCGAGTATTTACCAAGCGCTGAGACCATGCAGCCTTAGAAATATTTATGATTCCAAACGACCGATTCAACATTCTAGAATTATCAAGTTAGTTGAAAAAGAAATGATTTTGCTATTATAATTTGATAAAAATTCAGAACAGTAGGTTTTTTATCGATTACGATGCCCGAGTTCATATAAAATCTTTTTTTAGTTTATTTTGTGGTGAAAAACTATTTCGGGACACGAATCGTGTGATGATTACGTAACTGTTGATGATATTGAATTCAGCCAAAATACACTCACTAACTCAGCACCTAGACACGTACGTTTTCATCACGCCTTTTCTCCCGAAATAGTTTTTCACCAGAATAAAAAAAAAATTATGAACTCTGGCATCGTAATCGATATGACAGCATTGGAAAATAGCTTTCATTAATGAAAAAAAAATTGCAGGTTTCGAAAATTCTGAAAATTTGCCGAACTATTTCATTTTCTCTAATTTTGTAAAGAAACTGTTTAATCCTTTTCAATTGAATTTAAAGTAAACTATAAGTTTCTCTGTATTGACTGTAATTTGATAAATTAAAACTAATAGACGTTTCGCTTTATTTATCTTATTCAAGATTTGGAGATTTTTTCAGTTTATAAAAATATATGTTGAGCGGTCTACATATAATTTACAAAATCGCACAAAGTGACCTGCAAAGCTAGATAGAAGAAGTGATTTATCATTTCTTAAGGAAAACCAATTATTTATGTTTTATTATGAGCTTTCGTATTTCGTCATCGTCATCTAAAAATATATATATATACAGAAATCATCTAAGATATGTAAAATATATAACATATTTTTAATGATTACTGTATATGTATATTTTTAGCTGACGAGGGCTAAAAAAGAACTCTCCTTTAGGTAAACTATTTCGATTTTCAAGCGCTACCGGTTATCAGCAGAAAACACCGGTTATAGTTTCAAAAACAATTTATCGAATTTATTTTTTTAATTGTTTGAAACGATTACGGAAAAACAATTTCAAATATTTTCTGCTTAAAAACTACCAGTGTTTTATGCTTATTACTTGTAAAGCCTGAAAAAACCCTGACAAATTCTTAGCGGTAAAATTTTTGTTAGTTATACTATAGTAAAGCATATGCAAAAAAAAAATTCGATAGGTACTACGGTTTTTGCTACAATGGGGACCAAAATGAAAATGCAATATAAAGCGAAACGTCGATTTGAAATTTGAACTGTTGTGTCGTTAACAAATTTGTACATGTTTTTTGGCAGTGATAAGGCTTTAGTGATTTTTCAGGTATTAAATTGCACTAATTCCAACATGTCTTCGTACTCTGCGTACATTCTTTGGAGTCTTAGATTGCTCCCCAAAATTGGTAATATTTGGTGTAATAAACTTCTCTTTTTAATGTCTAAAATTGAATCTTTCCAGTCATTTTCAGACGTGTGAACTGGACCAAGTAAATCATCACATAACTGAAATAAAAGTCAAGAATTTGCCAAGGTACTGTTCATAAAGTTCAACGTATTAAAATATAATTGAAATAGGAATTACTGCGGAGGTTTTTTAAGACGTCCGCTTAGACGTTCGACAAAATATCGGAAATAAAGCAGCCTAACGGCCAAACAGGCAATTCTATCGTGAAATTACGAAGAATAAACAAAAGGCCCGCTTAAGGGGGTAGCGGTCGCACTCTTTTTAGGGTACTTTGGGGTGTAAAAATAGCATGAAATTGCTAGGGAACACTCAGAAAGCATAAAATTATTAAAAAAAACAAAAAAAAAATCCAAAAAAAAGTTCGAAATTTTCATTTTTTTCAGAATTTTTCAGAGTATTTTTTTTGGAAACATTGAAACCCACTTTTCGACCAGAAAAACTCAAAATATCAAAAAACTGTATGCAGATTTTTTGATCAGTGAAACTCAAGCTTTAATTTGGTGGTACCTTCGACTTAATCCGACGACTTTCATTTTCCGAAGTTTTCACTTCCGGTTTACTAAAATGCGATTTTCTAGAATTCAACAATAATATTTAAAATTTTGCACCACCATAATAACAAAAACATATTTCTCCATCTTTTCCCAAATTTATACTGCATTCTGAAATGTAACCTAGAGGAGATAGATTTTGAATAGCGAAAATCTTGAAATTAGGCGGTTTTTCGCAGTTCTAGAAAAAACTGGTTGGAATTTAAAAAATCCACCATCATTTTACAACCATAAGTGTTTCCGTGGTTCATACCAAGTTTGAGTGAAATCGTATGCGAGCTCTAGGAGGAGATAGATTTTGAAATTTTGATTAGGTGTTCTAGAATTTGCTGTATGGTTGTCACCAGGATCGGCCAAAAATTATTCTGATCAATTTTATCTGTAGATTAAGGATAGATCTACCAAATGGCTATTCTCAAAAGTTTCAAAGCAGTTTAGTATTCTGGTGAAGTGGAGTACAACAGTACCATTTTGCGACCGCTACCCCCTTTGGAAATGCTCCAAATTGATTCGGCGTGATAACAAAGTGTGCTACCGACCAAATTATAAAAAAAAAATCGAAATTTTTGCGTTTTTTTCTAAGTATTTTTGTTCAGTGTTTTACTGGCTTTCTTTTGAGCCTACTTTCGAAAAAATCGAAGCACTTTTTTTCGAAATTTTTGTCTTGGGTCCTAAAAAAAAACATATTTCGAGTTTGAGATCGAAATCTTAAAAAGTGCCACGAAGTTACTGTTTGTATTTGTATGAGGCAGCTTAGAAAAAATTGAAGGAATTTTATAATTTTTCCTATAGGAAAACCACATATGTGTTTTTTTCACATTTTAGAGAAAGTATAGCGAAATTATAAAATCGGCTATGAATTAAAGTTTGGCCTACCACTTTTACAAGTTATGTCAAAACAACATCCAATTTCAACAATAAACCTAGGAGATAATTTTACCATTTTGGCTTAGGTCCTCTTGTGCCGCTTATGTGTAAAGGAGTGTATGCATACAAAAACAATTTGAGATTTGTTTTTAACAAGATAAATGATAGTTCTACGAGATGGCTAATCTGACTACTATCCTCAAAGCCCTGTATGGCTAATTTTTTATCGATAAAATTCAATTCCAGCGACCAGTACCCCCTTAAAACATAAAAAATATGTCCTAAATTATTATGTTTTCTTTCAAATTATTTTTAAATGTCAAAAAAACAAAAAAAGTTCGGGACAAAGTTTTGCCCTTATTTTTGAAAACATTTTGCTATCATAATTGCCGACCTCAAAACCCGCCAGAACTGCCGCATGCCGTGTTTTAAATATAAATTAAAAATATCCAAATCAATTTTAAAAATACAAATTAAACGTTTACTGTAATTTTTTGGTAACAGTTTCAAAAATAAAGGTTCGTTTATGAAGTAAAGAAAGATGAGACTTTCCAGAATAATTATTATTATGTAATTAATACTTTATAACACGAATCCTTAATAAAAACCCCACAGGCGTTTGTGAGTGGAACGAAATAGTTATAAACTTAAATTATGCAAAACATAGAATCGAATAATCTATGTTTAAATCTATAATTTGCCCGCATGGTATCCGATTTTTTTATTATTTGAAAATTGCGTAACAAACCCAAAATAAATTTCAAATTTCTTGTATTTAAATAAATTTTTGTATTAATAAATTTTTTTTTATTATGTTGAAATCCCTCTTTTTTGAGAACTTGCATGTCAGAATACTTTTCACTGGTGAACTTACATCTTTGAGTCTTACTTCCATTTGATGAGTAACAAGATGTCTTAGATATTGAAATAAAGTTCTTCTGAATCCAACTGGATCTTCAAATGAAATAAATTGATTTAATTTCTCCTCAAGTCCTGCCGCCATGAAATCTCGCACTAAAAGAACTTTTAAGGTTTGCACGCAAAGGCTTTTTTGTTTATTTTAAGCGTAAATTTGTTAAAAAAAATTTTACCAAAAAATCGATTTTTTAAAGTCTCCAGAGACAATTACTGTCGCGTGTGACATGACGACCGTTCAAAAATTTTAAAATAGTATGTAACTTTGTACGCTTAGACACATTTTGTGTGCTAAATTTGAAAATGCGTACGTTTTGGCCCTTTTTTTCGGTTTAAATTTTTAGACCACGCGACACTCTTGAAAATTATTTTGCTATATTTTATTTTTAATAGGTTTTATACGGTGAAAGTGCCTTTCACATGAGAATTTTATTTTTAAAATTGGATAAAAACGCAAAAAAATCAAGAATCGATGGAATACATATGTATACATAAATGTTAATATATACTTACTTATTTATTAAATAGCAACGTTTCGAAGATTCATTATCAGGCTAATGGGAGATTTTAAGACTTGTAAGTTTAAGACTTGTAAGTAAATGTTAATATAATTTATAAATTTACGAATTTTAAGACAAAAATAGAGTTTTACAGGCAAAGTTCAATTTGTTTATTATGGTGCCTGCTTTTCGAGGTAGTATCACTTATGAAGGGGGTACTGGTCGCCGGAATTAACTTTTCTGGATGAGAAATCAGCCAAACAGAGAAGCTATGAGACTATTAAATTTAGCCACTAAAACTCCTCTTCATCCAGTAAAAAATATACGCCAATTAATTTTTGTCTGGATATACTCTGCGATACGTCACCAGCATAGGGTGTCCCACGACCAAATTTCAAAATCTATCTCCTCCAAGGGTTTATTTTGAAATTAAGTCATATTTAAACATATTTTGTATGACTTATAAGTTATAAAGTTAGGTCCTCTATCAGCGTTTTTCTCAAAAACGAGTTTAGAAATCGAAAAAAACTATCGAATTTTAGCATTTTCTCAAAAAAAATCTACTTCTAGGGAAATTTTGAAGATTGCCTAAAACTAAACTAACGTTACCTTGATATATTATCTAACTCTTTTGGAGGCGGTTTTCTTGAATTTCATTATATTAATTTTTTATGGTCATCTGACAAAAATGTGTGAAAAAAGGTGCTTCGTTTTTTTTGAAAATAAGTCAAGATGATATTTGAGGTTTCAGTTCACTAAAGTAAATTAGAGCAGTTTAAAATGTTATTTTTGAACTTCATTTTAAAAATACTTAAAAAACGCCAAATTTGTTTCGATTATTTGGTCGGTAGTACACTTTGTTATTACCCCAAATCAATTTGAAGCATTTTAAATGCCCCTAATGCCTCATAAGACCGGCAACCAGTACCCCCCTTAAGTTTGGCTGAAAATTGGACTGCAAACTAAGCCCGCCAAATATTCTTTTTTGTTCAAAATCGTTAATTTTTTTGTTGAGATCTTGAATGTCAAAATTGCAAGGATATATGTGCTCTGTATACACGATATGAAAATCGATGTGAAAGATACCACCGCCATTTTATAAAATAAGTTTTTTTCTTACTGTTATGTCCGTTAGGATAAGTTACTGCTGCTATTTCTGGTGTGAGAATATTTTCTATTGGTTCTGTAGTAGATAATGAAGAATAAAGATAAGAGTTAGTTTTATGTAAAACACTCCAAGTTCCATTATTCCAATAATACATTGCACCATTGTTCGTCGATATATGCAATAAAAAATTATTTGTAGAAAGCCACATTTTGTGAATTTTTGATTGAAAAAGTCGAATGGAACAGTTTGAAATAATTTTTCCACATTTTAAATCTCGAATTTGAGCATCTCCTTTGATCTGGTTTTTTGGATGCTTGAAAATTGTCGGTGAGATCGGAACTCGAACCTACGATCATTTTGAAGTTTTGGGGCATAATGGTACTTTTCAAGCTGCAGAACCGCTTTATTCGACTTCCGTTTTTTACCGGTAATTTTTGATATTTTCGTTAAATTACAGATGAAAAACATGATATAAAAACGGCTTTTCAGCTTGATGTACTTGAAAAGTCATATTATGACTCAGAAAATTGTACTGTCATGTTTGTCAATGAAGATATTTTTTATGAAAATCTTGTGCTTTTTTTCAGCGGATGAACAAGTTTGCAGACCTTTTCTTTATTTTTGGTCTTTTCACTCCGAAAATAGGTGTTGCAAAACATGAAAACTTCTATTTTGTCAAGTTCCTGGTAAAATTGAAGAAAAAAAAATCCAAATACCCACTACAAGATTATGGTATTTGAAAATAAAAAAAATAACAGTTAGCCGTTTTGTCCTTATAGACGAACGTGTTTTCGAAATTACGTAGACTTTGGCCACATTTCGACCTTTGTTCCTATAGACAAACACGACAGTATGTACCAGTCAAAAACGATCTCGAACACAAATTTGAGCATCTTAAAAACCCATTCCTTGGGCTGTGACGAGAAGTAAATAATCGGAGACGATTTGAAACTGGCTTAAAATGCCTACAAATTCGCTTATCCCAACACGTTTCCCACAATCTAGAGAAATAATTGATAATTCCCCATTTTGCAATGCCACATAAATCGACTTTGAATGAATTTCAATATGAAGGATCTTGGAGTCGAAAATTGACTGCCAAACTTTTTCAGTCTTTGAAATGTCGGCCACTTTTCGAGAAAGGAGAAATGCAGCATCTTCAATTTCATAAATAAGATCGAACTTTTGGAGGATTTTTTACAGAAAAAAGTAAGGTAATTTATTTAAAAGCAAGCCCTACTTAGTCATTTTTCTCGGATATCATATGTTATAACAGACATCAACCGTTTTACGGTAATTAATGCTCTGATCCAGAAATCAACTAGTTGGAATCTCATTTTTTTGTCTAACGTTGCCTAAATGTGTTTCACACACCACGCTTTTGAATCCGCGCCTATGATGGGTTGCTCTTAAATGAAGAATAGGGTGCGTAGGTTGAGAAAGCATCTCGAGCGAGTGCTTCTCATTTAGGGTACGTTATGTCAATCCAAATTTATTGATAATAATCGGTAAATCTGGCCGAAATCAATGTTGAAAGTTTTAAAGACCCCTTTTTCACTTTCGGCCAAGTATTTCTGATAAATGGGTGTTTTGAACATCAGCAGTTCCAAGAACATATGCAATTTATTAATACACGCTACATGATTATGGTTATTGACAATAAAAATAATCGTTTAAAAAATTGGCCGTTTTGACCTTATAAAATGGATTTTTTTCAATTTGCATAAATTGCTATCCGCTAATGAGAACGATCAATTTCGGCAAATACCTACGTCTTTTTCAGATTAAACCAATCAAAACGGCAGAATTTAGATTTATGCAAATTGGAAAAAAGAAGGCAAAAACGTTACACCCTGTACTTTAAAACTTTCTCGTCCTCAACTTTTTATAAATGTTGTTAACCCTATCCTTTGATATACTCGAATTGATAGACTGCAAAGAGTTATCCATTGGGGTCACATAATTATTACTAAATTCAACAATTTGATTATTTCTCTCTGGTTTAGGGGGGTCTCCATCAGGTTGCGAATAATTTTTAGAATTTACATTTTCATAATCAGTTTTTGGGTTCTTTGCTTTTTGTTCTGTTACTGAATTTGAGGTACAAACACGATATTTCAGAAATTTTCAAAACTTAATTTTTCAAAAAAATACTCGAAAATTGTCCTACAATGAGTTGATGTGAAATGGCTCTTAAAAAGAGGTATTCATGTAGAATAAAATGTTTCTTACGTGTAAATGTAATTTCAACAACCAATGAGCTTGTTCGATTGTCTTCTAGCCCATTGATGAGGTAAAAAGCACGAGTTTTTTGACTCAATTTAGTTTCGTAATTTTTTTTTTGATTTTTCTCACCAAAATCGACCATTGTAAATAAAATTTTCTCATATGACGTTTTTCTCTTATTTAATTTTATAGAAAGGTCGATGTTTTTTATTTTTGTATATGGTGAGTAATATTTTAAAAAATAAAACTATCTA
>SCLH01000183.1:40553-65776 GCA_004367855.1 Oikopleura vanhoeffeni
AACTTAAAATTTTTTTCGACGATTGGTTCAAAATTTATTTTATCTTACTTTTTTTCCCAATTTAAATCGCATCCTTTAATCCTGTTGAACTTGAGAAATTTTCTGAGGATATCAGTTTTTAGGAAAGTATTTCGGAAATCTTTAACTGAAACAATAATCACTGTTATCCGAACTTTTTTATTTTTTTGTGAGTGATATCTGGAAAAACTGAAAAATAATGGAAAATTCTTGACTTTGACAAAAAGACTTATTTTAAAAAAAATAACATTTCATTTTATATTCAGGTGAGAAAACTTTTTAAGGCTGGCATAATGAGATTGGGAATAATTACGTAGGGTTTGACAACGAAATATACAGTAGGTGACCAATAGACTGTCACGTTTCAGATTTATGCGAAAAAAAGTTCAAAATTACTAGGAATTTTTAGTACTCGTATCGTGTTCCTTACATAATTTAAAGCAGAAAATTGGCTCATGGCGTATAAAATAGGCTTGAAATTGACCAATCAAACGTGAGACATTTAAATAAATTTTCCTCGATCTATCGCACTTTTGTCTAATTCTAGGCGTGCTACCAAATTTTCAGCCAAATCTAACATAAAAAAGGCCTTGAGCAGGTCTTGTCTAAGTTGAACACCGTGTGGCGTGTGAGAATTTTAACTCCATGGTGTATAAAATGTCCAAAATTACCAATCGGTCTATCAAATAACCGACCCTAAAACATAAAATTACCAGCTAATATTTATTCACAGGCCCTGAAGAGAGATTATTTTCAAGTGCATTAGGGAAAGATTTTTTGCATTCAACCGCCAACTAAAAAAGCTCAATGGAGAAATTTTATTAAGTTGACTGAATACTGAAAATGCCTATATAAAAGATATCCGGCTACCGGTTGTTCAAAAAGAAACAAAAAATTTCTCCATTGAGCTTTTTTAGTTGGCAGTTGAATGCGGAAAACCGTTTCTCCATATCGCTTATGGTTTTCTCGTAATCGGCTTGAATAGGGGTCGTTCCTTTAAAAAAAACTACCTTAGTATGCCAAAATTCTCTTCAGTTTTCTCTGTAAATTTTAATTTTTTTTACGATATCGTTTTTATCGATCTCAAATACTAGATCTTCATCGAGATCATCGTCGGAGTAAGAATTTAAGTTCTCTATTTCATTTACTTGATAAAAAACAAAATCATCAAGTTCAGCTTCTGTAAAATTAGCCATTTTTCATAATTTTGATTTATTGTTTTAGATATCAAATATAATTGCATCTGAATTTAACGTCACCTATTGTATTATAATCATAAGTACGGCAGACGCTTGATTATCTAGATATCTCACCGAGTATTCATGCTCACAGCCGTGTTTTTTGTTTACCCATTGTTTATGATTCGATTTCCGACAGCTTTAATCATTCATTCGAAAATATTTTTTTATTCTCAAAAACAATTATTTTTCAAATATTTTAGCCGCGTACCAAGGTGTGAAAAGTAGAGCTAAGAGAAAACGGGAAGAGATATTTAAAATTGGAAGGCGGGACTGAAAATCCAAGGTTTGCATTAGTTAGTTTAGGTCAACAATATTTTCTGAAAATTTCTGGTTTTTCATGGTAACCATAACTATAAACGTCTTTTTGTTGCTCAATTTCCTTAGGTAGTTTCTTTTTAGACACGACAGATTTGACTTTTTACCACTTTGTCCTTATGAAAAATCTTAAGAAAACTTAATTTTTGGAACTTTATTTTTCAGCCATTAGTCTTATAATTTCTTTTAGTTTCGTATGATACCCATATTGGGTCATTTTAAACCCAATTGATTTGCCAAAAACCGTTTTGTGATATCTCATACGGTTCGTCTGTGGTGAAAAGTCAAATCTGTCGCGTCTAAAAAAAAACTAGCTTAATTTTTGATAAAAATTTTCAAATCTATTTAATTATTACAAAATTTTCGGCCTTTGGCTTGAATTGGAGTTTAATANTTATTACAGTATAAGCGCTCAAAGTCTAGCCTGAAAATTGGGTTTGGACCCTCCACCGATTATTCGATTTGGAGCTTCGAAGGGTTAAAAACATTTTTAAGTTTGTTTTTATGCAATTTCGAAATTTGTAACTCACATCTTTTCTAAATTGCAAAACTGCAATAGAGCCATCCCAACTTGTAGCCATTAAAATCAAGCCGGTAGAATCCCAAGATAAATCAAGAATTGAATCTTCGAATAAATCATGCACCACCACTAGAGGGCGTTTTAAGGAGGTGAGCCAGACAGATATAGACCGATCCCTGGAGCCGATCGCGACACAAGGAGTCCGATCATTTGATTGCGCAATATCGGAACGGAGAATTCCGTCTGGGGTTCGGCGACATGTTGGAGAAAAACGGACACAAGATACAGATTTTCGGTGACCAACAAGACAAAACCGGTTTTCCATTTCGCGAAATAACTTTTTGAAAGGTTAAAAATACTTTCTCAAATATAATTTTGCATTTAATGTTTTTTTAATCATTATTTTAGCATAAATAGTAGCTTTGTGGTCTTATTCCTACTATCTTGTCATTTTAAAACGTATAATAAAAAGTGTATATACTATAGTAGTTTTTGAGCCGCCCACGGTTTTTGAGCCGCGGCCCAATGAGGTTAGAAGGTTTTTATTGATGAAATGTAGCACCAAGATTTTGAAGCGATTGTTCTCGCCTACTGAATATTGTGACTCATACGACCATAGTTCAAATTAATTATCAAAAAAATATTTCATTAATAAAAACATATTATTAAAAATATTTTATAACGAAAAATCGTTCAAAGTCATTATTTTAAAATTATTCTATCAATACAATAAATATTTTTCAGATAAAAGATTTTAAAATAATGCCCTTAAATATAGATTATGAGATCAAATTTTGATATTATAATCCATTTTTTTATTTATGAAAATGCATAGGAAAATTCTGTAATGAAAGTATCAGTTTATTTTATTTAAACGATTTTAAACTATTTTAACGAATACGATAAATATTGTAACAATTTTACTATTTTTGGTTTTTTCTAGTCTGAATTATAAAATTTGATTTTTAAATTTATTTTTTTGAATGTTATGATTTCGCGCTAGAATGCTCTTGAGCATCCAAAAATATGAAATTTTCGTGTTCTTTTGAGAATAAATCTCCTCCATTAGTTTTTATTTTTATCGCATCTTACAATTGACAGTGCTGGATTCATTTTCTTTAAGTTTTTATCTCGTATCTACTGTATTTTTTGAAACACACGCAAATTAGGTTCAGTTTCACTATGCTAATTTCCAACCATAGCTTGAGCTGTAGGTCCCCCATTATTAACAGCAGATCCTGCTATCAAATAAGTTCCATCAGGACTCCAACTAATTCTCATAACATGTCCATTATCTGAATGGCTAAAAGGTTCTGTAATTTTTGTTTCTTCTTTCCAATCTACTGTATTCCAAATTCTTACAGTATTATCAACCCCTTGAGACGCTAAATATGAACCAACTGGATCCCAAGCAACTCCCTTTACAAAGTTTGTGTGACCTTTTTCCGGGTGGAAATTTTTTCTTATACCATTTTTGTAATTTTAAAATTGCCTGAAACGCAAAAACATTCAAATTTTTATTCAAATTTTTTTAGTAATGAGAAAATTTTCCAAAAAATTTCAATTTTTTGTGTTAACCCGAGTTTTCACAGATAAAAATGTCAAATCAAGCTATTTTCTATTACCCCAGCTGACATTTTTGTGCAAAATGCACGATTTTTTAAAAAAAAATGCAAGAAAAAATTACCACCACCCTTTTAACACTTGATACTTGCTGAATTTATCTTTTGAATTCCAAATAATAATCGTGTTATCTAGGGAGGATGTGGCAAGGTATTTATCATTTCGATTCCACGCCAAATCGATAACGTCAGCTTCATGTCCTGAAAATAAATTTAAATTAAGGGAGGATTCTTATCTGTCTGCAAAATGATTTGAATTTTATAAAATATAGGAACCATAATATTTATTAGAAAATTAATCAATAAAAACACAAAACATTCGTAACAATCGGAGAATAATTATTCTAGATCTAAAGTTCACTAAAGTGCAAAATCTATTTCTGCCGTCAGATTTCTGATTTATCTGATAGTTATCTTAAGGGAGTACCCCACGCCATTTAGTGATTTTCAAACATTTGTTCTGAGCTGAATAAAACTTGCTTGAGTTTCATATTCAATTAAAAATGTAAAAGTTGATGTGAAAACAAATAATCTTATGCTTTAGCAATATATTGTCAATAATATAATCAATTTTGAACAGTCCAAATGCTCCGAAATATTTTGCCAAACAAAAATCGGACCGCTACGCACTTTCGGACCATTGAAAACCATTAAGGTCAAAAAAGTATTTTGAAGAAAAAAAGTTGAAAATTATTTTAATAAATTTTGACAATTGCGCAATTTCAGACCAATGAGGCAATTTTATTTAAACCTACCCATTAATCTATGAATACATTTCCAATTTTCTGATTCTAAATTATCTTTAGTCTGATTTCCTCCGTAAGTCCAAATCATAACTAATCGATCATCGGCTCCAGACGCTAAATATTTGCCAGAAATTGTCCATCGGACACAGTTAACACACGACATATGGTTAAACATGGCACATAATAATTTTGGACATTTTTGATCTTTTTCTTTGGCGGTGTCCAAAACTGGGTCCATATTCCAAATTTGAATTTTTCCGCCACCAGATGTCGAGTTTCCACCGACGGCAAAACGCGAACCATCTGGGTGAATATCACAAGTGATTAAAGGCACGTTCTCGGCGATCCATTCAGGCTTGATTATCCGCATTTTAAATAATCATAAATAATACTAAATTATATGAACTTTCAATTAATTGTTCTCGGCTAAAAACGATTATTTGAATAAACGGAGGAACATTTTTTCGTCAAATTTTTTTATTTTTTCGTCAAACTTTTGTTTTTCGTCAAAATTTATTTTTTTGTGAAACAAAGTTGCTGAGGTATACATTTACGTTGTGTAGAAAGTGAATTACGAAATTTTGACAAAACTAAAAATTCTGACGAAAAAATGTTTTCCCAAATAAACGTGTCCAAGAAGTTTATAAGCTGAGTTTTCATTGTAAATATCACCCCAGTTATCATTTAAAGTAACGACCTAAATTTGAAAAATATCGTTACTACAAATGAGTAAAATAAAATAAAATCCTTAATTCAAATGATCATTTGGATGAATTTTCCCAGAAACTCGTAACTTCGAATGAGCAAACGTTAGTTCAAATTATGTCCAGTTAGATTTTTTTTAACTCAAATGCTTTAGCTTGGAAGCACCGCCGGCAAACTTTTAAAACAAATTTAGTTTGAATTTTCGATTAGACCAAGCTAAAGCCCGAAAATAGAAAATATTTTGTTCCTGTTCTATGGACAATTTTACATCATATTCAAAGAAAATATAGTTCGGGGAGAGCTGGTTTTTAATATCGTAAATATGTCTGTCGAAATTGTTTTCCCTGAAAATAACCAAAAATTTTTGAATATACATGTATATTTTTTACTTAGATCTGCCAACTTATTTTGTGAGAACGGTTATTGTTGGTTTGGAATTTTTCTGGCCACCAGATTCGAAAAAGAAAATTCTGCTCCGAATCATTTTTTCGGACATAATTACTGACATATAAATGTCAGTTTGATAAGTAAAGTTAAACGCTGCGCAAGACTATATTTTTTATAGATTTTTTGCCCGCTCGATTATCTTGTGAATAATAGAGCATCAACGTTTTTATAGGATTTCATCATTCTTGAAATAGCAAAAAGACAAAAATTATACGGATTTCATTGGAAGCTATTTTAAAAAATTACAAATAATGACAAGTTATTTTTAGAAAAAATCGTGTCAAAAAAAATTTGCAGTGTCTAAAAAATATATATTGTGTAAAATTGATGGAGTCAAAGAAAACTTGCATTGAGAAGAATATGTTATTTTGCAGTAAAATAAATACAAGATTCGTGAAATTATTTTAAATTTATTTTCATATTTAAAATGAACAAAAAAGTATATACTGAAGAATTTTGGGCAATGGGGTAGAAATATGTTTAAAAGTACAAATGATTACACAAAGGTAAAATAAGGGGTTGGCAATAAAAGCCCAAAATTGTAAAACGAAGAAGGTAATTTAAAAAATGCTGATATCTTTGTTCGCCATCAAATTTTGGGGTTTTTACAGTACTTTTTAAAACGGAAAATTAAATTTCAGAAAAATAGTCGTTTCGTCGATTTTCTCGACCAATTTTTATATAAAAAAAAGGATAGAATTATTATTTTTAAATAGTGAAAGCTAAAAATCGATATTTAGTCCATTCTTACTGTTGAAAATTATTTTTAAAAATTATGACATTCATGGCTTTCGGAAACCTTTCACGAAAAAATCCAATTTTTAAATAAGCTATCCTGAAATTGAATTTATCAGTCGAACACATTATTTTGCTTTTTACTATTTTGGCATTTTAGTGCCAACCAAAATCAGACCTACATTGCAACAATAGCACAATGAATAAACGGCTTTGGAAATTTTGTACACATTCGTTAAACATTTTTCTAGCGTGAAATATTGGAAGAAGTTCAAATCGATAGAAAATTTTGACGTAAATACGTTTGAAAAAATAGGTAACCAGCGTAAGCCGTTTTGTGCTATAAAAGTTTGAATATATATATATTTAAAAAAACACCAAAAAAGTAGCCTGAAGTTAGGGAGTAGCCCAAGAAGTTTGAAAACACCATTGTTATAATTTTTGGGTTAACTGTCTAAATTTTTTGTGTTGCATGAAATTTAGAAGAAAATTTACGAATCCGGTTGCTGGATCATATAAGTAACGAGGTATTCAGGATAAGCTTGCTCTCCTCGATATATCACATATTCAGGATGACATAAACCACCAGCAGAAGGGCGACCAACCACACTTAAATTAATTTTAATTCATGTAACCGAAATATTTCCGAAAATTTCTAAAAACAATTTCAAATTTTTGATGTGAAATTTTGGGTCAATAATTGTAATGTCCGTTAATTGATATTTAGGTAATTAGAATTAACAGGAATTAAATTTTATTGTATGTTTTGAAAAATATTTTCCAATTTTTAACGTATTTTTTGAAGCAACTTTTCTGATTTTGTATTTATAAAAAATTTCCTACTTTTTATTTTTGAAAAAAAAAATTCAATTGTAATTGTTCCAAAAATACAAAAAAATCAGACCCAAATTGGTGGTAAAACAATCAAATTCATTTGAACATAATATAAATGTGGTCAAGAATTACATTTTTTGACAATTTTTAAACTCATTTTAACGCAGTTTATTTTAATAAGACGTTGGTATCTTTTTAAATAGAAAATTTTTTAATTAAAAATTGTATGGAACACACAAAAAATGGGTTTGAAAATATCAATTTTTTGTTGCGTTTTTCCTGCAATTCATAATTAAATGCCGAGTCGTTTCCAAAACCTTGTCATTATCCTGTCATATCTCACCTGTGATGTCCTGGAGGCGAATGCGCCATTTTCTGAGCTGTAGTTTGCAAGAAAGATTTTCCTAAGGTGACTCTGCATAAAATCATTTGCCGAGGACACTGATAGCAACTTTTATCCCGGTGTTTTTGACAGCCGGTGCCACCACCAATACCCCAAACATATTGGTTGGATTTCGATGAGTTTTCAGCAAAATAAATTCCAGCACCAAACATGCCACCAAGACTTAAAATATTTTTTTTTGAAATATGACTCCATAATATATTATTTGAAATATGACTCTTAATTTGTTATCAAACTATGCAACAAATATTTTTGAAATATTCAATTTGTATATTTTAATTAAATGACCCTGTCGCCGAATGTGCCAATATCGCCAAATTTTTTCAAGATTTATATTACAAATCACGTACAAACACTTTTGTTGGACGTCATGAATGACGTCATTCTAATGATTAAATTTACTCTTTTCAACTTTAATTTGATTGCGTTTGGTGGAGTATTAAATTCTACGCATTTTGGTGATTCACTTAATTCGAACCTATTGTGAACTCTTTAAAAAATCACAAAAATGTTTGACATCATTGACGTCATTTGGAACGCCTACGCGTTTTCCTTTTTTGAACAAAAAAGTTATTTGTCCCCAAAAGTTTATTGTCCCATATCACCGAATGTGCCAATATCGGCCCCCGTATAATAATGTATACTTGTATATACATTTTTTATAAAAATATGCAACGATACAATGTATTTTCTGAAATATCAAATTTTATATCAGTATATTTTTTTGAATGATTTTTTGAATGATCCCACTGTTGTTTTTTTAAATATGATCCCTTTATTTTTGAATACTTTTATTAAAATACTTTGTATCAACAGATATTTCATGTGAAATAACTTACTATGCATGTCTTTCATCAAAGCCTTTTTGAACAATTGCTTGAATGAATGGAGACCCATGAAATAACATCCTCTCATTGGCTGAACCGTAATTTTCTTCTTTAACCTCTTCTCGCCTAAAAAATAATTAAATAAAAATGAATTTATATCAACCGATTCACGGTGCTTCAAAATACTAGACCAAACATTCTCATTTGTTTCTCTAAAGGTGATCACAAAAAACTTGGTCATCACCTTTGTCATCACACTTAAGTCGATAATTCCGAAAAAAAAATGTCGGTTCCAATTTTCAAAATTTTGCTTATTTCTGATTGGTCAAGAGAAATCGACTATGATTTAGGAAAATCCGACATTTTATTTGGTCTGACATCGATGTCATCGTATTATTTTTTATTCGTCATTAAATAATTACATGTGCGTTAATCTTTTTTAGAATTCCATCATTTTTAATTTCTGCCAAGAATACGCGGCGTAATTTCGCCATTTCTCAAATCGATAAATTATCGAATGAGAAACAAATTATAACCATAATCAGAATAAGGTCAGACAAAGGCGTGGTTTTTTTTCAGAGCAACCAAAAAGGAAGTTGCAATCCATATTGTTGCTGATTACGGGTTAACCGGTCATCGGATCGGTTAGAAACAACGTATATCATGTGTATATTTTTGAATCGTATGAATCGTTTTCGAGAACATTCGCTCCAATTGATACCAGCTTTTTAGGTGTATTTTCCCAAATTCCGCCTTTTTTAGCTGATTATCGGTTAACCGGTCAGTCGATCGGTAAGAGACAAAGTCTATCATGTGTATTAACTCATTAGCTCTGGGATACAATCGAAATTTTTGAATCGTATGTACTGTTTTCGAGAACATTCGCTCCGATTGCGGGTTGCTCTGAAACAAAACCCCGCCAAAGTGATAGGTGGATTTTCCAATAATGAAGGTTTATTCTAATCAGTAACCAATCAAAAATAAGCAAAATTTCAAAATGTGGAACGAAACATTTCATTTTCAATTTTCTAGCCAAATTTTTTGTGGACAACTTTTATGAAAATGAAACTTTATAGGCCTATCATTTTTAAGCACTGCTCTTTCCAGGAATTACCTTCTTTCATATCTTGACCACAATTTTGTATTTTTCACTTTTTGTATTTTTATAACTTGATAGCATTTGAATATACCACCAGCGGTACCCCGTCTTTATGTTCTCTGATAGTTTTGTCATTTCATCAAAAACAGATTGATATTCCGGAAGATCATCCGATAAATCATCAAGTACAACGCTCGGTTGGATACCTGAATTTTAATTAATTAATTCATTTAAAGATTTTTTTTCGTTTTTTTTACTACGGTAACATTACCAACCTCATTTTGACCAGTTCCAGGTAGAATGGCGTAGAAAAGACAAATTTATATTATGAATTATGAAAATAAAAATAATCTTTCATGAATAAATTCATTTATTACGAAACTAGTTGTTTAAAACAAGTTTTACTTGCAAAATAAAAAATTCATTTAAAATGTTGTCTTTGCACGTTTTCTTGTAAGATATACTCAGAATTAGTTTATTGTTGAACTCATCTATATTTGAGTCAAAAAAATTTAAATGAATCGGTGGCAATCACTAAGACAATCACTTAGACAACATAAGTGGGATTCGAACACGCGCTATAGCCTATAGAGATAGTGAACGTTTTTGAGATGGACTTTGGTTGGGAAAGGGTATCGAAATTTTCTGTTTTTTATGTTATTAACCTTGGATCATCGATTCTTGTGGTCCTGATAATTTTCGTTTGGCAGCTCTCAGTAATCTGTGTCTATGTCCATATGCTTTAATCCCTAAGTCTTTGAGTTCTTCGTGACTGAGCTCTGCTAAACGTCTAGCGTAATTTCTTCTGCTTCGAATAACTCGGAATATTGTCCAAAATCATTCTCTTGTAAAAACTGTTTCATATTAATAAATTCGCTTCTAAACCAGATGGTTACATTTTTAAAGAAGAAAAAGTTAGAAATTCTTACGAAGAGTATTTATGTACGAACTGGAGCTTCATGGGCGGTTACTTGAGCATCGCTAGCAGGTTGAGCTTGATACATAGCATCCCTAAAAAATTCAGTTGATAAAATATCAAAAAAAAAATGGAAAATGCATCTGTTTAAAAAAGATAGTCTAAAATGGCGTTTTTCTTTAAAAGATATAAAAGTTCGATTTTGTTCTTAGAAACGATTTTGAAAAGCCGCGTTAAATTCATGATTGGTTTTACAGTAATAAATTTTGTTTTCTAGAATAATTCTAGTAGAATTAAAGCAAAAATAAATATTTTCATACATGACACGTTTTCACTTCCGTTTTTCATTTTTGCATAATTTGCTATCGCCAATCAAAAATGTGGTGCTTGCCAAAATTGAGCGTTCTGATTGGCGGATAGCAAATTATGCAAAAGCGAAAAAACGGAAGAAAAAACGTGACATGCTGTACATACAGTGCCCGATATGTAAAATCAGAAAACTCATTGCGTCTAACGAGTTTGGTCTGACCAATCGGATTCTCATTTCGATTTCGAAACACGTCTTGCGTAAATAGTTTTTATTTTAAGCTGTTCAAGCTTGGTCGCTATCGATTAAATTAAATTATCGCGTAGGTGGGGTTAACATTGTTATTTGGGGGTTATTGAATTTGTTTCTCTCGCGGACATTGCTCATATCGGGCACTGTACATTCGATCAACAATAAAAATAATATCAAATTAAGGGAGTAGTATCTGTGAAAAAATTATTCTTAAAAATAAGGGGATATACTAGCCTGTATTACTAAGGTGATAATTTAAGCGTTATTTTTACAAAATTACTCGCAGAAAGAGTGAAATATTATTCATGTTTTTTCGAAAATACTATTTTTACTTTCAAAGTAAATTTGCCATAGAGTTTGCCATTTTATTTATAAAAATCTTATTTAAAAAATTATACGACTAGTTAAAAAGATATTTATTTCTACTTTTATTTTAGATTCTCTCCAAAAATTTCGAAAAATATAACATCCTCAATACGAAACATAAAATGAAAATTCTGAGGATACCAGTTTTTAGAAAATTATGTCATGTTTCAATTTCATTCTGTGTTTTTGTTCTAAACTTTCTATTCAGAGTTTATTTTCGTCAGAAGTGATTACTCTAAAAACTCGAGAATATACAAACTCCGGATTCGAATAATTTTTTTTTAATAATACATGATAACAATATTATACGCTACAAATTTAACTCTATCTTTGATCTCATTAACCAACAAATATAATCAAGGTCTGATGTCTTAAAACTTTCCCGTTATTACCCGCTCAAAGTAGGGTCCCCGAATCGATGATGTAATTACTACTTGTTGGCTTTGATATCCACATAAAAACCTGTACGGGTCAGCTGGAGGAAATAGCATTGATGGAAATAGCCCGGTGGGAAAACCCTGTGATAAAATTTCCAGCTGAAATTTAAGCTTTTCCACTAGTGGCAGACTTGTTCTTACTAGTATATAGTACGAGTAACGGTCCAGAAAATTAAAAAACAATAGTTATCATTTATAACTAACTATGGATTTGTAGTTTCTATCTGCCAAGACCACTCTTGGGTAAGAGTTATCGACAACCTACAAAACAGATTTTGGGATAAATTGAAGAATTTCGATTTTGAACCTACTGATTACGACATATTTTTGCAAAACTACATATTGTGAACATGAAAGTCTCGAGAAAATTTTTGACAAAACGGACGTTGGAAAATTTACCACAAATCGATTTTTCGCATCGGGTGTAATGTTTTCGAAAACTTTTTGGGCTTTGAACAACAAGATTTTCATGCCTATACAATATCAGTACTGATCCCGATTTCACATCAGATCCATTATTAAAAATATCACCAAAATGATGAGTGGAAGATTATGTCGAAGAGTTTTCAAATTTGGTTCGAAGAGATGGAAGAGCCTGGTTGGATTAGTTTTCGAAAATTTTATGACTTCCTGTTTCTCGTGAAATTCTGGACGGAAATAAAATCGCTTTTGCTTTAAATTGATAGTGTGACGGGCTATTTTTAGTACAAGCTGCCGCAGTTTTTACTTATGTCAGGTTTTAGGATACTTATTCTTGTGTCGATAGTTGCTTTGCTCGATTATCTTGATGATGAGAAAATTATCGAAAAATCCTAATATGATGAATTATGCAGGAATTCGGAATTCATCGAATAAAAAAGTTATTAAGAAAAAGAGATAAAACACAGAAAAAAATAAACCTGGAAGATAAACCAAAATGTCAAAACACAAAACCTCCAAAAACTCAGAAATCAAGATGAAATCAGGTGTCAATCAAACCGATATAACAAGCGATTCACGAAGACCAAAAACCTGCAAAATTATTAACAATCTGTTAACTGTCTAAAAATTATTCAAAATAAAATTAAAAAAAATATTAGATTTTCTACGAATTTATTCTTTTTTCTCAATTTTTTTTTCAAAATAGTTGAAAAATTTACTCTTGTATTTTATTGCCATATTTTTCACATTGTTGGATTAAATAATGATTTTCTTATAAAAACCTTAGTAAACATCTGACATCCTCTTTGGCTCGCAACCTCTAAAGCGTTTGTCCCTGCTTGATTTTTACAAATGGATCGCCTCCATGAGAAAGTAACAGATGCCACATAATTGAGTTCGCCCTATAAAAATATATTAAGGTATCTTTTTTTTAATACCACCCGCAATACCTACCGCCAATACAATAACTTACCTTTTTGGGCGGGCTTCATGGAGAGGGTGAATTGCCAGCGATCATTTGGCATGACGTGACTTCCGTGACTCTAGCAAAACTTGGGTTTCTACATGGCCTAACTTGCTGCAGTATGAAGAGGAATTAACCCCCCACGATCTACGGCATTCCTTCAGCACCACTTCTCAATAATAATCGCGCACCTCTGAAATTATAATTGACGCATTTACCTCTGTAATTTTATAAACACAATTTTGTTTTGTTTATGCAATTTTAAAATAGGATTCTTTTCACTGGCCAATATTTTTTAATGCTGACAATATTGGTAGAAAAAAAATTTTCTTCGTTTTTATGCAATTTTTGAGCTACTGTCGAGTTTTTCTATAACAAAATGTTTGGTGTTGTCGTTTTGTCCGTGTGAAAAATCGCCGTTTGTGTCGTTTTGCCGGCTGTCCATTTTACGATAATCCAAACGAAACAGTTATTATACATGCTACATTATAATGCGTTATAAAATAAAATATAGCTTTTAAAATTGCTGTTTCTGTCGTATGGACGATCGCTGTTGTTCAAAAATTCTAAATAACCGTTGGTTTGGCCAAATCGTGGCCTATTTCCTGAATAGACAACATGAAAGTATTCATGCTTCAACTATTTAGTCAACATTGTTTTTCTCAGGATCAGTTCACGCGTATCAAAAACGATGTCTAAATTATAACTTGGCCTGGCCTTGTAGAACTTTGACGTCAGAGACCTAAAGCAATCGCGTGGTCAATAACCAAGAGTCAATATATTGACAGACAAACAAGGTCCTAGACGTCTCTTTGACGTCAGTTCTCAAGGCGAGCAAGTCTTAATTCAGATATACGAAAACGCCGCCTGCTATTAAAACCCTTGAGCGAGTTACGTGGGTTTTTGAAGACGGGGTTGGAAAATTTTATATTTAAATTGATATTAACCTATATTTAATATATCGGGCTGCTAAAAAATTGCAATGGTGTTGATTGCGCCTTGAGTATCTCTCAATTCACATTTCTGTTAGTCACGAATTCTGTATTCTAGATAAGGCAGCCTTTCTTTGCGGCAATCGAGCTACTCCCTGATCTCTAGCAGGATATCCTAAAATGTAATTAAATATAAAAAACTATATAATATATAGACTACTGATCGTATTTGTCTAAGCGACGTTTTGGAAAATTTCAAAAAACGTCCGCTAGACGTAAAAAAAAAAAAACGTCCGCTTAGACGTAAAGAGACAAATTTTTTGCTCTAAAAAATCGAATAATGGAGCTAGAGAGCTGTAATCATAAGCCAAATTTCAACATGAACAGCCTGCCATCTACTGTTAAAATTTGAACTTGATACCAACAAATTTCGGGAGATCTACAATAAAACTCGGAATCTGGTAAGAAAAAATTTTCGCAATTTTCTTTTTTATGGGAATTTTGCACTAATTTGGTACTTGCTGCTCATTGCAATGATTTATATCATGGCAATCTCTTCTTCTTCTTCGTTTGGTTGCCATTCTGGTCTTTTATAGATTTTGTTTTTGTATAATAAGGTCAAATAAAAGAAATAGTAAATATCCATTAAATAATTAGTTAACCTTGATTGGAGTATTTTTGTCGTGATCTCTAAACTATTTAGAAAGAGCTTCCAATTTCCACGAATCAGCGTAACGGTAGTTGTTCCTTTAAGAAAGGCTTTTATTAATCCGTCGACTGAATTTCGTAGAACGCCAAATAACCGACGAATTGTCACAATTTAAGGCTTCAAAATCTTCTCCTCGAGGATTATTTACACAATGGCTACAATTTTTTATCAAGTTATTCTTCAGAACATTTCGTAAGAAAGATTGAGACACGATTTCACTGCCGCAAGTGGTTTAACAAAAGTGATTTTTTAATTTAAATTTTATTGAAAATTGAGCTTCGAGAGAGAGCAGAAAAAGGAAATTTAATATTTTCATTTAATTTAGTTGAAAAAGCAGCCCCAAATCGGCTAAGGCCGATTCTTATATTTAATTTTGATAAAAATGAGCCCAATCGGCCGATGGCCGATAAAGGGAGATTTTTATATTTGATGAAAATGAGCCACAATCGGGCCGAAGGGCCGATAAAGGGGGATTTTTAATATTTCTATATTCAGTTTGTTGAAAAATGAGCGCAAATCGCGATTAAAGGGGATTTTATTATTTTATTTCATTTTGTTTGAAAAATTGAGCGCCGAAATCGGCAAAGGCCGATTAAAGGGGGATTTTATTATTATTATTTTTTTTTGTTGAAAATGAGCGCCAAATCGCCGAAGGCCGAGTAAAGTAGGATTTTATGTTTTAAACCTTAATTTTGTTTGAAAAAAGAGCCCCAAACGGCCGAAGGCCTATAAAAGGTATTTTTGTTTTATTTATTTGTAAAAAAACAATAACATTTATAGAAAATTTGATAACTTTTTCTCCAAAATTTGAAACTTATGTTTAAAATTTGAATTTTTTTAAATGGTCATTTTTTTTAATTTTATAAAATTTGAGAATTTCTATATTTAAAAAATCAATATTTGAAAAAAAATTCTTCGAATTTGCCTGGATTTCAAATAAAATAATTTGTTATTGAACAATTTTCCGAAACTCGGCAAATTTCTTCAGAATTTGCAATTAATTTTCAAATTCAACAATTTTCTCTAAAGATTTGACAATTTGTTTCTAAAATTGTCGAATTTGAGATTAATTAGCAATTTTTTAAGAAAATTGTCAAATTTATCAAAAAATTTTAAACAATTTGTGAAGAAAATTGTCCAAATTGCAAACAAAGAATTATCAAGAAAGCTAAAAGATAATAACAGGAATTTATTTTTTTTGCGAAGATATTTAAATTCGAAGAAAGTTTTCGAATTTGGAAAAAAAATTTAGGCCATTTGAAGCTCATTTTTTAACAAATTTTAATTAAAAACACAAAATTTCCTTTTATCGGCTTTGGCGATTTGCAGCTCATTTCACAAAATTAAATTAAAATATTATATCTTCCTTTATCGCGCTTTCGGCGATTAGGGGCTCATTTTTTACACAAATTGAACATTTATTATATAAACTCCCTTTATCGGCCTTCGCGATTTGGGCTATTTTTCAATAAATTAAATTACAGAAAAAATCCCCAAATTTGTTTTACAAGATAAAATATCAAAATTACTTGCCTCAAGAAATTTTCGAAAAATTCGAACTTTCAAGAAATATGAACTTTTAAAGTTTCGAGAATATCGAAGAACCTGCCTAGTGTAATTTTTATGTCAATAACAACAAAAAACATAGAGGATCATCATAAAAACTCTACACTAGGCAGGTCTTCGATATACTTTTTTCAACAGTGTCTTGTTCAGGCTTGGGGGACAACGCGGAGCGGCCTAAGCCCACTCCCCGTAAGAGAGTCACTTTATGGACACCTTTCAAAATCTCGAAACCCAAAGAAATTTCCTAAGAATTTACGTTCTGCGTACGAAAGAACCTAATTTTGATGCCCCTGTTGATATTTTTCCATTGAAAAAATTAGGACAATTTTTAAGCTCCACTCCGCCTTAGCGGTCACTTTAGAACACCGTTTCATATATCTCAAAAGCCTTAGAATTGAATTCTGCGTCGAAAAGATCTTTAACCTTGTGAGCACGAGCCACAATTGTGCTCTAGCATACCTAAAATCAGTTCAAAAACGGCAAAAACGGGATCGTGAGAATCTTTTCTTGCAAACACACTATAATAGAATTTTGATTCGGCTTCCGAAAAAAAATTGAAATTTTTTCGAATGTTGGGTCCAGAATTACGGGGTGTTGATTTATACAAGGATTTTGCTATAGTTTCACTTCCTGAAATATGTATTTCAGACTGAGCATAAATACAAGTGTAAGATGTAGCAGTTTTTAGGAAGTGTTTTGTGCAGCCATAACATTGAAATAAAAATTTATTGGTATCTAGGGGCAGAATTTATTTTTCGAAGTTGAATTTCTAAATTTTCAACTTCAAGTAATCACGCATGAAACAATTTAATTATGTATAAAAGTGAATTTAAGCAATCAAAAACTGTCAACAGTTGTACCTTCTTAAGCCATATTACTTGAAGTGATAAAAAAATGTAATTATCTGCTTTATAGGGAAAATGAACATTTTAATCGAAAATCCATGATTTTTCCATCAAAATTTTGACTTTTTATAAATTACTTTTGATGTTGAGATATTAACATCAAAGCGGACAAAACGATGACGTAGGCCAGATACTTGTGCATAGTTTCCGATGGAAAGGTCACCGTGTGAAGCCAACTGTGACCTGTTATCACGTGAATGGTATACTGCTTTCTCACTTTATTGTTTATACTAAAATTGAAATTCTATATATAAATTTTCGAGATGCGAAATTATACCTCTATTTCCTTATGCAGAAAAAATTCAAATTCAACTGGCCTTAAGCTTTTTGTAAACAACATTCAAAGTAAGACCAATTGTGCTCTGGTGCTTGGCGGAACTTTTTTATATGCTCACAAGGGTAATCAAACACATTTCGGTGATTTTGTAATCATTATCCAAAGTTAACCTCTGAAGGGGTGTAGTAGAATCGTCTAGCGCTGATTTTATATTTTAAAAGTTGCTCGGATGGCAATATTGGAACAAATATGAGCAAAAGGATCGATAGGGCGCTTTAGTAAGTGTCGTTTGTCTGATCGTAGCCACCGTACTCCCCTTGATTAAAGTGATGAAAAACTCGTCGAAAAATTTTTCCTGCATTTCNTGTATATACATTTTTTATAAAAATATGCAACGATACAATGTATTTTCTGAAATATCAAATTTTATATCAGTATATTTTTTTGAATGATCCCACTGTTGTTTTTTTAAATATGATCCCTTTATTTTTTGAATACTTTTATTAAAATACTTTGTATCAACAGATATTTCATGTGAAATAACTTACTATGCATGTCTTTCATCAAACCCTTTTTGAACAATTGCTTGAATGAATGGAGACCCATGAAATAACATCCTCTCATTGGCTGAACCGTAATTTTCTTCTTTAACCTCTTCTCGCCTAAAAAATAATTAAATAAAAATGAATTTATATCAACCGATTCACGGTGCTTCAAAATACTAGACCAAACATTCTCATTTGTCGATAATTCCGAAAAAAAAATGTCGGTTCCATATTTTCTAAATTTTGCTTATTTCTGATTGGTCAAGAGAAATCGACCTATGATTTAGGAAAATTCGACATTTTATTTGGTCTGACATCGATGTCATCGTATTATTTTTTATTCGTCATTAAATAATTTACATGTGCGTTAATCTTTTTTAGAATTCCATCATTTTTTAATTTCTGCCAAGAATACGCGGCGTAATTTACGCCATTTCTCAAATCGATAAATTATCGAATGAGAAACAAATTATACCATAATCAGAATAAGGTCAGACAAAGGCGTGGTTTTTTTTCAGAGCAACCCAAAAGGAAGTGGCAATCGATATTGTTGCTGATTACGGGTTAACCGGTCATCGGATCGGTTAGAAACAACGTATATCATGTGTATATTTTTGAATCGTATGAATCGTTTTCGAGAACATTCGCTCCAATTGATACCAGCTTTTTAGGTGTATTTTCCCAAAATTCCGCCTTTTTTAGCTGATTATCGGTTAACCGGTCAGTCGATCGGTAAGAGACAAAGTCTATCATGTGTATTAACTCATTAGCTCTGGGATACAATCGAAATTTTTTGAATCGTATGTACTGTTTTCGAGAACATTCGCTCCGATTGCGGGTTGCTCTGAAACAAAACCCCGCCAAAGTGATAGGTCGATTTTCTAATAATGAAGGTTTAATTCTAATCAGTAACCAATCAGAAATAAGCAAAAATTTCAAAATGTGGAACGAACATTTCATTTTCAATTTTCTAGCCAAATTTTTGTGGACAACTTTTATGAAAAATGAAACTTTATAGGCCTATCATTTTTAAGCACTGCTCTTTCCAGGAATTACCTTCTTTCATATCTTGACCACAATTTTGTATTTTTCACTTTTTGTATTTTTATAACTTGATAGCATTTGAATATACCACCAGCGGTACCCCCGTCTTTATGTTCTCTGATAGTTTGTTGCATTTCATCAAAAACAGATTGATATTCCGGAGAATCATCCGATAAATCATCAAGTACAACGCTCGGTTGGATACCTGAATTTTAATTAATTAATTCATTTAAAAGATTTTTTTCGTTTTTTTTACTACGGTAACATTACCAACCTACATTTTGACCAGTTCCAGGTAGAATGGCGTAGAAAACGACAAATTTATATTATTATTTGAAAATAAAAATAATCTTTCATGAATAAATTCATTTATTACGAAAACTAGTTGTTTAAAAACAAGTTTTACTTGCAAAATAAAAAAATTCATTTAAAATGTTGTTCTTTGCACGTTTTCTTTGTAAGATATACTCAGAATTAGTTTATTGTTGAACTCATCTATATTTGAGTCAAAAAAATTTAAATGAATCGGTGCAATCACTAAGACAATCACTTAGACAACATAAGTGGATTCGAACACGCGCTATAGCCTATAGAGATAGTGAACGTTTTTGAGATGGACTTTGGTTGGAAAGGGTACGAAATTTTCTGTTTTTTAATGTTATAACCTTGGATCATCGATTCTTGTGGTCCTGATAATTTTCGTTTGGCAGCTCTCAGTAATCTGTGTCTATGTCCATATGCTTTAATCCCTAAGTCTTTGAGTTCTTCGTGACTGAGCTCTGCTAAAACGTCTAGCGTAATTTCTTCTGCTTCGAATAACTCGGAATATTGTCCAAAATCATTCTCTTGTAAAAACTGTTTCATATTTAATAAATTCGCTTCTAAACCAGATGGTTACATTTTTTAAAGAAGAAAAAAGTTAGAAATTCTTACGAAGAGTATTTATGTACGAACTGGAAGCTTCATGGGCGGTTACTTGAGCATCGCTAGCAGGTTGAGCTTGATACATAGCATCCCTAAAAAATTCAGTTGATAAAATATCAAAAAAAAATGGAAAATGCATCTGTTTAAAAAAGATAGTCTAAAATGGCGTTTTTCTTTAAAAGATATAAAAGTTCGATTTGTTCTTAGAAACGNAATTATTTTTCATACATGACACGTTTTCACTTCCGTTTTTCATTTTTGCATAATTTGCTATCCGCCAATCAAAAATGTAGGTGCTTGCCAAAATTGAGCGTTCTGATTGGCGGATAGCAAATTATGCAAAAGCGAAAAACGGAAGAAAAAACGTGACATGCTGTACATACAGTGCCCGATATGTAAAATCAGAAAACTCATTGCGTCTAACGAGTTTGGTCTGACCAATCGGATTCTCATTTCGATTTCGAAAACACGTCTTGCGTAATAGTTTTTATTTTAAGCTGTTCAAGCTTGGTCGCTATTGATTAAATTAAATTATCGCGTAGGTGGGGTTAACATTGTTTATTTGGGGGGTTATTGAATTTGTTTCTCTCGCGGACATTGCTCATATCGGGCACTGTACATTCGATCAACAATAAAAAATAATATCAAATTAAGGGAGTAGTATCTGTGAAAAAAATATTCTTAAAAATAAGGGGATATACTAGCCTAGTATTACTAAGGTGATAATTTAAGCTTTATTTTTACAAAATTACTCGCAGAAAGAGTGAAATATTATTCATGTTTTTTCGAAAATACTATTTTTACTTTCAAAGAAAATTTGCCATAGAGTTTGCCATTTTATTTATAAAAATCTTATTTAAAAAATTATACGACTAGTTAAAAAGATATTTATTTCTACTTTTATTTCAGATTCTCTCCAAAAATTTCGAAAAAATATAACATCGTCAATACGAAACATAAAATGAAAATTCTGAGGATACCAGTTTTTAGAAAATTATGTCATGTTTCAAATTTCATTCTGTGTTTTGTTCTGAACTTTCGATTCAGAGTTTATTTTCGTCAGAAGTGATTACTCTAAAAACTCGAGAATATACAAACTCCGGATTCGAATAATTTTTTTTTGAAATAAATACATGATTAAAAATATTATACGCTACAAACTTTAATCTATCTTTGATCTCATTAACCAACAAATAATCAAGGTCTGATGTCTTAAAACTTTCCCGTTATACCCGCTCAAAGTAGGGTCCCCGAATCGATGATGTAATTACTACTTGTTGGCTTTGATAATCCACATAAAAACCTGTACGGGTCAGCTGGAGGAAATAGCATTGATGGAAATAGCCCGGTGGGAAAACCCTGTGATAAAATTTCCAGCTGGAATTTAAGCTTTTCCACCTAGTGGCAGACTTGTTCTTACTCGTATATAGTACGAGTAACGGTCCAGAAAATTTAAAAAACAATAGTTATCATTTATAACTAACTATGGAGTTTGTAGTTTCTATCTGCCAAGACCACTCTTGGGGTAAGAGTATCGACAACCTACCAAAACAGATTTGCGATAAATTGAAGAATTTCGATTTTGAACCTACTGATTACGACATATTTTGCAAAACTACATATTGTGAACATGAAAGTCTCGACAAAATTTTTGACAAAACGGACGTTGGAAAATTTTATCCAAAATCGATTTTTCGAATCGGGTGGTATGTTTTCGAAAACATTTTGGGCTTTGAACAACAAGATTTCCTGCTAGACAATATAAGTACTGATCCCGATTTCAACATCCGATCCATTATTAAAAATATCACCAAAATGATGAGTGAAGATTATGTCGAAGAGTTTTCAAATTTGGTTTCGAAAGAGATCGAAGAGCCTGGTTGGATTAGTTTTCGAAAATTTATGACTCCTGTTTCTCGTGAAATTCTTGGACGGAAATTAAAATCGGCTTTTGGCTTTAAATTTGATAGATGTGACGGGCTATTTTTAGTACAAGCTGCCGCAGTTTTTACTTATGTCAGGGTTTTTAGGGATACTTATTCTTGTGTCGATAGTTGCTTTGGCTCGATTTATCTTGATGATGAGAAAATTATCGAAAAACCTATAGATGAAATTATGCAGGAATTCGGAAATTCATCGAATAAAAAAGTTATTAAGAAAAAGATAAAAAAACAGAAAAATAAACCTGGAAGATCAAAACCAAGAATTGTCAAAACCACAAAAACTCTCCATAAAAAGCCAGAAATTCAAGATGAAATCAGTGTCAAATCAAACCGATATAACAAGCGATTCACGAAGACCAAAAAACCTGCAAAATTATAAACAATCTGTTAACTGTCTAAAAATTATTCAAAATAAAATTAAAAAAACCTCAATTTTTTTTTCAAAAATTTAGTTGAAAAATTTTACTCTTTATTTTATGCCAGATTATTTTCACATTGTTCATTATGAATAATTATTTTCTGATAAAAACCTTAGTAAACATCTGACATCCTCTTGGCTCGCAACCTCTAAGGGCGTTTGTCCCTCTTGATTTTTCACAAATGGATCCGCTCCATGAGAAAGTAACAATGCACATAATTGAGTTCGCCCTAATAAATAATATATTAAGGTATCTTTTTTTTAATACCACCGCCAATACCTCGTATTTTTTTACATTTTTAAAAATTTAATTTTCATTGTTTAAAAAATTTAAATAAATAATTTATTAAGAAAAATAACTTAACTGATAAATACATTTAAAAATAATCTTAATTGAGTTAAGAAGAAATAACTTATTTTTGAATTTAACGGTTATGGTTTTCATTCTCGTAGTTAAAATTCAGGATTTTTTTATTTTCAAAGTATGGGCCGGAATTGACGGCAGCACTGTTCACTTTAAAATTTTCTTCAAATTTATTAAAATCTTATATCTCCCAGACTTCAAAAGCTGAAAATTAAACGTTATTCTTCTCACTGACTACACATCTGGTTATTAAAATTATTTTTGCAAAAATATAAGCTTGCACAGTTTCGATTCGACGGAGCGAATTTTTTCAGCTCATCTGGTCCAAAAATATTTTTTCCATCATTTGGATAAAAGTTACTGAGAAAAATCGGCTAGGTCAGATTGAAGCTCTTTGCGAGCTTATATTTTTGCAAAAATAATGTAAGTGTTTGGATGTGTAGTTATTGAGAATAATTACTTTACATTTGTGTGTCTTAGAAGTCTGCTAGTCGCCGAATTTGTCGTCTGAGAGATACGAGACTACCACCAAAGTTTTAAGAAAATCTTTCGAAGTGAACTGTTCCTCCTTAAAATTATACGTTTGGCCCTAGTTTTCTGATATTGTCCATATACAGTAGAAAGTAATGTTTTTTATGAATTTTAATAAATAAGTAACCTTTTTGGGCGGCTTCATGGAGAGGGGTGAATTGCCAGCGATCATTGGCATTGACGTGACTTCCGTGACTCAGCAAAACTTGGGCGATTTCTACATGGCCATAACTTGCTGCATTATGAAGAGGAATTAACCCCCCACGATCTACGGCATTTACTTCAGCACCCTTATCCAATAATAACTCGGCCACCTCTGAAATTATAATTGTACCATTTTACTCTGTCATTTTTATAAACACAAATTTTGTTTTGTTATGCAATTTTAAAATAGGATTTTTTCACTGCCAATATTTTTGAATGCTGACAATATTGGTAGAAAAAATTCTTCGTTTTTATGCAATTTTGAGCTACTGTCGAGTTTTTCTATAACAAAATGTATGGTGTTGTCGTTTTGTCCGTGTGAAAAATCGCCGTTTGTGTCGTTTTGCTCGGCGGTCCATTTTTACGATAAATAGCCAAACGAAAAAGTATTAATACATGCTACATTATAATGGCGTTATAAAATATAGCTTTTAAAATTGGCTGTTTTGTCGGTATGGACGATCGCGTTGTTCAAAAATTCTAAATAACGTTGGTTTTGGCCAAATCTGGGCCTATTTGTCCTGATAGACAAACATGAAAGTATTCATGTTCAACTATTTAGTCACCAATTGTTTTTCTCAGGATCAGTTCACCGTATAAAAACGTATGTCTAAAATTATACTTGCTGGCCTTGTAGAACTTTGACGTCAGAGACCTAAAGCATCGCGTGGTCAATAAACACAAGAGTCAATATATTGACAGATCAAAACAGGTCCTAGACGTCTCTTTGACGTCAAAGTTCTACAAGGCCAGCAAGTCTAATTTCAGATATCACGAAAACGCCGCCTGCTATTAAAAACCCTTGAGGAGTTACGTGGTTTTTGAAGGACGGGGTTGAAATTTTTATATTAAATTTGATATTTACCTATATTATTATATCCGGCTGCTAAATGCAATGGTGTTGAATTGCGCCCTTGAGTATCTCTACAATTCACATTTTCTGTAGTCACTAATTTCTGTATTCTAGATAAGCAGCCTTTCTTTGCGGCATCGAGCACTCCCTGATCTCCTAGCAGGATATCCTAAATATGTAATTACAATATAAAAACTATATAATATAGACTATATTGTCCTTATATAAATTTTAATAAAAGAGACGAGTGAAGCGGTGTTTCAAAATTCTAGACCACACTATCGTATACTTATTATAATGTTTCTATTAAAAAATTGTATTTATAATAGTTGGTTCGAAAGCAATTTGGTAAATCTAAATTAGTAACATAACACTAAATATTTGGTAAGATCTTGGCCCAGTGTCGCAAAATTAATGCCAGTTTTTTTGCCAAATGAGGCCAGATTTACCAAATATTTAGTGGCTAATTTAGATTTACCAAATTGCTTTCGAACCAACTATTCGCGACTGGTATTCTTATTTATTCTCACTGTTGAATGGAAAACCCGAAACGTCAATAAATACTATTTTTAATAGAAACATTAAATATTATATGTCTCAAAAACAACAGAACTATCGTAAAACATTGATTTTTTGTTGAGTGCAAAATAACTGGCTTGAGCAGAATTTTTTTGAAAAATTTAACTATTTCTTATTGGTTGATTCAATCATGTAAAAGTTACCATTTTATTTCCCTAAAAATGATCCAAATGACAACTATTTACGATGACGTTAACCCGTGTTAGCACAGAAAAAAGTTCCGCCAAGGCACCGAAGCCTGGTTAATAAGCTTTA
>SCLH01000183.1:94625-117889 GCA_004367855.1 Oikopleura vanhoeffeni
TTTGAAAAACACATAAAAAACGCGCGTTTACTATCGAAGGTGTCTAAATTAAAGTAGAATTTATTTTTTATCAATTAGAAACCGTAAAAACAGTCTCGACCATCAAACATATTTAATTTTTTTTTATACGATTTCTACGCCAAAATCGAAAATTTAAATTTTTGAAAAAATCCGAAATTTTAGCATATCGAAAGAAATATTTTTTTCATGAGTTTAATGAAAAAAATTTACGTGGTGGATAGGTCGGCTTACCAATTTGGCAAGTTTCGGTCAAAGATTTTTTTTTAATTCTGGATAAAAGAGGGCTTCGATGGGTTTCTCCCAAACCGTAGTTTCGTTGCAAAAATTATGATTGAGAGTATAAACAAGAGCAAAGAAACAAAACGAGGACATATTTGAATAAAGGCAAAGGTGGCCTTCTCTATATTTTCAGCTTGTGATTCCAGAAAAATCAGTTTGAAATTTTTTTAACTAGGAATGAAGAAGATTTTCAAATTATTTCCAATTATTTTTGACCAAAAATCACAAAATCATGTCATATGATTTTTCAAAAAGCATATTAAAAATATTTGGTAACCTACGCGAAAAGTTAAAGTGCCCATTTTGAAGAGTGTTTTTCGTTGATTTGAACAACTATTGAACAAAAAATAATGCATTTTTTATAATATTCGGAATTGTTTTCAAAAATTTCTCATAATTTGTCGAATTCGATAAGTTTAATGCGAACTCAAAATTTTCTTAAAAAGCAATAATTCGAAAATTCTGTAATTACAAAAGTTGCCTGGATTATGAAACATTACTTTTATGGTATTATTTGGTAGTATATTGAGAAGAATATATAAACCCAGTATACGTTTTTCATCAAGAGCCCATATCCGTATCTGTCAAAATGCACCGACTAAACTCTTCTAAACAAAAATTAACTGAAAGCACAAATAAGCATGAGGGTTAGGGAAACATGTGTCCAGTGTACACCTTAATTTTAAGTGCACACTAAACATAACCCTATCTTGAAAGGGTTAGACCTAGGGTTAGGGTAAATTGTGTCCAGTGTACACGATACTAAACGGTGCAAAACTGTTTGTCAGAGAAAAAAAATAGGGTTGAGGTGAGAAGAGTAGGGTTCCGCAGGTATCGCTGAATATTTTCAAGATTTTCATTACAAATTTACTCTTTTAAGGATGTGGGCGACGATATCACAGCTTCACGTATANTTTGGGTTCAAAAAATATTTTTCAGAAATTGAAGTTTGGACCGTATACCCAAATTTCGCCCGTCAATCGCTTGAGAATTTAATGTGATGAAATTAGAGCAACTACATGTATATCTCCATAAAATAATATAGAACTGTAGAAAATACATAAACAGTTACAAATTATATTATTTACTAAAAACCATAAAAGTTGGGCATGAAATCAATGGTAGGGTAAATTTCAATATCCCTCTCGATTATTTCCCGTTTGGCCAAAAACAACAGTAATTCTGTTTAATACTATGGGGAAAAAATTTAAATGTAATTTTGAAAGTCTAGAGTTTTTGAGATTTTCTATAAGGGGTGACTTTAACAGATAACTGACATGAACTTCTCAAAAAAGGGTAACTCTAACAGATAAAAGGTAACTCCAATAGGGGTAACTCTAACAGAGTAACTACTGTATACGCCGCACCCCCCCTGTACATAAGAATGCGTAGGCGAGAGAGAAGGTGAAAGCAAATCTTTATTATCACGAGAAATAAGTTTTCCTCGAAAATTAAAGAGTCATTTTACTAGAGAATTTTGTAAAAAACATATAATTATGTTTAGACAGAGCGAAAGAAAATCATCTGAAGTTTTATATGAGGTAGTTTCAAATATAAATTAAGGTTTAATTTCATCTTATTATTGCACTTTTGTGTGTAACTGCAGGTAATTTTCGCAACTTTTTGTTTTCTTATCCTCATTAAATACCTTATAATTCGTTTAAATTTTTTTTTTGTTTTTTTCATTGTATAGCAAATTGGCTGAATATTATTTTAAGCTATTGTAAAATGTATGTTGATAATGAATCTTTGCTTATATGGCTCGATTTATAAGAATGATCACTAGTTGCCGGAAATCGAGTCTGGGTACAGATTCATGTCTAAAGTCTACGAGTTAAGTCGATTCGGAATTTGCTAACATGTTCGGCGAGTGTGTGAAACTGATTTTTTGAGGTCAATAGACCGGAAATGCTGATGCGGAAAATTCTGCCTCATAATTTATACACTACAACAAGTACTACACTAAATAGCGCCTTGGAACATGAGACTCGTGAAAATAATCTAAACAGGTATGAGGGGTTTCTGTAGAAGAGTTATCCGTGTACTGTACACGTTGTAAAGTAACTTTATCATTGATTTAATCAGATAAAATAACTATTTACAGTTTGTCAGATTTCAGCCCCAGCTAGCTCCTGAGCAAACGCATGATAATTGGCTTGCGTTCAATGATCTTAACTCGTAGACTCGATTTTAGCCAACGCGTTGCGCGCGTTGCCGCACACCATTTAATCGCATTTTACGACGCTTAATCATTGATGACAAGATCAGTTATAAAGTATCGATAAACTTTGAACAAAATGACGTTTGTGCGTTTTTTTTTTGAAAATTTTACTTATTTACAGTACTTAATTTTTGCAAAAATTTTATAAATCACAAATTTAACCTTTCATCGATCAGAAGAAAATTCTAAGACATTTTTCCATTACATCATAGCCGAAAATGATCACGTGCCGTGATATTCAAGAATAAGGTCGGCAAAAATAGTACTGTTTTTTTCAAAAATTGCTTAAATCACATTTTGAAAAAAGTGAAGATTTTTTAGGAGTTTTTAAGACTTTTTCCAAATTACACTAAAGTCCAAAACGATCACGTGACCTTCAAATTAAAATAAGATTCAGCTCAAGTACACAAATAGTAATCAAATTACGCCGAAAATTTTTGGGCCAATTAACACCTAATTCAAGAGTTTGAACATAATAATATTTCCAACCACGTCACGTGATCTTATTTTTTCGAGAAATAAGGATTTATCTATGACATATTTCAAACCTATTTTTGATTATTTCGTCACGTTGATTTTATTCGGACATTTGGTGTAATGAGAAAAAGTTCTTAAAAACGTTTGAAGTTGACCCTTGGAATTTTTTTGACGGTATTTGAATGGCAGTACCCTTTTGGATTAAGAATTTATATTTTTACGTACAGTACATATTGAAGCTTATTTGTTCTTTTTTCAATATTAAAAGTGATTTTAACTCCTAAGATTTACCAACTTGAGGAACAGATTTCCTCCTTTTTCATTAAAAAAAAGAGTTAATCTCCGTACAAATCGACACGATTGTGATCAATCAACCGACCTTTATTATAAGGATGACTACTCGTTCTTAAACGATATGTGTTCTCCTCCGAGTTTAAAAGATACTTTTGATGTGCCATTATCGTTCACAATGAAGTTGGGTCCTCCAAACGAGTTCTTTCTAAACTAAGGCGGAACACCTACGGTATCCTTAGACATAAGAAATCAGTGGCCAAAACTCCGGGATAGCGATAGACAGCGCCGCCTCCCAGAATAGCCATGTAGGGACGTCCAGAGTAAAGTCATATTACAGCGTTAGGCCCGCAGCCCTTCCCTCTCTCATAGCTCACGTAGGAGAAGCGATTCTATGATATTCCCAAACCACTAATCTCTATCTTCTCTATACAGACAGTCGATTGAATATATACTATCGAGAGAATTCCCTATTAATGATTAAAAGTTCAAAAGAAGCTTTCAATCATATGTATTTATTTAACATACAGGAAGGCGAAATTTTAGTGTAAGAATCATATTAGCATATTAAGATTTTTATTATTTTTAGATCAGATAGAAGGCGATGATAAGGGATCTAAGCATACAATTTTTTTGAAGGTTTTAATTATAATGATATAAGTTAATTTTCATCTTGGTAATTAATTTTTGGCACCATATTATACTATCAATTATGTAAAGGCAGTTTACATGATATCATGGCTAATTTTTCTAATACAATACTTTTTTTTGCACCTTTTTTCCTTCCTGTCACAGGAATATCGCTTTCAAATTTATTATAATGCACCCTCAATCTTAAATATGGCGTGTGTTTTCTTTTTAAATCATATTCTCTTTAATTATTGTGTCTCTTTATACATTTTGTCGGGTAATTTTAAGACAAAATTTTTGGTAATCTTTATAAGTTATTTTTTACTTTATTTGAAGCTTATATTGGACAAATAATGGATGAATGGGAATTTGAATTATATATTTTGATACTAAGCTTTGCCTTAATATAGGCTGCACAGACCAGATTTTTAAAGTTGGTAGAGGTCAACAGCTGGGGGAAGTACTTTGCTTTGACAATATCAAGAGTACAAGATTCTTGTCTAAATTCTAATGAGTAACAATTTGCGAACTGAAATACGAAATACATGCGAAGAGATTACCACCAAAAAAGAGACCCTTGGAGGAATTTTGTGTTGCAGAACTATTTTCAAAAAAAAAAAATTTATTATATTTCGACTTTTTGTTATTGATCATCAAATCCCTCGTAGTTATTTACTAAAAAACATAGTTATTTTTGTTTTTAATTTTATTTAGGCAACCCACAGCTAAAATCATGGGGCTGACTTTGGAGAATTCGATAGAGCAGTAGAGAATTGTTGGCTGCCATTAAATTTCTCGTGGTCGACTTACTCATAAAATATTTTTTATTTTTCAAATTTATCCATCCGAAAGGCCTTAAGGTCGCCTTGACACCCCCCCTTAATTTTTTCGGATAATCGTCGCTTTAGGAGTCATAGCTATGACTCATAGGGATTAAGTGCGCTATTAAAGGAGGACTACTTTTAACTCCCACAGTTTTTTTACGTTACGGCGTGACCGTGACCCGTTTATCGCAATTTAGGACCCTTTAATCATTCATTTGAAATATTTTACAAAGTAATCGATCGACTAATTTAATAATGAACGTTTGTGGCGTTTTTCTTTTACTATAAATTTTTACTGTATTACAGACTGTAATTTACAGGTACTTCATTTTTGCCAAAAAAAAATTTAAACCATCAAAAAAAGGACTTGGAGCAGAATCAGAAACAAATCTAAGACTTTTTTCCCATTACAACCATAGCCTGAAAATGATCACGTGACCGTATATTCAAGGATAAGGTTGGCCAAATAGTATTTTTTTTAAATACTTAAATCCAAATTTTGAAAAAAATTGAAGTGGTTCTTGAGGTTTTAAGACTTTATTTACCATATACACCAAAGACCAAAAGTTCACGTGACCTATTAAATCAGGAAATAAGGGTTTTGGGTAAGTACATAAATAGTTAGTCCAGATCTAGCCGAACATTTTGTTTGTAATAAACACCTAATTTAGAAGTAAATTGACATAAATGGTTTCCTTCCCAAATAGAGTCACGATGATCTTATTTTCAAAGACAATAAGGCATAATATATGACATATTTCAGGACCATTATTCGTGAATTATATCTCGTCACGTAATTTTCATTCGGACTGATTACCGTAATTGAGAAAAACGTTTCTTTAGAAAACTTCTGGAGTTGATTCCTAGGAATTTTTGGCGTGATTGGCATACTTTTTTCACAATTACCGTATATGTTAACCGTATATCCAATTCCGTACAATTTCAATTATGTACTGAAAGAGTCGCCATGAGAGCAACAATCTTTCTTTGTGAATCTCAGAAATTGACTATATTTTTGCTCTCTACGTAACCGTTCAGTACATAATCACCATAGTTGCTAATTTTTTACTTAGAAAAATCGACCTCTCCGATTCTTTGAGGGTTACTTACAAGCTTCTACCGTGATTGAAATGGCCCTTTTGAACCTTGTCATAAAAAAAATAAGTCTTTATAATTTTTAAGAGCTGATATTGTAAAAATTTTAATCAAAACATTGCAATTTTTTGCAGTTCAGCACTCAAATTGAGTTGTCGGGTTTAATCTGCAAATTTTTAAAATGTCAATTTAGCCTCCATGCGTATCAATTATGCCCTTAATGTGTGAATCGTGCTAAAAGAGAGATTTTTATACTTTTCTTATCACCTTGCATGCCTTTAAATTACTTTTTTCACATTTTGTTTTGTACGATTGTAGGAAATATCAGAATTAACTAATGAATCAAGTGAAAAAATAATATGTTAATAATGAAACGAAGGTTATACGCTCGATATTAACACCACGGTCACGCAGTGACCGTGAAAAAGACTGTGAGTCCAGAAGTTGCTTCCGGAATACATGTAGGGAGTTAAGGGTAGGGACTGTAACGTAAATTGTTCAATGCAATCATAAAAACCTTATTTTTATCAACTGATTTCTAACTTACAACTATTATCACAAAAAATCGCATTACCTTCATCATTAAGGGCTCACCGCTTTGAAGTCAAAAGTATTATTTGCTACATGAAAGAGGTGTGAAAAAAAGTGTTCATTATAATCTTGGCTTGGCAAGCAATTAGCCTAAATTTGAAACTTAGATCCTTTAAATCTAGCGCGAAATTGACGTATCAGTTGTTTTCCGTGAAAAAGGGGGCCAACAGCGAGATTAAACAGAGTCACGCTTGACGAGCATATCAAAGAAAAATATGTAGATTAAGAGAAATTAGTTTTGAATAATATGAGAGAAGAGATCACTGTTTATGCTAAAGATTCAACTTTTCAAAGTACAGAAAAAATCTTCTCGTAGGACAAAGAGGTATTCCTTCATCGGTCTGCTCATAGTAATTTAGTTTGGACCCTTTATTTACTACGATTTTTTACATAATTTTAACAAATAATCAACTAATTCATAAAAAACAGAGGATACTGCATCCGTCCATAAATTGTGAATTTTAGTGATTACTGCTCAAAGTTTATTTTGATGGGAACATTTATTGAGTCTGGGCACAGTCAAAAGGTTTAAGATCTTGAGATTACGATCAGTCTCTCTTGAAAACATGTCATCCACGAAAAAAATCTGGTAACTGGAAAAATATTGAAACTTTTACTCAACTTTTGTAATCAATATGGACTGCGTAAACCTATATTGTAACCAATTGTTACAGTTGGGTCCGGGGACCAACTATTTAAGGATGGTTAATGGCGGGCTAGGCTATGCCAAAAGAATACAATTATTTATAAGTTCATAATTTATTTTCGTGTGATTCTCTCTACGAGCTAAAGCAGAATGACGGGACGAAACATAATAATGTTTTATCGAGCAGTTAATGCTTCGCGCACTATTAATCTTCAGAGAAAGTTGCATCAACTGTCACACCTCCAGATTTATTAGTTTGCTTATATTGTATTAAATATTTTCTTCGGAAGTTTCTTGCGATTGTTCTTCACCATTTCGAGCTGGACTATAAAATGGATTTTACGTTTACTCCTACATCGGCTATTTTTTATTAAACGAGAGTCTTGACTCTAAGTCATCATTGAATCTTAGCCTCATTCCCCCAGATTCAGAGGTAAGAGTCTAGAATTCGCAGACATCGTTGTCAAATCGATTGTTTTAATTTTGACGGGTCGCTGGGTAGCAAAACCCTGATTGTGATTTTAGATTGGGGATTTTATTTTTATTCTTGATTTTTGCATCATTTTTGTCAAACAGTTGCGGTTATTTTTATAAAATTTATTTTGACCTGAAGAATTTTCGGTGTTTGTCCTCTCACATTCTTTCGAAGAATCGGCATTCGCAATTTTTGGCGTTGTCCCGTTCTATATTTAATTTTGGCGAAAACGGATTCCCATATTCAGAGGCAAAAAATTTAAAGTAGATTTGACAAGTTGAAAAACTGATCTCATTTTTAGTTCGGTTACGTCAGAAAATTTATTTTTTTAAACTTGTAACAAATTTTTCTAACATACTTTTGAAGAAATATTTTGAATTAATTATCATTTTTGAGAGCAAAATTTCTACTCAATTTTAACCTCGCGTTGAGCGATTGTGAAATCGGTTATAAACTGAAAAGTTGACTTGCGATGTGCACGTAAAGTATTGCTTGGAAATTCGCAAGAATATTTTTTTTCATATTCTCGATAAAATCTACGGTCTTCACACACTCACTATAACTAAATTCATTCATGTTAGTTCTTGGGAGCGCTTAACTTTGGTAATTTGAATTGAGTTTATTTTCTCTTAACAAAAATTAATAAACATATTTATTTGAAAGCCCACAGGTTCTGGTACCAATTGTTACAGTTGGTTCCTCACCAGGGCCCAACTATTTAAGGATTTACATTGCGGTTCTAGCTATGGCAAAATAGAATACAATTATTTAATAGTTTCATATTTATTTCGTGTGATTCTCTTCTAGAGCTAAAGCAGAATCAGAGGGACGAAAACATAATATGTTTTCGAGCAGATTATTTTTCGCGCAACTAATTAATCTCAGAGAAAGTTGCCATAACTGTCACCACAATTATTGAGAATAATATAATTAGAAATTAATTACTTATCGGCCTATAAAATGATATACTCTAATGGGGGCAAAAAAAAATGTTTTATTTTGGTCATTCTTTAATGATTTGTTAAAAAAAATTTTAAAAATTTTGTACATTTGTTCTTCAATTTTGTATCTAATTTTCCCGAACCTCGAAAAAACAACAATTTTTACAATTGACGCTTATAATTAACTTATATGTCTCAGAAACCCACCAAAAACTAAAATTTTCCCACGTATATTCGTTTTTAACTTCCGGTGATATTGCAAGTTTTATAAGGAGGTGTACAACGAGTTGCCACATCGACAGGGGCGGATACAGACCAAGGTTTCTTACTACTAGTTTCGTAGTCTCCGACGTTAAAATACAAAATCTGCGTAGCAGGGGTTAAGGGGACTGTCGCATGGAGTTGTCATAAATCATGAACGATTTTAGATAATATATTTATCAAAATGAAAGATTTTTATTTTTATTTAAAAAAAATGTTAGACGTTTCTCTTGACTTCTTTATTTGGACTGGAGCCATGATATATCTTTGATGGATTTAAATCGATTGCAGATATTTCTTTTATTATTTTCCAAATCCTTCATGAATACAATCATCAGAAGTTCAAGAATTTAATGGAGGGTTTTTAGATAAAATAAAATCGTTAGTATATGATGCTTTTGACATGCATGGTTTGGTTTTGTAGTAGACACTTTATACACTTTTAACGCAGTTGTCAAGCAAATTTAAATACAGCCAAGTTAGGGCTTAATGTAGACGTGCATCCATTTAAGGTGCCACCTACGCACAATACAAAATAAGCAAATTGTTCTTATATAAAAAATAATTTGAAAATACTTGTATTGAATAATAAGATTTTTTTTCTGTTTTTGAATTGGAAGAAATTGATTTTGAAACTCTTGTATCATCTTTCAGAAATTACAGTTGCTTTCGTGAGTATTAATTTTGAAAAAGTACTGACTCTATATTTTGATCATCCCTCCAAATTCGCCCAGGTTATGGGAAATTAGAATTGAAATTTTGGATTGAAAATTTATTTTTCAATTTTTTTGCCGTTCAGGGAAAAAATAAAAAGATTCAGCGTTTTACATAAATTTTGATAAACAGAGTATATACACAATATTTATTTGGTGAAAGCTCACCATTTCCCTCGAACTTACTTTAAATATCTATAATAACTGTCGACTCGGAACAGTGTCGAGTGCTTGAAAATCTGCTCATTGATGAGACTAGTTGAAAAATTTTTATCATTTAAAAGAAATTCACGAATAATAGATTTAAAAGCTGACAAAGAATTTTGAAGCGAGCAATAAAGCCCTTTTACACATAATTCGGATTATGAATGTTGAAAAATGTATTTATTTATGGGATATTAATGGAAAACCCACTTTCTTCTATTTGCAAATTACCGGCAAGGATAGGAATATCAGAATAATATAATCGAAAATATAGATTACCATTAGATTAGGGTGGGAAAATGCGATTGCAAAATGAACATTTTTGCTCCGTTGCACGTGGACATGCTCAAAGAAAGCGCAGTATTGTTTTAGTTTGAAAAAAATTTTTTTTTTTGAAAAACGATATGTCGGAAAAGGCTGTTCAAAAAAGAGCTTTTGAAACTTGAAAATCTAGGAATTTGAAATCGAATTCCAACAGCTGTCAACACTCAAATTTTTTAAATAGTAGATTTCTTGTATTCTCCTTGACATGCGGTTCGTTTGCACCCATCTCAATATTTTTCGAAAAAAAAAATTCGAAAAAATTCGAAATATTCGTAAAATTTTCAATTTTTTCGAATTTTTTTTCCAATAAAATCTTCATGAGTAGGTTCAACGAAGCGCCTGATGAAGGAGAGATTGAAAACCAACATGTAAAATTAATTTCTAGTGTTGGACAGCTGTAGGAATGCGATTGTCAAATTCCTCATTTTGAGGTTCAAATCTAACTTTTTGCAGGCTTGTCCTTCACTGAAAAAGTTTGTTACTGTTATTTCCTGCATCTCTCGTTGAGGTAACAATTCTTTAAGGCAAAAATCAATGACAATAAATTAAAAAAAAAATGAAATAAAAAATTGAAACTCAAAGTGAAAAAAACGAAAATAACAGCTTCCCACTGTTTTCTAAATTGTTTTCTGATTGCTGCAGCATTGTGTTGCCACACATGATGTGGAAACAATTTACGACCGGGCAGTCTCCATAACACCAAATAACGGTGTTATAATGGTAAACTGTTCGTACTTTTTCTCACAATGGATAGAGGAAGTGAAATGTCAACGAACAAACAAAGGACAACTCTAAAAAAATATAATTTTTGCTAGACTAAATACTTTTTTGAAAGGTAAATAAGAGTTTTGAAGCGTTAGTTTTTCAACGCAGAAATGGAATATTATTTTTGGACCTTTTATTGAGAAAATNAAGAGTCATTATACTAGAGAATTTTGTAGAAAACATATAATTATTTTTAGACAGAGCGATAGAAAATCATTTGAAGTTTTATATGAGGTAATTGCAAATATAAATTAAGGTTTAATTTCATCTTATTATTGCACTTTTCTCTGTAACAGGAGGTAATTTTCACAACTTTTTGTTTTCTTATCCTCATTAAATGCCTTTAAATTCGTTTAAAATTTTATTTTGTTTTTTCATTTGTATAGCAAATTGGCTGAATATTATTTTAAGCTATTGAAAAATGAATGTTGATAATGAAACTTTGCTAATATGGCCGATTTAAAAGTGAGGCAACGCGTTTGCTAAAATCGAGTACAGATTCATGTCTAAAGTCTACGAGTTAACAATTTGCGAACTGAAAATACGAATAATGCGAAGAGTATACCACCAAAAAAGAGACCCGTGGAGGAATTTTGTGTTCAGCTATTTTCAAAAAAAAATATATTATATTTCGACTTTTTGTTTTGATCATCAAATCCCTCGTAGTTTATTTACTAATAAAACATATTTATTTTTGTTTTTAATTTTTAGCAACACAGCTAAAAATGGGGTTGACTTTGAAAATTCTAGAGCAGATAGAGAATTTTGGCTGCCATTAAATTTCTCGTGGTCGACTTACTCATAAAATATTTTTATTTTTCAAATTTATCCATCCGAAAGGCCTTTAAAAGGTCGCCTTGACCACCCCCCTTAATTTTTTCGGATAATCTGTCGCTTTTAGGAGTCATAGCCTATGACTCATAGGGGATTAAGTGCGCTTTAAGGAGACTACTTTTAACTCCCACAGTTTTTTTACGGTTACGCGTGACCGTGACCCGTTTAATCGCAATTTAGGACCCTTAATCATTCATTATGAAATATTTACAAAGTAATCGATCGACTATTTAAATAATTGACGTTTGTGCGTTTTTTCTTTCTATAAATTTTTACTGTATTACAGACTGTAATTTACAGTACTTATTTTTTGCAAAAAAAATTTAAACCATCAAAAAAAGACTTGGAGCAGAATCAGAAACAAAATCTAAGACTTTTTTCCCATTACACCATAGCCTGAAAATGATCACGTGACCGTATATTCAAGGAATAAGGTTGGCCAAAATAGTATTTTTTTTTTAAAAATTACTTAAATCAAATTTTGAAAAAATGAAGTGGTTCTTTAGAAGGTTTTAAGACTTTTTTACCATTACACCAAAGACCAAAAACGATCACGTGACCTTTAAATCAGGAAATAAGGTTTTGGGTCAAGTACATAAATAGTAGTCAGATCTAGCCGAAACATTTTGTTGGGTAATAAACACCTAATTTAAGAGTTTTGAACATAATGGTTTCTTCCAAATAGGTCACGTGATCTTATTTTTCAAGAAATAAGGATAAATATATGACATATTTCAGACCTTATTCGTGAATTATTTCGTCACGTAATTTCATTCGGACTGTACCGTAATGAGAAAAACGTCTTGAAAACGTTTGAGGTTGATCCTGGAATTTTTTTGGCGTGATTGGAATACTTTTTCAAAATACCGTATATTGTTAACCGTATATCCAATTACCGTAAATTTCAATTATGTACTGAAAGGTCGCCAGAGAGCAACAATCTTCTTGTGAAAAATCTCAGAAATTGTGAAACTATTTTTTGCTCTCTAGTAAACCGTTCATACATAATTCACGCTCTTTTTATTTGTTTTTTTAGGGGACATAGTTGCTTTAATATTTTTTATTGAGAAAATCGACCTCTCCGATTCTTTTTGAGGTACTTACAGCTTTCTACGATGATGAAATGCTTGAACCTGTCAATAAAAAAAAGAGTTTTTTATAATTTTTTAAGGAGCTGATTTTTGATAAAAATTTTAAATCAAAACCATTGCCAATTTTTTTGCAGTTTCAGCCACTCAAAGTGGGTGTTCGGGGTTTAATACTGCAAATTTTAAAATTTCAAATTTAGCCTCAATGCGATCAATTATGCCCTTAATTGTGTGAATTCGTGCTAAAAAAGAGAGATCTTTTTATTATTTTTAGCACCAGTTTGAGTGCCTTTAAATTATTTTTTCACCGATTTTTGTTGATTACGATTTAGGAATTATCGTAGATGATACCATATGATCAAGTGAAAAATATAGTGGTAATAATGAAACGACAGTTATTGACGCTCGATTTAAACACCACGGTCCACGCTGTGACCGTGAAAGAGACTGTGAGTCCAGAAGTTGTTCCGGATTGTAGGAGTTAAGGAGGTAGGGACTGTAACGTAAATTGTTCAATGCAATCATAAAACCTTATTTTTATCAACTATTTCTATTACCAATATTATCACAAAAATGCAATTACCTTCTTAATTAAGGGCTCACCAGCTTTGAAGTCAAAAGTATTGATTTTGCTAATGAAAGAGGTGTGAAAAAAGTGTTCATTATTAAATTTGGCTTGAGCAATAGGCCTAAATTTGAATACTTAGATCCTTTAAAAATTAGCGCGAAATGACGTATCAGTTGTTTCCCGTGAAAAAGGGGCCAACAGCGAGATAAACAGAGTCACCTTGACGAGCTTCAAAGAAAAATATAGTAGATTTAGAGAAATATAGTTTTGATAATATGAGAGAAGAGATCACTGTTTATGCTAAAGATTCAACTTTCAAAGTACAGAAAAATCTTCTCGTAGACAAGAGGTATTCTTCATGGTCTCTCATAGTAATTAGTTTGGGAAACCCTTTTTTACTACATTTTTTACATAATTTTTAACAAATAATCAATATTTCATAAAAAAACAGAGGATAAGCTGCTCCGTCCATAAATTGTGAATTTTAGTGATTATTGCAAAGTTTATTTTGATGGGAACTTTATTGAGTCTGGCAGTCAAAGTTTAAGATTTGAAGATTACGATCAGTCTCTCTTGAAACATGTTATCCACGAAAAATCTGTAAACTGGAAAAATTTGAAACTTTTACTCAACTTTTGTAATCAATATGGACTGGTAAAATATATTGTAACCAATTGTTACAGTTGGTCCGGGGACCAACTATTTAAGGATGTTAATGCGGGTTCTAGGCTATGCAAATAGAATACAATTATTTAATAGTTTCATAATTTATTTCGTGTGATTCTCTCTAGAGCTAAAAGCAGAATGAGGGACGAAAACATAATAATGTTTTCGAGCAGTTATTTTCGCGCAACCTAATTAATCTCAGAGAAAGTTGCATAACTGTCACACAATTATTGAGAAATAATATAATTAGAAATAATTGACTTATCGGCCTATAAAATGATATACTCCTAATGGGGCAAAAAAAAATGTTTTATTTTTGTCATTCTGAATGATTTTTACAAAAAAAAATTTAAAAATTTTGTACAATTTGTTATTCAATTTGTATCTTAAATTTTCCGAAACCTCGAAAAAACAACAATTTTTAAATTGACGCTATAATATACTTATATGTCTCAGAAACCCACAAAAACTAAAATTTTTCCCACGTATATTGTTTTAAACTTCGGTGATATTGCAAGTTTTATAAAGGGTGTCAACGAGTTGCCACATCGAAGTGCGGATACAGACAAGGTTTCGTACTACTAAGTTTCGTAGTCTCCGAGTTAAAAAATAAAAATCTGCGTGAGCCAGGGAGTTAAGGGACTGTCGATGAGTTGTCATAAAATATGAACGATTTTAGATAATATATTTATCAAAATTAAAGATTTTTATTTTATTTAAAAAAATGTGAGACGTTTCTTCTTGACTTTTTATTGGACTGGAGCCATGATATATCTTTGATGGATTTAAATCTGATTGCAGATATTTCTTTTAATTATATTTTCCAAATCCTTCATATACCAATCATCAGAAGATTCAAAGAATTTAAGGAGGGTTTTTAGATAAAATAAAATCGTTAGTTATGATGCTTTTGACATGCATGTTGGTTTCTAGTAGACACTTTCTACAACTTTAAACGCAGTTGTCAGCCAAATTTAAATACAGCCAAGTTAGGGCTTTATGTAGACGTGCATCCATTATAAGGTGCCACCTACGCACAATACAAAATAAGCAAATTGTTCTTATATAAAAAATAATTTGAAATATATGTATTTGAATAATATTTAGATTTTTTTCTGTTTTTGAAATTGGAGAAATTGATTTTTGAAACTTCTTTATTCATCTTTCATGAAATTTACAGTTGCTTTGTGAATATTAATTTGTGACAAAAGTACTGACTCTTATTTTTGATTTCCCTCAAAATTGCCCAGGTTATGGGAAATTAGAATTGAAATTTTGGATGAAAATTTATTTTTCCAATTTTTTTTGCCGTTCAGGAAAAAATAAAAAATCAGCGTTAATAAATTTTGATAAACAGAGTTATACACAATATTTTATGGTGAAAAGCTCACCATTTCCCTCAACTTACTTTAAAATATTATACATACTGTCGACTCGACAGTGTCGAGTGCTTGAAAATTGCTCATTATGAGCTAGTTGATAAAATTTTTATCTTTAAAAGAAATTCACGAAATAATAGATTTAAAAGCCTGACAAAGAATTTTGAAGCGAGCAATAAAGCCCTATTTACAATAATCGAAAATTATGAATGTGAAAAATGTATTTATTTTATTGGTGGATATAATGGAAAACCCATTTCTTCTATTTGCAAATTACCGGCAAGGATAGAAAAAAATATATCAGAAATAAATATAATCGAAAATATAGAATTACCATTAGATTAGGGTGGGAAATGCGATGGGAGAGAGAATTTTTCTTGAGCGGTTCAACATTTAAAGTCAGTGGAAAAATTAAAATATTTTTTTTGGAAAATATCTCAAATTTATTTTTAGGAATACCTAGGGTAATATACGTATAATTCATAGGCCTCTTATAAATCATTAGATTCTTATTATTTTCTGGTGTTGTCTTTTAAAATTGGGGAACTATTCTTGTACCAAATTGGCCAATCATCTTTTTTGTCCTCAGTATATATTGCCTTGGTGGGTACAGAAAAGGTTTACCTACTCTTGTACCCAAATTGGTCTGAATCCAAATTATTTTATGAGACCAATTTCGTACAAGAAAGGTCACCTACTCTTATACCACAATTGGTTTGAATGAAAATATGTTTTGACAACGCAACGTCATGATTAATGCGTTATAAAAGGTGGTCGCGGAATTTCACCGACTGCACTGGAGCCAGTGATAGGCATATTATGCCTGGCATAACTTTATGCGGCATAAGTTAGGGTCAGTACCGGGAAACTTACTGCAAAACTAAACCCTCCAGTACGGATTATTTGAGTTAATGGGGTTAAACTTTCTCGACAAGAATGATTCCGACCAATGAAAAAAAAATTTGGAGCCAAGTGGTCACAATTTGAGTATGAAAAACAACTTTTACAGCTTTGAAACGGCGATATAAAGGTTGATTTATTATTGATTTTTTGTTGTTATTCATAAATTTATTTTCATAGGTTATGCCTATCACTGTGCTCCATTGCAGTCGGTGAAATTCCTCAACCACCCTTATGACGCATAATCATGACGATGCCTTTTCAGAAAACATTTTTCCTTCAGACCAAAAAATACCGACTTAAAATTTACTACTGGTAAATTATATCTATTCAGACCAGCGTCGTCAAAAATTAATATGAAACTGCTGCCACACACAACATCCGTTTTTCCCGTTAGAAGATGTTTTATTTTACGGGAATTTTTCGCCAGATGGCAAATATGAAAAGTATAACAATGGCACCTAGATTATGTGAACATTTTGCAACAAACAAAGAAAATATGCTCAAAGCGAGTTGAACGAGCTAAGTTACGACACAAGAAACTCTTTATATTTCATGAAAATATGAGAAAAATTGTTTCAAATCTTACAAAAAATGTCAAAAGGAAATAACGAAAAATAAATTACGCAAAGAAAAATTACCAGAATAAAGTACGACAAAATACATAACCGAAAAAGAATTGTCAAAGTTCAAGATGTAATTTTTAGGGAGAACTTGAATTTATAAGAAGACATTATTTTCATTGTGAAAAATACTACGATTTTACTGAAATGCTACTTTCATGCCCAAAATTCTTTATAATGCAATAAATTTCACTGAAATCAAAAATTAACAATGCATGTTCGTTAATTGTTTTACAGTTGGGGGTTTACCAGGTAAACTTTACCTGATCATACGCATGCTAATTGGCTCGCGTTCGATAATTTGGATTGCCAAACGTTGGATTCTGAAAGCTTGCCTCGATAGCTAAAATCATACATTTGTATCGATTAGATCCCGAGTCCAAAAATTTTGTTTTCTCATAATTTTTTTAAGACTTAAAAAACTTTGAGAACTCATGGATCGTTATCGGTACTAACATAACTATGAGGTTTTAAGAGCAGAATTTAATTACGCCATGGCAAAAATTGAGCCTATCCAATGTGAAATTTATGAGAATATGCGTTTTCAAAATCCAAACGTTAGTGCACTTTAGTGGCGAACGTAAGGCCGTCAAATCTAAGACCCATCTCAATCTTTTCGAATCGATTCCTCAAAAAATATTGTTTCTGGTTCAGTTTTTGAATTAAATATTTGCAAAAACAAATCCTTCTTTTTATAATTTATTATTTAAGCACAAAATAATTTTGAAAAATAATTTTTTTCGGATAATGTCTTCAATTTGAGCGATTCCAAACTCTTATTGGATATTTTCATTTTTGTATCAATAATTCCCATGTTGATGAGAAAGGATTATAGATTTCTATCGATTCATGGTACGTTCCATCGGCATAGTCATATCCACCGAAACAACTATTCGTGAATTTAAACTATAAAATAAATTGATTTAAAATTTCGCCTACAATTTCAGAAACCATTTTCAAGAATCTGAAAGCATTTTTTTTAATTTGCGTATACTCTGCTGATGTTGAAAAATAACGCCTTAAATTAAAGTCTTGCTTGACATAAAAAATTCGGATATCGAAGATTTGTGTCAAAATTTCGAAACAAAAAGTACGGCCTGTATTTTATCGTTTACTCGCATTTTTGTTTCTTGGAGACAAACAATACGACAGTCAATTCGAAAATAGCGGTGGCTGATTGGTTGACTCCACAGAGACACAATGAAAAAATCTAAGAATTCAGATGTTTGATTTTTTTTCTGAATATGCAAATACGTCTGTACTCTTTCTAGTTGAACAAAACACTCATATTCTTTAACGGATTTATTTGATTTTTGACCCGATTTGACCTGCACATCATTTTTGACTCATATTTTATGTATTTGATTAAAAGTAGTTTCTACAAAAATTAGGATTTTTCGTAATACATTTGCCAAGATTTTTTTAGAAGGTTTTGGCTTTTAAGCGCGCTACGAAGAAAAATATCGGCAAATTTATTTACTAATTTATCCTAATTTTCTACCGACAGATAATTTTCTACCGCCAGACAAAATACTGGGCAGACAATCCGCAAATTGTATTTATTTTTGATTTTTTCATATTTTATTAAATACATAAGTAGACTCAAAAATGATGTGCAGGTCAAAATCGAGTCAAAAATCAGGATAAATCTGTTAATAAAGACATATTGCCTAAACTAGTTTCTCAGTAACTTCCAGACTCTGGAATCAGAGTCTCCTAAATAAAAATGTTCTAGACTTTAAGTTAATATACAGAAAAACGGAAAAATGGTCACGGCGTGACCATGAAGTTACTCTGGAGTTAAGGACAACCCCGGTAAAGTTAAGACAATAAAGAATGATATTTTGTCCATTTAAAAATATTGGTCTTTTTCTATTGAGTAAAAACTTATTACCTTAATACTGACATTCAGTTTTCTAAATTTCATGTCATTTATTCTATTCCATTCTCCAGTTTTTTAATTTAAACAATCTGCCCGGACAGTTTGACCACCAATAATATACAATTTATCATCCTCTATAACACAAGACATTCATTTCAGAAAACGGAAAGAAAACTAAAATAAAAATTATTTTTGGTGCGTCTGATAATCGGGTGGCTTCAGACGCATATGTGCAATTGATTCTAAGAGCTCGTTTTTGTGTTCTACATTGACTAAAGGGTGGACGCGATTGAAGGATTTCCTAAGGAAATTTTCTTTGATATCGGAGACGAACGCCGAATTTTAAAATGTTTTTTCTAATTTTTTTTGCTCTGGTTTCTGATTGCCAAATTGCATCACTTCTAATTATTTAAGATATCTGAAAACTTACGTTTTTGAACTAGGTTCGATCGCGTCCAGCCTAACTTTCCTCAAAGAAAAATATATTAATATTTCAGAAATTCTAAAATTTATCTACAAATTCAAATTTTCAAAAATAAAAATTTTGATTTTCCTTAAAAAAACTTTCATGCCAAGAAAATGTCTTAAACTGAGAATTCAGTAAATTAATATTCAAACTTGGCTTGATTGTAATTGACGCCTCTGAGCTCGATTTTGTAAAAATTACAAATTTAAGTTTTGGGTAACTTTTTTTAATTTTTCAATTAAATGACTTTTGCTGATTTGGAATAACTTTTTTTAAGTTGTTTTTTATATTTTACTCACTTTGGTTAACTATCAGTAAAATATTAATAATGCTGTTTTTGTTATGGTCAGAACTTTTGATTCAAAAGAGAAAACGAGCATATTTACCAGGTGAAATGTATCTAGCAAATTTTTCCCATTGGTTGTTAATCGTGTCATATCTTTGTATTTTGTCTGTGTATGAACAGCCTTTACACTGTACTGTCCGCAACAAACATATAAATATTGCTCATGACCGGAAAATGCTGCACCACCGACACCAAGCGGCATTTCTGCACCAAATTTCATTTATTTATTTTATATCAAATATTTCGGTAGAAGTCAAACACGTTCTTGCTGATATCCACCAGCGACGATAATAATTCTAGAATTACACCAAATTGAATGAAAATATCGGCCCTGCAATAGTGGAGGAAGCTTTTGAACAACTTTGAAGCATTTATTTTTCTAAAATTTATCTTTTTTCGATAACTTCCTATCTGAAAGCGGTCAATTTATTGACGCATGACTTACTGTTTTAAATTTAAGGATGTAACGCAAAACTTTGTTATTGTTAATCAAGGTTCAATCGACAAATTAACCACGCTTCATTTTAGGGTAGTAAAAATCGGTAACAAATCGTTCGTTTCGTAAGAGGCATGATTTGGGTTTTTGGTAACGTTTTACATACATATCTGAGAATTTGTAAATTTACAAAAACAATTGGCAGATTTGTCGGTAGAGCCTACTTTGATATCAAATTGGAATATGTCTGTAAAGAATGTTTTAATTGAAGAATTGGCAGATAGGTCGGTGGAGGCTCCACTGTGGAGCAAACAAAAATGAATCTTGTCGAATTTGTCCGCTAAGGGTTGATTATCAATATGATATAATCATTGATATAATATCAATGATATTACATATAATTTTCATCGAAAATGGTGTTATTTTTTTTTATTTTACAAATCTAAAAATTAATAAACGGTTCCTTTGCCATCAAATTGTAACATTTATTTACATGTCTGAAATTACTGACCTTAATCCGCTGTTTCCAATTAAATTGTTTATGGTTTGCAATTCTGTATCCTTCAAATTATCATTAATGTAGGTGGGAATGCGATTGGAAAATGAACATTTTTCGCTCCGTTGCACGTGACTATGCTCAAGAGAAGCGCAGTATTGTTTTAGTTGAAAAAAAAATCTGAAAAACGATATGTCGGAAGGCTGTCAAAAATGAGCTTGAAACTCAAAATCTAGGAATTTGAAATCGCATTCCAACAGCTGTCCAACACTTAAATTTTTTTAAATAGTGATTTTTGTATTCTCCTTGATCATGCGGTTCGTTTACATTACTCTCAATATTTTTTCGAAAATAATTTCGAAAAAATTCGAAATTTTCGTAAAATTTTCAATTTCTTTCGAATTTTTTTCCAATAAATTTCATGAGTAGGTTCACGAAGCGCCTGATGAAGGAGAGTTGAAAAAACAAACTGTAAAATAATTTCTAGTGTTGGACAGCTGTAGGAATGCGATTTCAAATTCCTCAATTTTGAGTTCAAATTAAATTTTTGCGGCTGTCCTTCACTGAAAAAGTTTGTTATGCTTATTTCCTGCATCTCTTCGTTTTGGTAAAATTTTAAGGAAAAATAATGACAATAAATTAAAAAAATCGAAAGAAAAAATTGAAACTCAAAAGTGAAAAAAACGAATAATAACAGCTGTCCCACTGTTTTCTAAATTTTGTTTCTGATTCTGCAGCATGTGTGCCACACATTGTGTGGAAACTTTCGACCGGGCAGTCATAACACCAATACGTGTTAAATGGTAAATTTTCGTACTTTTTCTCACAATTGATAGAGAAGTGAAAATGTCAACGAACAAAACAAAGGACAGATTAAAAAATAATATTTTGCTAGACATAATACTTTTTGGAAGGTAAATTAAGAGTTTTGAAGCTTAGTTTTTCAACGCAGAAAAATGAAAATATTATTTTTGGAACTTTTATTGAAAAAAAATAAATATTTAACGTTTCGATTTATTTATCATCATCAAAGATAAACTTTCTTGGCAAATTTTGGGATTGAAAATACAGTCATCGCTCCCTAACTGGAACACTTATCAACTTAAAAAAGGTTCCTTTTAGATTTTTGCGGTGATTCCGAAAAAAATACTCAATTTGTTTTTGGATATTTGGTTCGAATATTACGGAGATTTGATTTTTTGAGATTTTTTGCCGAAGTTTACTTCCGGAAAATTATTTCGAAACTAACTCAAATACAAATGTGAGATGAGCAGTTTTTAGGAAAGTGTTTGGTGCATGCAAAACACTTAAGATTTAAGTTTATTCGTATCTTGGGACAGATATTTTTTTTGAAAGTGAAATTTCAAAATTTCGATTTAGGTATTCCATGAAACAAATTATTCATTATAAAATTAATATAATCAATCAAAAGTGTACACACTGTCACTAAATTACTATATCAACTTAAAAATTTTAATAAAAAGTGTATCAATCCGCTTTATTGAAAAAATAGCAATTTTTCCTAGAAATTAGTGATTGTTTCATCTTTTTTTTTAGTTTTTTAAAATAACTTTTGATTGATGATATATAAATCTTATTGATCAAAGTGTGACGTAAGGCAGATATTTGTGCATGGTACCATAAAAACAAAATTTGTGAATACTCTGATGGGCACGAATCACGTGATATGCTACACCTTGGTTTTCCAATATATTTTCTAGAACTAAAAATCAAAATTCTAGAATTTAAATGATTGATGCAAAAATATAACTTTTCAACTTCCTATTGCAAAAGTAATGGAGCTTACCTGCCTTGAGCTTTCTGTAATTACGTCCAAGTAGGGCCGATATATCGTCTCTGGTGCCTTCGCGGAACTTTTTTCTCTGTGATTCCAGGGGTTAAGCGTTCCTCATTGGCCCCGGCATAGACCCCCACATGCACGAGATAACTTCCTTACACTTGCACGAGAGTGTTTCAGATCACACACATCGTATTTTATTTGCTTACCCCGAAAATCAGCTATTTAGATTTTGAAATTAATATTTATGGTTTTAAAATGACATTTCCCAAAAATATTCTTGGTCTCTGTTATCTGAAACACGCTCGTATAGGTGGGAGTTAACATTATTTGAAGTTATAAGTTAATTTATTGCTTATAATTCACTAGGTAACATAATAGTCTATTTTCGGTTTCCCTGATATCGATTTACCCTAGAAACAAAATTTCGTTTGAAAATGTTAACTTTGAAAAAAGGCTAGAATTTTGATAAGTTGCTCTCTAGCGGCACTTGTGGTCATTTTTGAAAACTTTAAAGGTCATTTTCGTTTCCCTGATATTGATTTACCCTTGATACGAAAAATTATTGAAATTGGGTATCTTTTATAAAAATTGAGTCCCCAGCTGACGGTCCTATAATAGATCAAACAAAAGTGGAAATCCGGTAAAACGATGAAAATATGAAAATCTGAGATTTTCAATTTTCAAAAAAAAAAAAAACGTCTTCCGAATACGAATTTTTAATTTTTTTTTTCACATAATAAAGTTTTATCTTACGCTTTTAATGGCACATATGGAATGTAACGGAGCGCGGCAATCTTGGCTAATTTGTGTTTTTAATTTTACAAGTCAATTTTGATCAATAGTACCTTTCAAAAAAAATTTCATACTTTTTTTCTGACTCGCACGATTATTTGCTATATTCCAGGTGTTAGAAAAAATTATTTGAGACTAGTCCGAAAATCGCATTTCCCACCTAATCTAATGTAGGGTGGGAAATGCGATTTTCGACTAATGCTCAAATAATTTTTCTCTTACACTGGAA
>SCLH01000183.1:121249-162964 GCA_004367855.1 Oikopleura vanhoeffeni
GTTGTGGTGGTCGTTGTTGTGGTAGTCATGGTGGTGGTTATTGTTTTAGTAGTCGGGATGGTGATGCTTGTTATAATTGTAGTTGTGGTGGTGCTGGTTGTGATTGTCGTTGTAGTAGTCGTCGTGGTGATGGTTGTTCTTGTCGTGATTGTACTCGTGATTGTGCTCGTGATTGTACTCGTGATTAAACTCGTGGTTGTGTCTAATAAATTAAGATTTACTCCAAATTATAATCATTAAGAATATTTCTGGAATTTTTGAGCACTCGAAATTTAATTTCTCCTGCGAAATTGTTACTATCAACTCGGGGCCCACCGTTAATTGCGTTGGTTGAATACGCGTCTCTGATTGGCTTTGATTTTGCTTTCTTCGCGAAATGATAGGAGACGATGAGTAATAGCTTGCGCAGCGGATCGCCGAGCTGGAATGCGATTTCAAATTCCTAGATTTTGAGTTTCAAGCTCATTTTTGACAGCCTTCCGATATATCGTTTTTCAAAAAAAAAATTTTTTCAACTAAAAACGANAAATTGAAAATTTTACGAAAATTTCGAATTTTTTTCGAATTTATTTTTCGAAAAAATATTGAGAGTAGATGTAAACGAACCGCATGATCAAGGAGAATACAAAAATCACTATTTAAAAAAATTTGAGTGTTGGACAGCTGTTGGAATGCGATTTCAAATTCCTAGATTTTGAGTTTCAAGCTCATTTTTGACAGCCTTCCGACATATCGTTTTTCAGAATTTTTTTTTTCAACTAAAAACAATACTGCGCTTCTCTTGAGCATAGTCACGTGCAACGGAGCGAAAAATGTTCATTTTTCCAATCGCATTTCCCACCCTACATTAGATGATATTGAAGGATACAGAATTGCAAACCATAACAATTTAATTTGGATAACAGGCGGATTTAAGGTCAGTAATTTCAGACATGTAAATAAATGTTACAAATTTGATGGCAAAGGAACCGTTTATTAATTTTTAGATTTGTAAAAATTAAAAAAAAATAACACCATTTTCGATGAAAAGTTATATGTAATATCATTGATATTATATCAATGATTATATCATATTGATAATCAACCCTTAGCGGACAAATTCGACAAGATTCATTTTTGTTTGGCTCCACAGTGGAGCCTCCACCGACCTATCTGCCAATTCTTCAATTAAAACATTCTTTACAGACATATTTGCCAATTTTGATATTCAAAGTAGGCTCTACCGACAAATCTGCCAATTGTTTTTGTAAATTTACAAATTCTCAGATATGTATGTAAAACGTTACCAAAACCCAAATCATGCCTCTTACGAAACGAACGATTTGTTACCGATTTTTTTACCTACCCTAAAATGAAGCGTGGTTAATTTGTCGATTGAACCTTGATTAACAATAACAAAGTTTTGCGTTACATCCTTAAATTTAAACAGTAAGTCATGCGTCAATAAATTGACCGCTTTCAGATAGGAAGTTAGTCGAAAAAAGATAAATTTTAGAAAAATAAATGCTTCAAAGTTGTTCAAAAGCTTCCTCCACTATTGCAGGGCCGATATTTTCATTCAATTTGGTGTAATTCTAGAATTATTATCGTCGCTGGTGGATATCAGCAAGAACGTGTTTTGACTTCTACCGAAATATTTGATATAAAATTAAATAAATGGAAATTTGGTGCAGAAATGCCGCTTGGTGTCGGTGGTGCAGCATTTACCGGTCATGAGCAATATTTATATGTTTGTTGCGGACAGTACAGTGTAAAGGCTGTTCATACTACAGACAAAATACAAAGATATGACACGATTAACAACCAATGGGAAATATTTGCTAGATACATTTCACCTGGTAAATATGCTCGTTTTTCTCTTCTGAATCAAAAGTTCTGATCCATAACAAATAACAGCATTATTAATATTTTACTGATAGTTAACCAAAGTGAGTAAAATATAAAAACAACCTTAAAAAAAGTTATTCCAAATCAGCAAATGTCATTTAATTGAAAAATTAAAAAAAAGTTACCCAAAATTTAAATTTTGTAATTTTTACAAAATCGAGCTCAGAGGCGTCAATTACAATCAAGCCAAGTGTTTGAATATTAATTTATCTGAATTCTCAGTTTAAGACATTTTTCTTGGCATGAAAGTTTTTTTAAGGAAAATCAAAATTTTTATTTTTTGAAAATTTTGAATTTGTATTGAAATTTTAGAATTTCTGAAATATTAAATATATTTTTCTTTGAGGAAAGTTAGGCTGGACGCGATCGAACCTAGTTCAAAAACGTAAGTTTTCAGATTATCTTAAAAGTAATTAGAAGTGATGCAGATTTGGCAATCAGAAACCAGAGCAAAAAAATTTAGAAAAAACATTTTAAAATTTCGGCGTTCGGTCCCGATATCAAAGAAAATTTCCTTAGGAAATCCTTCAATCGCGTCCACCCTTTAGTCAATGTAGAACACAAAAACGAGCTCTAGAATCAATATGCACATATGCGTCTGAAGCCACCCGATTATCAGACGCACCAAAAATAATTTTTATTTTAGTTTTCTTCCCGTTTTCTGAGAATGGAATGTCTTGTGTTATAGAGGATGATAAATTGTATATTATTGGTGGTCAAACTGTCCGGGCAGATTGTTTAAATTTAAAAACTGGAGAATGGAATAGAATAAATGACATGAAATTTAGAAGAACTGAATGTCAGGTATTAAGGTAATAAGTTTTTACGTCAATAGAAAAGACCAATATTTTTTAAATGGACAAAATATCATTCTTTATTGTCTTAACTTTACCGGGGTTGTCCTTAACTCCCAGAGTAACTTCATGGTCACGCGTGACCATTTTCCGTTTTTCTGTATTATTTAACTTAAAGTCTAGAACATTTTTATTTTAGGAGACTCTGGATTCCAGAGTCTGGAAGTTAACTTGAGAAACTAGGTTTTAGGCAATATGTCTTTATTAACAGATTTATCCTGATTTTTGACTCGATTTTGACCTGCACATCATTTTTGAGTCATACTTATTGTATTTAATAAAATATGAAAAATCAAAAATAAATACAATTTGCGGATTGTCTGCCCAGTAGTTTTTGTCTGGCCGGTAGAAAATTATCTGTCCGGTAGAAAATTAGGATAAATTAGTAATAAATTTGCCGATATTTTTCTTCGTAGCGCGCTTAAAAGCCAAAACCTTTCTAAAAAAATCTTGGCAAATGTATTACGAAAAATCCTAATTTTTTGTAGAAACTACTTTTAATCAAATACAATAAATATGAGTCAAAAATGATGTGCAGGTCAAATCGGGTCAAAAATCAAGATAAATCCGTTAAAGAGATATGAGTGTTTTGTTCAACTAGAAAGAGTACAGACGTATTTGCATATTCCAGAAAAAAAATCAAACATCTGAATTCTAGAATTTTTTCATTGTTCTTGTGGAGTCAAACCAATCAGCCACCGCTATTTTCGAATTGACTGTCGCTGATTGGTTTGTCTCCAAGAAACAAAAATGGAGTAAACGATAAAATACAGGCCGTACTTTTTGTTTCGAAATTTTTGACACAAATTCTTCGATATCCGAATTTTTTATGTCAAGCAGAGCTTTAATTTAAGGCGTTATTTTTCAACATCAGCAGAGTATACGCAAATTAAAAAAATGCTTTCAGATTCTTGAAAATGGTTTCTGAAATTTGTAGGCGAAATTTTAAATCAATTTATTTTATAGTTTAAATTCACGAATAGTTGTTTTCGGTGGATATGACTATGCCGATGGAACGTACCATGAATCGATAGAAATCTATAATCCTTTCTCATCAACATGGGAATTATCTGATACAAAAATGAAAAATTCAATAAGGAGTTTTGGAATCGCTCAAATTGAAGACATTTATCCGAAAAAAATTATTTTTCAAAATTATTTTTGTGCTTAAATAATAAATTATAAAAAGAAGGATTTGTTTTTGCAAATAATTTAATTCAAAAACTGAACCAAAAACAATATTTTTTGATGAATCGATTCGAAAAGATTGAGATGGGTCTTAGATTTTGACGGCCTTACGTTCGCCCACTAAAGTGCACTAACGGTTGGATTTTGAAAACGCATATTCTCATAAATTTCACATTGGATAGGCTCAATTTTTGGCCATGGCGTAATTAAATTCTGCTCTTAAAACCTCATAGTTATGTTAGTACCGATAACGATCCATGAGTTCTCAAAGTTTTTTTAAGTCTTAAAAAATTATGAGAAACAAAGATTTTTTGGACTCGGGGATCGTAATTGATACAATATGTATGATTTTAGCTATCGAGGCAAGCTTCAGAATCCAACGTTATTGCAATCCAAAATTATCGAACGCGAGCCAATTAGCATGCGTATGATCAGGTAAAGTTTACCTGGTAAACCCCCAACTGTAAAACAATTAACGAACATGCATTGTTAATTTTTGATTTCAGTGAAATTTATTGCATTTATAAAGAATTTTGGGCATGAAAGTAGCATTTCAGTAAAATCGTAGTATTTTTCACAATGAAAATAATGTCTTCTTATAAATTCAAGTTTCTCCCTAAAATTTACATCTTGAACTTTGACAATTCTTTTTCGGTTATGTATTTTGTCGTACTTTATTCTTGGTAATTTTTCTTTGGTAATTTATTTTTCGTTATTTCCTTTTGACATTTTTTGTAAGATTTGAAACAATTTTTCTCATATTTTTCATGAAATATAAAGAGGTTTCTTGTGTCGTAATCTAGCTCGGTTCAACCTCGCTTTGAGCATATTTTCTTTGTTTGTTGCAAAATGTTCACATAATCTAGGTGCCATTGTTATACTTTTCATATTTGCCATCTGGCGAAAAATTCCCGTAAATAAAACATCTTCTAACGGGAAAAACGGATGTTTTGTGTGGCGAGCAGTTTCATATAATTTTGACGACGCTGGTCTGAATAGATATAATTTACCAGTAGTAAATTTTTAGAGTCGGTATTTTTTGGTCTGAAGGAAAAATGTTTTCTGAAAAGTGCATCGTCATGATTATGCGTCATAAGGGTGGTTGAGGAATTTCACCGACTGCAATGGAGCACAGTGATAGGCATAACCTATGAAATAAATTTATGAATAACAACAAAAAATCAATAATAAATCAACCTTTATATCGCGTTTCAAAGCTGTAAAAGTTGTTTTTTCATACTCAAATTGTGACCACTTGGCTCCAAATTTTTTTTTTCATGGTCGGAATCATTCTTTTCGAGAAAGTTTAACCCCATTAACTCAAATAATCCGTACTGAGGGGTTTAGTTTTGCAGGTAAGTTTCCCGGTACTGACCCTACTTATGCCGCATAAGTTATGCCAGGCATAATATGCCTATCACTGGGCTCCAGTGCAGTCGGTGAAATTCCGCGACCACCTTTATAACGCATAATCATGACGTTGCGTTTTTCAAAACATATTTTTCATTCAAACCAATTTGGGTATAAGAGTAGGTGAACCTTTTCTTGTACCGAAATTGGTCTCAATAAATAATTTGGATTCAGACCAATTTGGGTACAAGAGTAGGTAAACCTTTTCTTGTACCCACCAAGGCAATATATACTGAGGACAAAAAAGATGATTGGCCAATTTGGGTACAAGAATAGGTTCCCCAATTTTAAAAGCAACACCAGAAATAATAAGGAATCTAATGATTTTATAAGAGGCTATGAATTATACCGTATATTACCCTAGGTATTCCTAAAAATAAAGTTTTTTGAGATATTTTCCAAAAAAATATTTTAATTTTTCCACTGACTTTAAATGTTGACCGCCTCAAGAAAAAAACTGAGAGACGGTATCAAAAACCTATCAAAATTAGAAGGATTTCTTAAATATAACTTATAAAATACAAATAGGAAAAATAAAATTATAATAAATTCACGGCGCTGAAAATTTTATGCCAACACCTGGTTAATGACAGGAAATCTGTTTCCATTTAAATTTTTTGCGTGTACTGTTTTGGCGCTAAAGATCCCTCAACTGTTATTTAGCGGTGACAGTATACGCTAGCTAGTTTATAATAAACTAAACAATTTGCTCATAAAGACTTGGTTTGGACCGCCCGGGAAATTTTCCGGCTTGAGTACTTATCAGATTTATTTGATTTTTGTCAGATCAACACTGACTAAAATGATGCTGCGAAACTATAGACTCGATTTGCTAAAGTCCTTTTGGAATAAATTTTTTTTGATTAATCTATATTTCAAATTTTTTCTCACTCTTGAAAAGTGAATAAATCGAAACGTTGAAAAAAACAATTTTTGAATCAAAAACTTAAATATATACATCTCGAAACAACTCCACAATATTTAAAAATTTTCATTTCTTTTTTTGCACGCACTCTTTTGGCGCTAGAGAGCCCTCAACTTCGGACCCTCTAGAAAATTTTCCGGCTCGAGTACTTATCAGATTAATCAGATTTTTGTCTGATTAACACTGCCTGAAAAATCTTAAAAAATTGTCGGAATAAATATTTTAGATTTAGGTTTTTATCACAGTAGATAATCTCTAAGGTCAATTTCAAGTTCACTGTATCGATTGGAATACCAATAAAATAACCTTTTAGACGACTTTCTAATAAACGCATTAACAACTATCGATAAATTATGTATACAACAGTTGTCAGAGACATAAATTAATAAGGATAATCTAAATATTTTTTTTGTTTTTTGCCGACCCTTGATCTTATGTACATAATTAGCCCATAGTTGCTAATACTTAATTGATAAAGTCGACTTCATAGTAGTATTTTTGAATCGATAAAGTAAATTTAAAATTAACCTGAAAGGTTATCTACTGTAATAAAAATCAAATCCGATAAAACAATTCCGCTAATTTTTAAAGATTTTTAAGTCTCAGCGGCCCGTTCGAGCAGCGCCAGATCGACTTTAAGGGTATGGTGGTTCCTAATTTGACATATTTACGATAAAATATTAGCCAAACAGGGCTTCAAGGATATTATTCAGATTAGCCAGTTTGTGGAACTAGCCTTCAGCTTGCGTGCAAAATGTGCCAAAACTTTTTTGTATGCATACACTCCTAGATACATAAGCGAGACAGAGAGCCATAAACCGAAACAGAAAATCTATCTCCTCCCAGGTTTTATTTTGAAAAAAACTTTATTTTTACATAACCTGTATAATTAGTTTGTCTAACTCAAAGCAAGCCGTTTTTTAGAGTATGCGATAAACCACCGTTATTGGACATTGTTCATCGGAAAATCTATCTCCTCCTTGGTTAAATTTCAAAATTCACTCAAATTTCTGCAAAAGGTAGCTCAAAACAAATTAAAACTCAAGGGGAGCCGTTTTTTGAATTTTGACCCCAAACTCAAAATATGAATTTCTCAAGGTCACGTGAAAAAATTTCCGAAAAAAAATATGCTTCGATTTTTTCGAAACTAGGCTCAAAAGAAAGCTGGTAAAACACTGAAGAGAAATTTTGAAGTTTTAGTAGTCAAATTGAAACAAATGTTATTTTTTTACTTAATTTTGAAAAAAATACTCAGAAAAAATAGAAAAACTAGAAAATTTCGAATTTTTGTTCTTATTTGAGTTGGTTTGTGCCGCAGAAAATGTAGGAACCACCATACCCTTAAACGGGTTTTTTGACCCTTGTGTTTTACCTTTAAAAATGCGGATCATCTATTTTAAAAGCCATTTCACTTTTCCTCATTTGTACATAATGGGATCATCGTCGACCAAGTGAGCGGTAAAATTTTTGCCAAAAATTATTTGTGCGTTTTTTTTTGGGGAATTTCAGTACTTATTTTTGCAAAAAAATCTCAAATCTCTCCAAAACATATTTGAGGCTAATCTACATAAAAAAACAGGACTTTTATTTCATTACGGTATAGTCGAATCTGCTTCGGAACGTATAATATTGAATAGGGACATATACAAAATTTATGTTGTTGAGTCTTTAAGTCTCTTCGCGCTGATTGGCCAACGAATCACACTCCACTTCAGGCTTCATACCTCATATGTTTTAATCGTTCAAATAATATAGTTTATTTAGAACTTTTGAACGATTTGTTTCAATCATTAGCGAGATAATTTTCTGAATTTTCACACTGAAGACTTAATCGGGTAGGTCCCTCAGTGAAAAACCATAGATAATTGGTATTTAATAATCTGGCTCCAGAGAGCCAATTGGACGGCTGGGCCATCTTTAACTGCGGCCTTACTCGAGTTAAAGCAGTTCGGAGAATTTTCCGTAATGCCAAAAGTTCATAGCTCTCGCGTTCCAAAACATTGTCCATGGGACAATTAATTCGGCTGCATTTTCGTGGTTTTTGCCTCAATTTTCTTTCAGCGTCACAAACATATTGAAAGTTTTCACAATTTCATAAAAAATGAATATAAATTTTTTATACCGAATGTGTTTTAGCTTTTGGGGTGTTCCCCGGGGAGATTGAAACGCCCCTTAAATTAACTAACCAAGTCGCGCTCTGATTGGTTAAGCGTGAATCTCCTCGGGAAACACCCCAAAAGCTAAAACACATTGGGTACTACTGTCATATGAGTCAAAAATTTTGTCGAGGAAAAAACAGGTTCCTACGATTCAAAGAGTTTCAGCTGGCTAATGAGTCATTTTCGAATATAATTTCATAATCTTGAAAGTCTTAGAATTCAATTATCTGTCGTTTGACACTTGTCTCGAGAAAATCAGTTAATATTTATCAGATTGGAGGAACCTGGTTTTTCCTCGACATCGAATTTTCATCAAGAATGAATTAAATAAATTTCAAATACTTTTTATATTTCAAGCTTAAATAATGTTTAGGTGACAAAAATGAAAAAACCTTTAAAACAATTTCTAGGGGTAAGGTTTAATTTATCTAACCTGGACATTGCAGCGCACGGGCCATTACAGAATGCAGGAAAAACATGTCCAAATGGAAACTGTTGCTCAGAAACTGCATATTTTGACCATCTCATCGATAAACTCGGAGATATATTTCCAAATAGACAAACAAATTGCTCAGGAACAACTGTCATCGCCGATTTTCGCTTCAACAATGTTTTTTCCAACTAAAATAACAAAAAGCTTATTTAAGTAACCTAATTATTTTTTCCCTCATTTTAATAATGATATTTATGCGGGTTTTAGTGAAAATAAAGCAACAAAGCGAATCGTTACTTATTCATTTTAATTTACAAATAGCTTTTTTAATTCAGAATCGTCGTTATCAGATCGTCGTTATTTAGCGTGTTTTAGCTTTTCGATCAGTTAATTTAATCTACGCTCATGAATGATTTGTAAGTAAGCCCACCGAAATAACTAAAAGGCCTAATCCTCTTTCATTTGTCAGTATTTTTTTTCTGTTACTTAACATTTGATCTTCAAGAGCGTGATCCTTAAAAAACGAAGACTTTTTTTCCATTACATAGCCCAAAAATGATCACGTGACCGTATATTCAAGAAATAAGGTTGGCCAAATTACGCCGAAAACAAATATACGCATAATCTAAGAGTTTTTTTACATAACAGCATTTTCCAAAAACCTCAGGTGTTCTCATTTTCAAGAAATTAGGATTGATATATGAGTAATATTTAGTCCAAATGAAATCAGGTGACCAAATAATCAAGAAACCATGTTTGAAATATGTCATATAATATGACATATTTCAAACCTTGTTTCTTGATTATATGGTCACCTGATTTCATTTGGACAATGCTGTTACAGCATTGCTGTAATTAGAAAAAAACTTAAAAACGTTTGAAGTTTCTCCTCAAATTTTTTCGACGTAATTCTTTAACAAATTTTGTTTTTTCATAAAATATATTCACCTGTGGATAATTCACATAAGCATCATCATCATGAAAAATAACCCAGTCTTTATTTTGACAGTCATCAAAATATTCAGAATTTAAAAATTCATGTCCCGCCCACGTTTTGTATGACAAATTTTCATATGAATCCATAAAATCGGCTATCACAATGTCATCATTATCAGATTTCTCGTCTTCGAATTTTTTACTTTCCATTTTAGATTCTCCAAAGACAAAATAAATGCGAATCTTCAACCGAATCATTTCAAGAGCAAACTCAGCCGCTATTTGACGAATAATACTCCGCCGAATGAAATTTGCCCTAGAATTTTCATAAGATTAAATAATAAAAGTTTCGAATTTTGTGGAGTTTTTGAGTGTAAAATCTGGTAAATTGTAAGGACTTTACAATAAATTATATATTTTTCAGGTCAGACTTGAATTTTGCTACCTCAAGACATGGAAAATGAAAAAAATAAGTTTATTTCAGCATCCGCGGGCAAAAAATTGGTGGATTACCTAACGTAATATATATATTTACCAGGATTTGATTAATTCTAAAAATAACCTGGTAAATTTTTACCCACAAATTGCCAAAAAATGAAAAAATTGAAACTCCGAGTTGAAAATATTAAGAAGAGGAATGTTATGCGTTACACTTGAGATATTTTCAGAAATCATTTAAGGGGGTGGTCGTCGCATTTTTAAAGGTTCGATAGCCAATTGGTCGCACAAGACAAATCGTGGACCAACTAGTTACTCTCTCTTGATATATTTAACAACATCGTGCATCCCTAAAAAACAATCCAAATTAAACGGATCGGCTCGTCCATCAGAAAACGGCCTTAACAAAAGTGACGGAAGTTATTTTTTTCAAATGGAATTCCCTCCCTGAGTTTTTTTAAGGTTTCAACATTATTTATGGTTTAAGATTAACCGGACAGAACGTGAGCAACGCCTTGTCGAGTTTTTTTTGAATATTCTTTGATTTGACTTCAGAAATCCCCAAAAAACTGTATTTGTGCTCTAGTTAAGCATGAGGGTCAAATATACTGTTTTTGGTGATTCTGAAGCCAAAATCAAAGATATTTTTCCAAAAACTCACAAGCGCGGTTAGCTACGTTTCTGTCGGCGGTAATTTAAATCATGAATTATGTTGTACTTGCAAAACTCAGCGGAGGAGATACCATTTTGACAAAACAGAAATTTTCAAAACTGTATCTCCTCCTGAGGTTTTCGAAGTACAAGAATGAATTCATGATTTAAAGTAAACCGGACAGACGTGAAGCAGACGCCTTGTTGGAGTTTTTGGAAGATTCTTTGATTTGGCTTCAGAATCACCAAAAACAGTATGTTTGAACTCTATGTTTAACTAGAGCAATACAGTTTTTTTGGTTGATTCTTGAAGACAAATCGAAGAATATTTCCAAAAACTCAACCAAGGCGGTCTGCCCCCGTTCTGTCCGGTTAATTTGAACCATTGAATTAATTGTTAAACCTCTTAAAAACTCAGAGGAGGAGATACAGTTTGAAAAAATAACCGTCACTTTTGTAATAGCACGTTTGCTATTGGACGAGCCATTCCGTCACTTTCGATTGTTTTTTAGCATGCAAAGATTTTTGTTTAAATTATATTCAAAAAAGGTATAAAGTTGGTCGACGATTTGTATTTTTGCGACAATTGGCTAAATTAAAAACCCTTAAAATGCGACGACCACCCCCTTAAACGTTTTAAATGTTATTTAAAACTGAAATAAAGAGCTTGCATATGACATTTTACAAACTCGTCATTTGATCAGTTTCTAGTAAAAAAACAATATTTTTTCGTGTTTATCGAATATTTCGGCTCAAATATAGTTTTTATTTTATTTGAAAAGTTATAGTATTCTCAAAGTATTTTCAAAAATATGAGATTATTGTGCTTTCGGGTCTATAGGCTCTCTGTTGCACGTTCGGGTTCGACCAATAAAGGCGTCGGAAATACCGGTGTTGACCAATAAATACGGCGGGCCTAGAGATCTCCTTATTCCTTATGCCATAGACTATGGCTAGGGTTATACCTGGGAGCAATATCTGCCAAACTAAGAGTGTCAGCTATAGTTCCATAGACTCAACAAATTTGAGCCACCTAGTGGTCAGAAATTGAGCATGAAAAATTGTCCATAGTCCTCCGAATTTACCTGGCTGATTTTACAATTACTGCTAGTTCGTTATTTTCACATTTTTCTTTTGGGATATAAATAAGTTTTGGTCCTTCGATGATTTCATCGGTTTTTTTAAAGGTAAGCGGGATTTCAACAATTCTATTTGGTTTTGGAAGGTACTTTTCAAAGGTCATAAATTCCATAACTGTTTTTCCTCGGTCAATTCTGTTTGTGACAAAAGATTTTTTGGCTGCATTTGAAAATAAAGATGGATTTAGTAGGAATGGATTGCTTCTATCTTTTTCGCAACTCAGGACATCTCCAGATATTGAAAATTTCGGTATAAATTTATTTGGCTGATGATGGATTAATAAATTAAAAAATAAGAAACTTATGGGGAGATTTTTTATTATTTTCATAATCATTGTGGAAAATCATTTGGTAAAAAGATAGATTGTAAGATCTTTTTTAGCGCCAAAACTCCTGCTATGAATACAATATTTTTTATTAATAATTTGGATGAAAATTGTATATTTTTTCACCTTCAAAATCGCATAATTAAAAAATCACGGTGAAATATTTCTTTTCAGTTTTTCTTTGTATTTAAATCAATTTCAAGGGGTTTCAAGAGGAAAGATTGGTTTTCAAGACAGGGATTTCAAGGATGCAGCATCCTGGATGCTCGAGAAATATAAATTTTTATTTTTTATAAAAATTTAGTTACAAAAGCGCATAACAATTATTTTCGATTATAATAAAACTTTATAAGCAAGATTTTGGAACGTTCATATTAATATTTTAAATCGACCAGGATTATGTAGAAAACGAACTGGGCAAGTTAAGGTGACACACATATAGTAGGACTAAGCTTATCGATTGTGCTTGTCAGCTTTGAGTAAACTATGATCAAAGACCAGTGCACTGGTCGCTAAAGTGAAAGTGTCGCCAATTTCTCTTCAGGTATTCTCCAAAATTATTAAGGGGATGGTCGTCGCTAAAAAGTGGAAATCGGGATTTTCAATGGCAAATTGTCCGAGTAGTACAAATCGTTCGATCAAAAATTTTTTCATCTGATATCTTTTTTCCAACCAAAGCAAATCTTGAAAATGATGGTGATCTCTATAGCGCGTGTTCAAATCCCACTAGTGTTGTCTTGGGTATAAAAATAAGCAAAGTTGCTTGGTATTTGGAGCGCTACAGTTGATTGGTGCGTTATATAAGCCAATCAACCCCGGCCAATACGGCGCCGCGGCGTAGGAGTCGACACTATTGGAATTCGAACTCGCGCTATAGAGATCACCATCATTTTCAAGATTCACTTCGGTTGGAAAAAGGATATATCTGGCAAATATTATCTGCACAAACATCTTGCACCCTTGAAACCTTTCAAAGGTCACGGATGGCTCGTCAAAGCAGAAATAAGCTTATAAAAATGATAGAATTATTTCTTGAAACTGTTTATCCCCGTGCGTTTTCAAGGTATAAAAAAAATGTATGCTTAAATTAACTAGAAAGAACGTAAGAAGATCACCTACGAGATTTTTTTATTTGTTCAAAAATCGTGTTTCGATTGTTCAAAAATCGAGAAATTTTGATAAATAAGATATAAATATTTTCGGAACCATTTCTGGCCATGTATCGATAGAAAAAGACTACTTGTAATCGTCGTCATTTAGCGACGAGCACCTCCTTAATCATATATTTTTTCGAAATATGATTAAATTTTTATGCTTTGCCTATTATTAATCACCTGTACCTTATAACCACTGTGTTCTGTATAATTTTGGAAAACCTTTGGTTTTATTTCGTTTCTTTTCAATTTGTCTTTGTTTGTGGTTTTTTTTGGATCTGTCGCATCGTCTCGTAGACAAATCAATCCACTTTGAACATCGTTTGAAAAACTCACCAGTAGTTTTCTTTGTGACAAAAGAGTCTCAAAAAGTACGAAATCGTGTTCATTTTGAACAAAAAGCAGTTCTGAACCGTTATTTCTAGCCACTAGATCATCAATAGGAATATACTCTTCAAAATTGTTTGTCGGGGCGTTAAAATAGACAAATTCAACCTTTACATCAGATTGCTTTTGATTTATTAAGGACAGGTATTGTTCGTGAGCTGTTTTATACCTTTTTTCGTCGAAATAGATCAAAACTGTCCAAATTGGTTCTTTTTGAATCGGCGGGGGTGATTCTATACGAGAATCTTCAAAATTTTCATAAATATTATTCGCATCAGTACTACTGACTAAGTATATCGATTATAATCCCCGGGTGCAAAAAAACGACTCTCTTTTAAGATAATATTTTAGCTTTTGAAAATCAATAGAAATCGAAATTCTTTGATTTTTTTGGCTATTTGTCTTAGCATTATCTAAAGTTTTGTTTGATACCCATCTTCCGATAATTTTAATAACTCGAATTTTTGAAAATTTTGATTGGCATCCTGATTTGGCATCCAGATTGGCATTCTCGGATTTGTTTCTCTCTCAGTCTCGATTTTGGCATCCGCGGGAGACAATCTAGCCATCAAAAAAAATTATCTTTAATTTTTTGATGACAACTTTTTTTTCTATGCTCTTGGAATGATACTAGAAGCCCACGTTATTATAGCCCGAAAATGAAAAAATATTCTCCGAGAAAAAAGAGTCGTTTTGTGCACTCGGGGATCGTAATCGATAAAGCCTAATATATTTTAGATGTATAAAACTATGGATAAAATTTCCGTCAAAACTCTCATAAACTCCCTTCAAATTCTTCGGGTCTAAGTGGTTCGAGTTTTATAAAAAAAAACTGATTGGCGAAGAGGACCTATCGATAGCTAAGTCGATGATTATTCAGTTATGTTAATGGGTCAAAAACGAGTTGAAAGTAGCTTTGTCCATCGAGTTGACTTTTCGTCCTCTGCGAGTTAAAATATTTATTGATTCCTTGCCTGATCTCTTGACCTCTAAATTCTGTATCCTAGTATCTATCAGTTTTTCTGGTTCTAAAATCAATTGACTCCAGCTTTCTTCTTGATTTATAACTTTCTCTTGGTATGGTACAATAAATACATAATCTTGAAACCAAATTTGCGTGAGAATAAATGCCAACATTAAAAGTATACACAAAGCATAGCCAGATTTTGCATGCACAAAAATTGAGTCTGTTTGAATGTTTTTCATCGGAAAATATTTTTTCCCAATTAACAGTTTTTTTCAAAATCGTCGATAGCCGATTAAAACGAAACCTTATTAAAGATTCTTTTCAATTGCAACAAATTGAATAATTTAGCAAAATAAATTTATTATTTACCAGGAAGCAGCCATTACACTGAGCTATAAAATATTAAAAATTTATGCTGTAAATCTAAATGTTTTTTTTTAATTTTGAAGTTTTTTTCGTATGTGATAAAAACAGAATAATTAAACGTGTATCATACACGGTGTATGCTCTGCAAATTAAGGGGCATGAATCGATGGGCCGTGAAAAGGTTATCCGCGTTTTTTCTCTGTGATCATATCTACATAAAAATAACTGATTAAAACCGTCCCGGATTTTGTCAAATTTTGGATTTGCTTGTCTTCGGACAGCCTATAGCCGTGCTCTTTCACGTATGAACGTATAATATTATTTTTGTCTGTTTTTTTCGAAATGAAATACTTGTGCGTTTTCTCCGTATCGAAGATTATAATAAAAAAAGATTGATTTTGTCATAAAGCCCTTTTAACTCACCGAATGTACTTTATAAGGTTTGTCACATACGGTATCTGTGTTTTTATTTTTCAAATCAGAACTACAAATTTGGTTACAATACCAATATTGGGAACCACTCTCAACCACACTCAAATTTATAACGTGATATTATAGTAGGTTAAAAAAGCGAGCGCAGGGCGATGTTCCCAAAATAAGTATTGTCTCTGTATTCAGTGAGTCACTTTTGACTATTTTCAACTTCGGGGCTGTCCGTTTAAAGTACTTTTACAACTTTTCGAATTTATGATTCATCTTCAGGTAATGAGTGAGAAACAAAAATAATTTTTGATCGAAAATTTGACACAAAAAACAGTAATTTTGCAAAACGAGCTCTCAGAAATTTTGCCAAATTGATAGTCCATGTTTTTTTTAATATAAGACTTCCTTAAAGGGGGTAGCATCGACTCGGAAGACTTGAGTCAATTTACCTAACGAAATCAATTAGCTGTTTTTACTTTTTTGTGCTTTCATTAATCGTTAGCTGAACCAGGAATAAATGGCACTACTTATGAAAAATAATTTTTGTCTATTTATAGGAAAGATTTGAGTCCGAACGGTTAAATTTTATGAAATTCGTAAATGTCAAAAAAAATATCAAAGCCATTAGTTGAAAAAATTTTCCCGCATTTTTTTGTCCAAAATTTGTTTCTTATTGTTTTTTTGAAATCTTGAATAAATAAAAAAAAATAGTCACTTTAAACTTTTTTTCATGCACATGTCTAAATAGTTATCTGGACAGCCGTTTTGAAAAGTTCATAAAAGTTTATTTTTCATCTTCTGTCGAATTTTTAGTGAAATATTATTGAAATTTTCCGCAAATCATGTCCAAAATTTTCAATTTGTGGATTGTTTAGAATTCTTAATAAAAAAATGCAGGTAGAAATCACTTATTTAATTTCTTTGGTATCTATTTAAAACCGATATGTCAACTAATGAGTTGGGTCGCGCGATTTTCATTTCCAAACTATCGGTGAAATTTTTAACAGCTTGGCTGTACACTCATAAAAAGTGCCATTTGGCACTAAATTTTTAAAAATTTTATGCTGGTAAAAAATTCCAAATAAAATTGTTGGGTTGTGTAATAAGGCGCCATTTATTTAAAACAGTAATAAACGAATTTTTTAATATCCAAAACGCTATTGAAGCGTCAATATTTATCTTAAAAAAAGTTGTTTTTCTCTACTTTTTGCCATTTTTGACCATTTTTCATTGAAAAAAAACTGAAAAAAAAAAAACTTTTCATATCAATGAAATTTTTAATAGCAACATAGAAACCAGGACTTTTTAGCGCATTACACTCGGACAAGTCTGAGGTTTATTAATATCGTCGTCAAAAAAAAAATTCTTGGTCGGTTAGTTGGAAATGGAGTGTCAAATGAAAATGGTTTTAAATATTTTGTACAGATAGTTAGTTATGTTAAGAAATTAAAAATATAAAACGTTTGCAGATGGGACACTTTTATTGAAGATAAAAAATAAATTTTCACAATCTTTTTCCTTTCATATATCGCTCGAAAAAATGTACCAAACTGCCGGATGCATGCCACCGCCTTAAGCGGGTTCTATAGGCAGCCTTATATCTTTTGTAATGTAAATCCAATGACTGGATTTAGCAATTTGATCTCCCGTATCCTGTGTACATTAACAAAGGATAAAAAATGTCAAAAAATTTAAGTATTTTGGATTTGTTTTATAAATCGAAATAAGCTCATTTGAGTATATAGTTCTATAGCAAAGTCGTATCTGTCTCACTAAACGAAGCCTAGAGCGCGTAAAAATTATCGGACAAAAAAATAGGCAAAATGTGTCGAAAAATAAAAATGTTTCTGCTTTCGCGCATCGAACGGTTAAATATTTCGCCATAGTTATGTAATACCGTTTCCAAAAACATTAATTACCAAATCGTTTTGTACCATCTTGAAAGTCATACAGACATTGATGTCAAAAAATATAATTTTCAAATCTCCGTGACTCCTCGGAGTTTTAAAACCAATGAAAATCGTTACATCAGACACTCACAATTTTGTGAAATTATTTACAGAAAAACTATAAGGCCAAGCGACAAAATAATTGTGCCATGTAGCATGAAAAAAATACAATTTCCCGTGGCCAAAATAGCAAAAAGATCCTTTTCGCCAGCTTTGATACCTTTTTAGGAGAAAATTAAAAAAAAGGACAACAATTTTTCCGTCTTTCAATTTCGCAAATAATGATTCAAAATTTTGCAACATTCCTAAATAGGACGAAAAAAAATACGGCTTTTCAAGAAATTTTTTGTCCTCGGTTAATACTCCATTACCGGTTGGTTCAACATGCTATCTTAAAAATAAAATCTTAAAACGTCTTCCAAGAGATTACGACACTAAACTTATCAGAATGTGTTTATCCATTCCTGATGGTCTATGCCGAGAGAAATAAGCAATTCAAAAAGTCCATTTTTCCTATAGAACCCTCTTAAGGTTATGTTATAAATAATTTTTACGGAAATTCTGGCGAAAATAATTTTGAAATTTTTTCATGTGAATTAAATTTGAAAGATTAGTGAGAAGCCAAAGAGAGATTTAACAAAATTTATTGACAAAAATTTTCAAAAATATTCATAACCTAGATTTTTAAAATCAGTAAAAAAAATGAACAAAATGGGTACTTATTTTTTTGTCTATATCTTACCTTCGTTTTTCATTCACTGTTTTAGATTCATGATTTTTAAAGTTTAAATATATAAATGGTGGATTAATAATGAAAATAATTTGATAATATCCATGATAAATTGATTATTCACAAAGTAGAATATAGTTTAGAAGAATACAAATTATTCTTTAATAAGAAATAATTTAGATTGTCAATTTTTTCAAAATAATGATAAATTTATTTTGCATACAACTCTTGGTATTTCTAAGGTGACGTGAGACGGCTGGGTCCTGATATTCGGTCTCAGCGTGATACAGACGCTTTACCCAGATTCACCCAGCTGACAAATCGTCCCTTCCGAATGCTCTCTATCACCTGTCAAATAATCTATATATAATCTTATTTTTTGATAATTATGATATTAAAAATGGACGAGGAAGATGATAATTTTTTTGAACAATTTTCTGACGGAAATGCATCCGATATTTTGCTTGATTTTGATAAAGAAAATTCGGATGTTGAAGAAATTCAGTTTGAAGATGATGATATTCTAGACATCGATAATCTACCATACACTTTTTATGAAGAAACACCAGAAACCCTTGAATCGAATTCACCGATATCGGGACGAGGATTTCCGGTAAAATTTGATAAACTGAAGGAAAATGGGGTCGTTTTCTTTCTACATAATCAAAAATGTCATTTCATAGATTTAATCTAAAGACAATTTATTTATGCTATTGAGCGAAAACAACTTAGAGAAAAAACGAGAAATTGAAAAATAAGAGTTAACAAAAACTTCGTTACTCCAATAATACTTATCAGAAAATAATTTCGAAAAATGCTTCAGTTAGGTATTATTTAATGGTTTCATATTAATAAAATACATACTTTAGTCTGATTTGGATATATAGACAGAAATATCGAAAATGTGACTATACGCTGAAGAAGTGTGCTTTGACCCTTTAAAATTAAAAAATGCTATTTAAAAGGACAAGTTTGAAGATATTTGTTTAACTTTCTCATAAGTCGTAACTTGAGATCGAGTTGATAGTGGTTTTTGAAAAGGGCTTGTACAATTTAGTACAATAAGTGTGTAATGAGATAGCAAATTATTGGTGTGTAAATGGTAAGAAAGTTTAGGAATACTATAGATTTCCCCTGTGAAGTATTAAATGGTGTCAAAAATGATTCACCCCAAGCATCTTGGGCTTATTAAAAAAATATATGCTCCTTGGCTGACCACATTTTTGATGATATGGATCAACGAGATATTTATATATATTATCATAGTTTGGGTGCGAAAATAATTTGTTACTAATATAAAACATAAAAGGTCCAAATAATTATGAGAAATTAATCTCTAGTTTTTGAAAAGACTCAATTTTCAAAATTATCTGCTAATAACCCTTGTCTTAGTCGACTTAATTAAATTAACGTAATGTCAGTATTTACAGCCAATATACTTAAAAATATATTTGCAGCAAAGTTTGATTTTTATCCCCCTCTAAAGTTGCCCCGTGAAATATCCGCCCCGACCCAGTGATCTTCAAACTGTTTTTTGTTAACAAAACAGGGCCGAGCGAAAATTCGGTCAGTTGCCTCGTACCCACTACTTGTATGTTTTCTAGTGCCCCTTTAAAAGCTCCTTGTGTACACTATTCACATATCTATTTCGAGCCCTCCTGGAGATTATTAGCTTTTTTATAACACAATAATGGCTTAAAATCGCCAGGAGATCTCGTAATTGATATGGTTTATACGGTATAATTTGGAGAAAATCATAACGGTATAAGTTATACCGTTATGATTTTCTCCAAATTATTAACGCGTTTGTTTGATTGCAATTTTAAGAAAATCTCAAAACTCACGATTCTAATCCATGCAGTAACGCCGATGTAAAACCTTTTTTCACCTTTTATAAAAAACAAAGTTTAATTAGCAGTTTTTTGTCAAAAAGACAAATTTTATTAAGTTTTATGTCTAACTTCATAAGAAAAGGACAAGCAAATTAAAATAAGGCAGCCTTATTAACGCTACAAAAAAAATAATGTTCGAAATGTTGATTTTAATTCGTTCAAGTTCATATCTGAAATCATACATGTACACCAACTACTTTCGCTTGAAAACCCTTTTCTTGAAAAACAGAAAAATTCTTTCTATGCAACATTTTTTTGTACAAATATTTCTCATAATAGTTAAAAAAAAATAGTTTTTTGAATTTTTATTAAAATAGAAGATTATGGTCTCTTTTTTTTCATATGTACTGTAACATATTTTATATATATGTAACATATATATAATATGTTTTATCTTGCAAACAATTTTGTTCAAAAATTTTTAAATTTGCTCGGTCATTCAAATGAACTCATGATAAATTGACAAGATATATCATATAGAATAATCTATTAATTTTGTCAGTGGTCTTTTATCGAGTCAAACTTAATCTTCATTTTGATAAAATTTCCCTTATTTGGTCTTTATTCTTGTTCTCCTAGCCAAAAAACTTCAATATTCGTCATTTTCGGACTTTTTCAAAACTTTTAACTCATTTTTTCAATAATTGAATAATGGAAATAAATTTAGGAAAATAGTTTCAAAATCAGTAAATTTAGGTACTACCAAAAGATTGTTCTTGTCCTCGAGCAACCTAATGTGAGCTAAATTATTGTAGGTTAAATTATTGTTGACCATAGTTTTGAGCATAGAATGTGCCTTTTCCTAGTACGTTCATTTCGAACCGTTCAAAAGCCTGCAATTTTTAAAATGTTTAATTTTTTTTCAAATTTTTTTATTAAAATTTAACTTATGGTCTTTTCAAATTTGTCATATATTTTCTCTAGAAATTTTTTTTCAAAAAGGGCATTTCCAAGCGAGAATGATAAGTGAATTTTGTTGTCCTCCAGGACAGTCCTGGCAGGACTCCTCCTTGATATTGAGAACCAAAAGTAAAAAAATTAAATTTTGTTCGTTGCTTCAAATGAGTTCATGGTGCAATACACCAGGTGTATTGACCAAGATATAGTAAAATTTAACAATTTTGTCTGTGGTTCTTTATCGATATACTTTATCTAGTCGAACTCAATCTTCGTTTTAACAAATTTGACCCTTGTTAAACCTTCATTCCTATTCTCCTCGGTTCTCTGACTGTAATGGCTTCTGTATTAACTCTAATTTTTATTGGCCTCATAATCTCTTTAAATTATCAAGTTTTTTTTGTAAAAAAAAGCAAATTATCTCTTGGGTGTGATTTTAAAAATGTTTCTGAAGAGCTTGGCCTCAGCCAGAGAGCTAACAATAAATAGGTTGATTGAATGGACCAATCAATGACCATTTTTATTGAACTTTCGATCAATGAATAGTAGTAGTAAGCGTCTGAGTCTTAACTAAAGCCTCTTTTTCCTTAATAATACTAAAATCACTAAAAAACCGGTCAATACATTGTTAAAGAAAATGCGGGTTGACAAATATAGTTGTTTTCTTTAACCATCTCGCAAGGTTTCGACGAAAACTTCCAAATCATATCGAAATAGTTCTTGATTTATCAAATAAATGAACATGGTCAAAAAAATTTTCGCAAAATATTCCTAACAAGATGCGCTGACAAAATCAGTACCAATTTTGGACTTTTGAAATCTCAAAACGTCTTAGAGGCGCGGCAAATGTATTTATAGAATCGAATAAGAAATATATTTCACATTACAAACGCATCAATATTTAAGATGATTTTGTATGATTTAAAAAAAAATAATCGAAAATTATGTTGGGGAATTGGTTACCTAAAGTCTTTTCTATTTTTTTTTAATTTATGAAGTCAGCAAAATTTAGCGTTTATTTCTATAAAAATTAAATCGGACTTCAGTATAAAATCAGTATTCCTAAAAAGAAATTTCAAAAAAGTGAAAAAATTCTTGATGAAAAATTTTTCGCATTACAGGTAGTAGTAAACTTCCAAATATGAAGATTAGCGTCTTTTTCATAAATAATACTAAATCCGCTAAAAAACCGGCCAATAAATGTTCAAGAAAATGTGGGCTGAAAAATATAGTTGCTTTGTTTAAGTCTCTTCCAAAGTTTGGACGAAAACGTCCAAATCATATCGAAATACTTTTTGAAAAATGAATATTTTTAAAGAATTCTTCGAAATCCTTACAAGATGCGCTTATAATCAGTGCCAATTTTCGAATTTTGAAATTTCGTATTTTAAAACGTCTTAAAGAAGCGGCAAATTTATTTATAGAATGGCATTAAAAGTATATTTCACAATCAAAACGCATCAATATATATGACATGATTTTATATGATTTTCTCGCAAAAATAATTCAAATTATTTTGGAAAACTGTTGACTCAATCTTTTTTTTCAATTTTTTTTCATTTTTAAAAGTAAAAAAAAGTAATCCATTGAGCTTTATTTAAAGAAAAAATATTAATCAATTCATATTAATTTTCAAGACGTTAAGATTAAACTTTCTGCTTTCTGTACGATTATTTTTAGAAATTTAGCATACATTTTGATATAAATTTAGTGATCGAAATTAAGTATGAAATCAGTATTTTTTTCATCAGATATTTGTTCACAAATTTCTTTTTAATTGTTTAAGGGGGTAGCATGTACCCGGCAGATTGGAGTCAATATAACTCACGAAAGTAATTAGTTAGTTTATTTTTTTGTGCTTATTATCGTCAGCTCAACCAGAAAAAATGTGTTCCAGCTCATTAAAATAATTTTTTTATCTATTTTAGGAAAGATTTGAGCTCGAGGTTACATCTTTGAAATCGTAAAAATTTAAAAAAAAATCACAGCACTATGAAAAATTTTCCGCATTTTTCGTCCAAAATGTTTTTTTTTTTATTCAAATCTGTGGGTAAAAAACAAAACAAAATAGCAACTTTAAATTTTTTTATAAATGCCTACATATTTTCTGACCGCTGATTGAAAAATCATAAAATTTTTATTTTTCATTTTTTATCGACTTTTTTAGAAATATTATGAAAATTTTCCGCAAATCAAGACCAAAATTTTTTATTAATGGTTTTTTGAATTCTTCATTAAAAATCAAGCAGAATCACTCAAATTTTCTGGTATCTATTAAATCTCCGTTTGTCAACTAATTGGATGGTCGCGCGATTATCATTTCTAAACTATTGATGAAATTTGTATCACTTGGCTTTACAACCGGTAAGTGCCATTCGGCACTCAATTTTAATAAATTTTAGGCTTGCAAAAAAATCATATTAAAATTGCGGGTGTTAATGGCGGCATTTTTGATAGTCAGGACATTTTTTAATATCAAAACGCAATTGAAGGTCAATTTTTACCTCAAAAAGAGTTGTTTTTCTCTACTTTTGGCCATTTTTCCCCATTTTTCATGGAAAAAAACTTTGATAATAAGGAAATTTTTTAATGTGCGGAATTTAAAGCTAATTTTTAGCGCATAACACCCGAAAATGGCTGAAGTTTATTAATATCGTCTTTAAAAAATTATGAAGTCGGGTTTTGTTGGAAATGGATGTACAATGAAGAGTGGTTCTTTATATTTTTACAAATACTTAGTTATGTTAAGAAAATAAAAATATAAAGGTTTGCAAGAATGAACACTTTTATTGAAGATAAAAAATTTCACATTTTTTTTTCTTTCATACAGCAGCGTCGGGCGTATAGGTGAGGCCGTATAGGTGAAACCCACGCAAAAACCTACGTCAGCCCCCGCAAAAACCTACGCATCTGAAAATAAAAATTATTTTTTCCAGCCGTCGGGCGTATAGGTGAAGGCAAAAGATAGGCGTTTTTTTTCAAACTCTTCTAAAGAAAAGATAGGCTTTTTTCAAGCAAAAAGATAGGGAGATTTGATAGAAATTTTTATGAATTAACTAATATTTTATTAATTATTCATTTTTCAAAATTTAAAATGTTTCAACATTTAATTTATTATATATATTCTTGGCCCACAATGAAAAGCCGGAAAGAAAACCGACGAACCATACAATTGTCCTAGAATATCAATCGCCTCTCATAGAGCATAGTATTTGAGATTTAACCAGAAGAATGTCTAAAATGGTTCCTGATTTTAGAGTGAATGTAGCTTATAGAGTTATAAAAATCAGTAAACTTTTTACACATCTGGCTAAACCGGAAACAGACGTTTTTGAGAAATCCAATGTTTCTTACTGTTACAAATGTCCTTGCGAAGAAAAATATATAGGGCAAACACTCATAATGCTACAAACACGCATAAGAGAACATCAAATGCCATCCTTTTATTCGAATATTAATTTGCACATTTGAGAATGTGAAAAATACAAAAACGAGGCCCAACTTTTTATAGATAAAAATCTTTAAACCTTCACCAGTCCAGCCAAAGCCAAATTTGAGTTTTTCAAAAATCGTTTCAAAATTGTAGGAAAAGGCTTCAGGCATAAAAAAGACCATGAAAGAAATGAAGCTTTTTTGATTAGAACACAAAAACCTTTTTTAACCCTTGTGAGCACATAGCCACAATTGTGGCTCAAGCATACCTTAAATCATCAAAAAAAAACAAAAAAACGGGATCGTAGAATCTTTTCTTTCAAACACATTATAAAAAATTTTGATTCGGTTCTAAAAAAATAATTGATTTTTTTTTCGAAGGTTTGCTTCCAGTATTACGGGGAGTTGATTTATTAAGATTTTTCGCCTATGTTTCACTTCCGGAAAAATTATTTCGGGACTAGACATAAAATACAAATGAGAGATTAGCCAGTTTTTAGAAAAGTGTTTTGTGCATGCATAACAGTTAAAATAAAAATTTATTGGTATCTAGGGGCAGTATTTTTTTTTCGGAAGTGAAATTTTAAATTTTCATCTTCAAGTATCCCATGAAAAAATTGAATAATTATAAAAGTGAATTTAAGCAATCAAAAATTGTCTACAGTTGTACTTCATTACCATATTTACTTGAAAATAATAGAAAAAAGTGTAATTATCTGCTTTATAGGGAAAATAAACATTTTTTTATCAAAAATCATGACTTTTCCATCAAAATTTTTGACTTATTTATAAGATTACTTTGATTTATGAGATATAAATCAAAGCGGACAAAACTTTGACGTAGGCCGATACTTTTGCATCGTTTCCGACAGAAATGTAAGTTTGAAGACAACTGTGACCGTGTTATCACGTGATATGGTATACCTTGCTTTTCTCACAATATTTTCTAGAACTTAAAATTGAAATTCTAGAATAATAAAATGTCGGATGCAAAATATTACCTTTCACTTCCTTATGCAGAAAAAATTGAAATTCCAACTGCTTAAGGGGGTGGTCATGTCTGATTTGCAATTTTGCAGAGCTATTTCAGGGAAATCTGAATCTTGAGCAATAATTCAAAATGCCAATTTGTAGATCTATCCTTATCTTGCGAAAAAGACATCACAAATCATTTTTGACCATTACACCAATAGGTACAGTATTGTGACAAGGTGACATTTTCCAAACTGCAAAATCTATCTCCTCCCAGACGGTATATCAAATGAGCTCAAATTTTCACAGATAACGTAACGGTAGTAGTATGTCAAACTTTATTTACAAGCTTTTTTTCATCCGGTGACTGAACAATTCTAGAACGCCAAATAACCGACGATTTTTCATAATTTCAGACTTCAAAATCTATCTCCTCCGAGGATATATATTGCAAAATGGCTCAAATTTTCATCAAGTACTCCTCAGAACATATGTAGAGACGAATCACAAGCTTTTTTGCAATTGACAGCTAAAACTCGAAATATGATTTTTTTGGTCATTTTCGAAAAAATTTACGAAAAAAAGTGCTTCGATTTTTTCGAAAGTAGGCTCAAAAGAAACCAGTGAAACACTGATGAGAAAGTTGGCTTACGTCAAGTCGATATTTTGAAAGTTTTAGTGGTCAAATCGAGCAAACGTTATTTTTTAACTTCATCTTTTAAAAAATACTTTAGAAAAAAATCGAAAAAATGCGAAAATTTTCGAAAAAAAAATTTTGATGATTGGGTTCTTAGTACACTCAATTATCACCCCTTATCAATTTTGAGCATTTTTATGCCTCTAAGGACTTTATTAAATCAGACATGACCACCCCCTTAAGCTTTCTGTAAACAACATTCAAAGTAGAGCCACAATTGTGGCTCTGGTGCTTTGGCGGAACTTCTTTTTTATATGCTCACAAGGGTTAAAAGGTTAAAAAAATTGAAAACAAAGTTCAAAATTGGTGAGAACAATTCCGATGGAAAAATAATTTGAGCTGTAAAAGTCATTTCTTGAGCCTTGAAAGCTCCAAAATGATTTATTATGCACAGGCTCTTTGACCACTTTTGTGGTCCGACTTGCAGCGCTTATTACCAAAAAAACTACATTTTAGATAAAGCTGTGAATTACTGCATTAAAAAAGGCCCAAAATTGAAAAGTAAATAATCAGGTTTGAAAATATTTTGATAACAACAGTCAAAACTGAGCAGTAAAGATTGTGGTTTGATCACTCACTTTTCAAAGGAAATATGACAATTTTCAAAAAACATTTACATCCTTATAGTCACTAATTCAGACCTTGGCTTTCCATTTTTTTTCAGATTTGAAATCTATCTTACCATTTTTCATAAAAAGACGACTTTCGCAAAAAGTGTTGCACCCTGTCCAAAATTATTTCATTGAGACAAATCACTCACTAAAATAAAAAAGTTCTCATCATTGAATAAGAAATTTTTTTTTCAATATACCAAGAACACTTAACTAAAAACTGATCTCCTCAGATTTTCTCTATCGACGATAGACTGTCGTGTATCAAGTTGAGAAGCAAGCGCTTTAGATTTTGTTTGAGAGAAATTGCCAAAAAGTAAGATAAAATATTTTTTGAACGAGTCGTCTCAGATAATTTTAATGAATTTCCTTTGAATTTCTTGACTCAAGAATCTTGAGGCAACTCTATGTTGGATTAACTCACTGACTCTCAAGAAATTTTCTTCATCCAATTTCACCGGATAGAAAAATTCTTGAGCCATTTAAGTAATCCGAACCTCCAGGGGTTAATTAAAATTGCTCGAGCACATTCACACTTATCGAAAGTTTTATAATGCCAACTAAACAAAAATATCTTTATCCTGCTCTCAATCGTTGGACAAGAATATTTTTTTAACTCGTAGACTCGATTTCCGGCAAGTAGTGACCATTCACCATTTAATCGCATTTTACGATGCTTTATCATTAATGACAAGATCAGTTATAAAGTTATCGATTAAATTTAAAACAAAATGACGTTTGTGCGTTTTTTTAATTTTACTGTATTACAGTACTTATTTTTTGCAAAAATTTTTGGAAACACCAAGTAAAACCTAAGGCTGTGAGGAGCATCTTTAAAAGTTTTTCAGACTTTTTTCCATCACACCAAAGTCCAAAAACAATCACGTGACCTTCAAATTAAGAAATAAGGTTTGTGTGTAACTAGATGTCATTTTTGCGACTTTTTTTTCTTATCCCCATTAAATGCCTTTTTATGCACTTAAATCTTATTTTAAGATAATACAAAATGTATGTTGACAATGAAACTTTGCTTATATGGCTCGATTTATAAGAATGGTCACTTGTTGCCGGAAATCGAGTCTGGGTACAGATTCACTTCTCTAGTCTACGAGTTTAAGTACTCAAATTTTTACTACCTAAAATGTGATATTCAGTGGTTGCGTGTCGCGCAATGCGTGATATATATTCAGTTCCCCGAGTTATTCTAAAAGATGGCTGAAGCGATTTGGAAATTATATTAATACATGAGAGTAAAGAGTTTGATACCTTGCATAAGTCTTTCTATTTTTTCAACCGGATACCGGAACTCCGGTAATAACCGATCAGTTTTGTAATATAACTTCAACGTTTCTAATTAAACGATATGCCCCGTATGGTAAAATTTTAGGACGAATTTTAGGACGAATTTTGTATCAAAAATATCCTTTGTAAGTTGCTTAACCTTTACAATAATGTAATAAATAACTCTGAATTTTTTGGCAATACCAGCAAAACTTCTGAAAAACCATTTACATAGTAAAAACCAATTATTTTGTTCAAAATCTTTTCAATAAAGTTCTAAAAATATCGAAAAAAAAAAATGGTAAACAAATCATATTTAGTGACCCAGAAACCGACAATTTGATAATTCACCGGTAATTTTCGGAATTCTGGTACTCCGTTTGACAAACGAAAACCTTCTTTAAGGTATCAAACCCTTCATACATGTATTTTTAGAATTTTTAAAATTTGTTCAGCCATCTTTGAGAAAACTCGTGCAAATTAACCATTAAATTTAAATGAGCTCTCAAAAGATCAGCGAAAATCAAGCTGAGCAAAATAAAATTTCTCGGCTGACATATCCTGTTCAGAGTGAAAAAACACAAAAACGGTAAGAATGTACTAGACTGGGAAATAAGCGTCCCTGATTGGCTGACAGGCGGCCTGTACACTTCCCCGTTGCTTAAATCCCTATCTTGTACCACACTGACATCTTCCTCTCCGTTTTAGTGTTCTTTCACTCTGAACAGGATATGAACTCAATAAAAATTGGACAAATATTGCTTTTTTTACGTTTACGACAATTGGAACCTGATCAATGAGATTTTTTGACAGAATCCCGGTTTTTGACCATAACAGATATCATGAGCACAAAAATAAGAAATCTGAGAATATCGATTTCAAAAAGGTATTATAGAATTCAAAATCCAGCCATTCGATATTTTCTAATATACATTTCACATAATTTCACATGCATTAATTTTCGCATACATTTATTTTTCATTATGTATTCATACTTGAATTTCAAACGTCTTGTTAATAGATTACTTAGAGTTAATCTTTTATGGCCAAGATATCAATATAATACCAAGCAACTGGCGAGGGTCCACAAAGTTATGAATTCATTTAAATAAAAATATATCGGGGAAAATAAGAAATAAATTTAGTCATCAAAAAATGAGATCTGCGACGTTGAGTAAAACTACAGTCAATATTTTTACCTTGCTGATGATAGCTTTAGCAATATCGTTTGCAGTAATGGTAAGCATTTATCAAGAGCAAGATCGATGTTTTCAGATTTTAGAACTTTTCGTTTTCATAGATCATGTACTAGTATAAGTCAGTTTGCCGATTCTTGCTTTGAGTAGTTTCCAGATTTATTATTGTTAAGTTAAAAAATTATCGAAAATTTTTCATCGTTTTTTGTTTTGTTTTAAAAAAAAAATTTCCTAGAAAATTGATGACTTAATATTAAGGGGGTAGGTGTCGCTTTTTGGTACCTTTCAATCACGCCTCAGAAACATTTTAGGGCAGTTGTGAAAAATCTGAGGATATTCGTTTGTAGATCTAGCCTTTTGTCTAACGATTATACATCTCAAAGTCAACATTTTTTACATCACACCACCAGGTGGTGAGTCCTATTCTAGAGCACTAAACGGTTTTTTCAAAATCTATCTTCTTTTAGACCCACATACAAAGCGTCTCAAAATTTACACAGAGTACGGGAAGAGTGAGGTTACAAATTGTTGGAGCCATTTTTTGAATTTCGCTCTAAATTTCTAGAATCACTTTTGAACGCCGATTTTTCAATTTTTCGACTTCAAACTCTATCTTCTTTTAGACGAATGTTCAGAAGAAAGCCGTTTTTTCGACTCAGGTAGATAAATATATGTCGTCAATATGTTGGTCTCGGTTTTTTTGAATTTCACCCTAGAATTCTAGAAATATGACTATAAGTAAACCGGAAATGAAAGTTCGAAAAAAAATTCGTCTGATCGAACAAAGTACCAACCAAATTGAATCTGAGATTTCACTGATCAAAAAGTTGCTTACAGCTAATCAAAATTTTTAAACAATCAGCGTCAAATTCGATAATTAGGTTTAACATTTTGGCTTAAAAAATAATGAAATTTCTAGAAATTCGATTAAGACATTTCCGATAATTTTAATGTCATGCATCGTTTCGGTGGTCATATTCACCAATAAAAATGTTCATATCATGGTGGAATACCGGTTTTATGCGGGTTAAAGCAAAAAATATTCGAATTTTGAAAATTCTAGATTGTTCTAGATTGTTTGAAAAAAATAATTGCACCATGAGATTCCTTGGGTCAACTTTAGTCATAACCGATAATTAATGTATCAATAAATTAATCTGATAAAGGGCTCAAAAAAAACCGACACCTACCCCCTTAATGCAAAAAAATATTCGAATTTTGAAAATTCTAGATTTTGTTCTAGAATATTTCGAAAAAAATGATTGCCACCACGAGATTCCTTGGGTCAACTTTAGTCAAACCGATATTAATTTATCATAAATTAATTCCATAAAGGGCTAAAAAAAACCGACACCTACCCCCTTAAGTTGAATTTAAATCGATAAGTGGTATTTTTAGAGTCTTACTACTCTAGAAAGTTCTATTCTAAAAAATAGTACTTTTCACTCGGGGCTCACCGCAAATAACGTGAAAAAATACGCGTCTCTAATTGGCTCAGATTTTGCATTCCTTACAAAATGATAGGAGACGATGAGTAATAGCTTGCGCAGCGGAACGCCGCGCACCGAGTTGACCGTATGTGTTGTTGGAACTTGATTTATAGTTGTGAGGCTTAGTTGTTAACGCAGAAATTTAAAAATAATTTTGATTTCACACTATAATTTTATTTTCACATGTGACTACGACCCCTCTGGAGGACTTCTAATACGTTTAACTCGTAGACTTTTGAAGTAAGTCTGTACCCAGACTTGATTTCTGCCATCTAGATGCCATTCTTAAAATCGATCCATATCCTTTTCCCAACGGAACTTCATCTCAAAAACGTTCACTATCTCTATAGGCTATAGCGCGTGTTCGAATCCCACTGATGTTGTCTAAGTGATTGCTTGAGTGATTACACACCGATACAATTTAGCGACTTAGACAACATTAGTTGGATTCAAACACGCGCTATAGAGATAGTAAACGTTTTTGAGATGGAGTTCCGTTGTGAAAAGGATATAAGCAAAGTTTCATTATTAACACATATTTTTTATTATCTTAAAATACAATTCAGCCAATTTGCTATACAATAAAAAAACTAATTTATTTTTAAACGAATAAACATGCATTTAATGGGGATAAGAGAAAAAAATAGCGAAAATGACCTCCAGTTACACACGAAAGTGCAATAATAATATGAATTTAAACTTTATTTATATTTTAAACGACGTCATATTTTAAACTTCAAATAATTTTCTATCGCTCTGTTTAAAAATAATTATATAAAAATTGCAAGTTTGCTCTCTTGCGACCTTTCAGTACATAATTGACTCATAATTGCTAATATTTTCATCAGAAAGTCGACCCTTCCGATTCTTTCAAGGGTACTTACAAGTCTCTACGATGAACTTTGAAATTGACAGTAATTTGATATACGGTACACGATATACCGTAAATCGAAAAAGTACTCAAATTACGTCAAAAAAATGTTTATAAACTTCAAACGTTTTTAAGACTCTTACCTCATTACAGCAAAGTCTGAATAAAATCACGTGACGAAATAATTCAAAAATAAGGTTTGGAATATGTCATAAATTAATTCTTATTTCGTGAAAAATAAGATCACTTGACGTTTTTGGAAAATGCCGTTATGTTCAAAATTCTTAGATTATGCGTTTATTTGCCCCTAAAAATTTTCGGCGTTATTTGCGTTCTATTTGTGTACTTGAACTAAAACCTTATTTCTTAATTTGAAGGTCACTTGATTTTTTTTGGACTTTGGTGTAATGGAAAAAAGATATTAAAAACTTTTAAAGATGCTCTTCACTTTTTTTAAAAAGTGTTTTAAGCAATTTTTGAAAAAAAAACAATACTATTTTGGCCGACCTTATTTCTTGAATATACAGTCACGTGATCATTTTGGGCTATGCTGTAATGAACAAAAAGTCTCAGGACCCCCTAAATCTTTATTCAATACACGCCGGCATCCGCCCAAAATCAAAAACTTTTAACTATCTAGCTTTTAAGGGGGTGGTCAGCGCTAAATTAGTCGAACACTTAGTTTTGCAGTCGGTTCAAGCTATATATAAAAGCAAAAAAAGATATGATTCTATCAGAAATACAGTATTTGAGTCAATAGGCGTCGAATCAAGTTAAAAGTTGATCTCACTTATACTGAGTATAATATACTCACGTCCGCCGAAAATGGCGCTCGAAAATATTCTCTTTCAAAATTAAAAGTCTATCTCCTGAGGAGATTCTCCTCCCTGAGTTTTTGAGGTAAATTCAATTTTTTTGAAAATTTATTTTCCGGTAATATCTTAACAGCACTGTGCTATGTAACAAAGAGTCCGAGTTCCGAGATATAGCGTATGTCTGAGTTCCGAGATATAGCGTCCGTCAGTTACTCCCTTAAGTCGAGACTAAAGCGAGTTGAACGCATATCGCTTGAAATCTTGAAAAATTATTATTTCTACATTAAAATCATGTACTTTCCAAAGTGGCCAAGACACGGCAAATACGAGTTATCGATATCAAATTAAGTCAATAATAATTATGAAATTTCTAGGAAAAATTAGCAAATTTAACATTTTGTCAATGATAAAAAACCTTTAATTATTATATTTTTAGAATATAAATTATGTTTCAGACAAGTCATTATAATGCGCTCAACGAAGAAACTCACAGTTTGATGGAATCGGGGAAAGCTACTGGATTTCATCATCCAAAGTAAGCATTTAGTAAGCTTTCTCCCCCTCCGCGACATAAATGCCAGAAAGATAGTCGCCAATCAAATCACACGATTTTTACAATAAGTTGAAAATTGTGTAATTTGATCGGTCACTATCTATTCTGATAGACGATTTAAAATAAAAAAATTTCAAACTCAAAAATGGGTATCGATGTTTTTAACCTATCTTGTAGAGAATTTTTTTCTGGTCATTTAAGACGTAGGATTTTTTTTTATGAAAAATTTTCAAAAAAAAATCGATTTTTAAGGTCAATTTTTCGTGATTTTACAGGTAAATGTGATCCAGTTCTAGCGAAGTCGTATGAAGTGCTAGAAGGCTGATTTTTTTGGCCAGTGAAAATTAAGCGTTTTTCGGCTAACCTTTTTTTTAATTGAGGGTCGGCGACCAATATTTTGACCTCTAATGACCGGTCAAAGTTCAAGGTCAATCTCAAGTTTCATCGTATAGACTTGTAAGTAACCCCAAAAGAATCGGAAGGGTCCACTTTCTAATGAACGTATTAGGAACTATGGGTCAATAATGTACTGAGAGGGTCGCTAGAGCGCTCAAACTTTTTGCTCTCTAGTTTTTGCTCTCTAGCGACCTTTCAGTACATTATTGACCCATAGTTGCTAATACGTTCATTCCGAAAGTCGACCCTTCCGATTATTTAAGGGGTACTTACAAGTCTATACGTTGAACTTGACCTTGGGTGTTGACCAGTTTTTGCTCTCTAGCGACCTCTCAGTACATTATTGACCCATAGTTCCTAATACGTTCATTAGAAAGTCGACCCTTCCGATTCTTTTGGGGTACTTAAAAGTCTATACGAATGAACTTGAGAATTGACCTTGACTTTGACCGGTCATTAAAGTCAAATATGTGGTCGCCGACCCTCAATTAGAAAAACGGGTAGTCGAAAAACGCTTAATTTTCACTGACCAAAAAAATCAGCCTTTTAGCTCTTCATACGGCTTCGCTAGAACTGGATCACATTTACCTGTAAAATCACGAAAAATTGACCTTAAAATCGATTTTTTTTTTGAAAATTTTTCATAAAAAAAAAAACCTGACCTTAAAATGACCAGAAAAAAAATCTCTACAAGATAGGTTAAAAACATCGATACCATTTTTGAGTTTTGAAATTTCTTATTTCAAATCGTCATATCACAGTTATGGCGCGGAGTAAGAAAGCTTATCAAAGGATTATTTTCTATATAAGTTATATATAATATAATATACGGGTTGTTTGAGACATAAATATATATGATTTTTCAGTTCAAAAATTGTTTTTTTTCAACGTTTCGGTTCATTCGCTAAATTGCTTTTGAAACAAAAATGTTTTTCTCTGAATTTGTATTTCATTTATTTCTCACTCTTGAAAATGGAATAAACCGAAACGTTGAAAAAATTTTTTTAATTGAAAAATAATTAATATAATATACCATTCAATTTTCTAAAAAAATATTTTATGAAGAATAAAACATGCTTGCACTGATGACCAAAACCATTGCTTAGGTTAGCGTCTTCACCTGAATAAAAAAGTAAATTTTATTTTAATTTAATCTAATCGCTAATTTTATTTTTAAATATTTGAAAAATTTTTCAAAATCTGGTACAATGCAGTTGATTTCAAATTGCTCTAAGAAAAAGTGGTTTCCGTGTGAAATAAAACGTTTCTCAAGTAGGTTTTTTCATCAATCAATGAGCGCGCACGATTTTTTTTCACCATATTGATGAGGTAAAAACTTATGCCTCTTTGACTTAATTTAATACCGGTTGATTTTCTTTGATGTTACGCACCATAATTGATAAAAATTTCTCTTTTTTGTACGTTTTTCAGTTATTTAATTAAATAAAAAGATAATATTTCATAGTGAAAATGTTCACGCTTTTTGAGTGGGCACTCATTGGTGGAAAGTTGTTTAACTTTTTTTTCTTTTCAATGATGAATAATATTTGTAAACATATTTTAATCAACCATCGAACATCAACTGCATGGTAAAAAAAGTAGATTCAAATGACTTCAAAAATATAACCTTTTAAATTTTCTCGTCTTTTTCTTTACAGCGGCCAAAGTTGAGCCTGTTAAAAGGCTCTGTTGCCTCGACAATATTTTTCATACTATAGTATGGTTTTAACTTTGAACTTTCAAAGGTCAAACAATATTTTTCACTGATTTTTTTCATTTCGCACGATGAATAACTTGAAAAACTATCCAAATCTACAATCTACAGTATGTGTTTTTTTTCGTGCAAACAAAAAAGATTGATTCGGGAGAATTCTCCCCAAATTATAGACCCCAAATTATAGACCCCAAATTATAGAATTCTCCCGGAATGTAAGGTCGATATACAAACTCATTGTAAAACAACTCATGGTGATGGCGCTGGTACAGTTAAAGATTATTCTGGATTTTTATTTCTTCCTATGATGCTTCTTGCAGCCATGGTTATAGCAGGTACTTTATTTATTTTATCTTTATTTAACAAGAACGCTCAGCGGATAGAAAAATGTATATTTATTTGCAAAGCTTGCATCGTTTTCTACACATTTTAATGATGCGAAATGTGAGAATATGATTGGGTGGCCGTCAAAATTTAAGCCAATTTCATTGGATGATTTTAACATTGAGGTTTTTATCGCTGCAAGTATTCCACGTTGTTTGTATTTTTTGTTGAAAAAACAACAAATGACATCATAAGATTCGTTTGATCAACTTTAGTCGGTCAAAATTACGACGGGAACCCCCATGATTAAATCTAACTGTTTTCGTGAATATGGTTTGTCCAAAAATATGGTTCCCAAAAATGAACGATTTTCAGTGTGCCACAAAACTTAGTGCCAAGATGCACACAAATTCACTATTTATTTCAAATTTTTACTTTTGAAAAGCTTCGTTTATAAATTTGTTCAGGACTGCAGGACTTCTTGCCCAAAGAAAGAATTGTCGAAAGATCGAAAATTACAAAAAGATTGTCAAAAACTTACCATGATTACGACCAATGAACTAATTTATTATCAACTGCTTGATTTTTTAACTGTTTTTCGCAAAAAAGTTCTGATTAATTTAGAAAGTTATTTTAGGGTCTCAACTCGAGTTTTATGTGGAATCTGATGTAAAAAATTTAATGTCATTATCAGTTAATAAATGCGAAGAATTAAAAACCGAAAATTATGATTTACAAACAAATTAAACCAAACAAAACCCTATTATTTTGCAAAATTTTTTAGCTGACACAAAGTTTACCAAATGTACTTACCAAATAGTTTCTTGGGTTGTTTGAGATATACAACCATATTAGGGTTATATCGAAGATAATACCACCAACTCAGAGAGCACCGCTAAAAGCGTTGGAGAATAAACGTCTTTGATTTGGCTTTCCCTTCAACATGGTAGGAAAAGATGACGAATCGTTTGAGTAAAATAAGCGGGTCCCTGAGTGGATTGTACATACTCGTTGTTATGAGCTTGACTCATGATTTGGCTACCTCACTCACCAATGTCGATGCGCTAAGATCATCTGGAGTGATAGAATGTATATCCTTTTCCCAACCTAAGTCCATCTTAAAAATGCTTACCATATATCTATAGTGCGTGTTCGAATTCCACTAGTGTTGTCTTAGTGATTGTCTTGGGTATGATTATAGGCAAGGGTGCTTGATATTGGAATCGGCAAAGTTAATCGGCGTGTAATCACTCAAGCAATCACTAAGACAACATCAGTGGGATTCGAACACGCGCTATATATAGATAGCAAGAATTTTTAAGATGAACTTAGGTTGGGAAAAAGATATACATAACTATCTATATAAGATATATGAGCTAATTTCAAAAAAAATTCAGAACAACGGGTAGGCATTATCGGTAATATAATTTATGTAATATAAAATAGAAAATCATTTCCAACATTAAGGGTGTGGGTGTCGCTGATTTTGACCTTTTACGACGATATTATTGGATAAACTGGCAGAGCTGATATACTAAAATTTTTGTATTTTAAAGAACAACTCTTCGCGATCATTTTGAATTTCACAGTAATCTGATATAATCTCACCTACGCCGACACCAACGTTTTTAAAAAGCCTCCTAAAAACACTCAGAACGTATCTTTTCCTTCAATTTTCACCATTTTTCACAATTTTTTCGTGTCAGGCTTCAGAAAAGCCTCACATATAATTCATTAGCGCCCTTTTTCGGAATTTTGCTTTTGGCGGACAAAAACGCAAAAACTATTTTTTTTGAAAATGCGATAAGGTTTTTTCTATTGGTGCCACCGAGTTTAAAATAGCACGCAAACTCTTGAAAGTGTTCTAATTTACGAAACTTGTCAGTGTTTTAATTATTTGAGAGTATTTTTATTAATTTTAATTTTTGAACAACCTTCATTTTGTTATAATTTAGGCTGAAAATGAAAAGTGGACATGGCCCCCAAGAGACGCCGAATCAAAAGTAAAAAACCTCTCTAAGGCATTGTCAAACAAGTTGTGTGCTTTCAGATGCAGTATAAGCCGAAACTGTATATTCTAAACTGGTGGAGGTGATACCTGTTGACTGAGCCTCCCTAACAGAGTATTTCAAAAATTAACTTTTTGTTTGTTTGCGTTTTAGTCCGCCAAAAGTTAAATTCCGGGAAAAGGGCGCTAATTCATTATGTGTGAGGCTTCTTTGGAGCCTAACACAAAAAAAATAATGAAAATGGTGAAAATTGAAGGAGAAGATACGTTCTGGGTTATTTTTTAGGAGACTTTTTAAAAGCGTAGGTGTCGGCGTAGGCAAGATTGTATCAGTTTACTATTAAATTCAAAATGATTGCGAAGAGTTGTTATTTGCTGTAAGATAAAAAGTTTTTGGGATATCAGCTCTGCAAGTTTATCCAATAAGACCTTCGTAAAAGGTCAACATAAGCGACACCCACACCCTTAAGGGGGTGGTGGCAGTGAATTTTGACATTTCAGAGAACATACAATGGAAAGATTCATCCTTCATCTCGCTATTTGACACTTTAGTACCACTCACACCAACCACTTGGTTAACCGCAGTTGAACACGAGTCCCTCAGCTTTTTTCAATGAAACAATGATCCTAGAGCTTATATCGGAATGCTTTGAGATTTGGTGAAAATTCGGAAAATTGTCTGAATTTTAGTGCCTTGTTCTATTTTTTACGATTTTTGTCTCAGAGGCTGGCAATCGGATCGAATGTTTCAAAAAAGGGTGTTTTTTCGACGTTTTGATATAAGGCTTTTTTTGTAGAAAAGCCATACATGTCATTTTTGGAATATAAGAAGCTCAATGTGTCTTATATCATATAAGTTATATGTCACCTTGGTTGTAGCTTCTCGAATTTCTGCCTGATTGGCTGTGAATCGACAAAAAAATTCGCGAAAATGACAATTTTGAAAATAAAAGTGATAATTAGAAAATTTAAATGCCACCAAAAGATTTGAAGTTCTAACCGTTCATTTCCGATTTCGTTTAATTTTTTATGCAGCCTCACCACAAAAATATACCGTAAAAAATATAGTATTCTAAAATTTGCGTGTAATTTAAGTGATGAAAATGAAGTTCTCAAAAAAAAACTGAGAGACTTGAGGAAGAAAACAAAACAATTCGAGACGGCAACATAGAGCTTTTCAGGTAAACATAATCCTAATTTAGCTCCGCCTGTGGTAAATTTTGAAAGTCTTCAGTTTGATTTCATAATTCCTTGGAGTCAATTTACCGTAGTTTCGAGTTTTTAACAGCTTTTAAGCTTTCTACCTTTTCAAATGGTTATTCATGAAATTTTTATACATGTGATTATCGAACACTATGATAAAAAATAATCAATTAAAAATTTAGTTTTTTAGCTCCGTAAGTGGTCGTTTTTGAAAGTTTGAAACAAATTTTAAAATATGATACAAAATTTATCGATCCATTTTTGAGATGAATATGTTGAAAAACTTAAAAAATACTTTCCCAGTAGAGTACAAAAAGAAAAAGGTAATCAATGTTTTTGAAATTTTTTTTTGAGCCTCTTTTAGCGTCCTTTTAAGAAAATTTTGAAATACTTAATTTAAGCGCGATGGCTAGTTTCGAGGAGAAGTTCGTATTCATCGAGGAGTATTTAAATGCGAATATATGCGCAATCAAACTCCAAAATGAGCACCAAAAGATCCAAAATGAGAATATCGAATCAAAAATCCAAAAAAAAATGAAACTGTTGAAGGTCAATTTGAAGACGGCCTTTCTCAACTAGACGATAAAGTTTTAAAAGTTGGAAATCGAACTGATAAATTAGAAAATAAAGTGTTTTCGGAAACTATTGTTCTGTGCAATAATGCTTAATAAGCATTATTACTAGCACATCAGCCCTATGACTACTCTTTGACTAGAACTGGACAATTGTTCATATTAAGCAGACTCCTGCCAGGGTTTCTCAGGTCTATATTAGACTTTTCACTATTCTTGCTACCTGTCAAGAATATGCGACTGCTGGAGAAACTGTGAATGGTCCTTTCAAAATTCAGCCCTCGCTCGACCTCAAGGAAAAGTTAATTTTATAATCAGTACAAAGAATTTTATGAACAGCCGGATTTTTTACTTTTTGCAGCTTTTATGATCCGGTCGGTTTTTTTTTGTTTATATTTGCATTTATTTTATGTCTTAATTCAGTAAAAATGTTAAACAGGAAGAAATAATTACGAACTTGTATATCCCTATATCACTTTTTGGTTAGAATGCTTAGCCACTACTCCTTTTAACGTGTGATTTTAACGTTGTGGCTACGCATTCTAACCAAAAAGTGATAAAGGGATATGACTCATCGTGAACCGTATTTGTCAACTCATTCCGTTCGCATTTTTTTGTACTATTGTAATAGTTCAAAAAATATTCAGTTATTGAAAATTCTTGATTCTAAATATATTCAGAACATTGTATAAAAAATCATAAATTTTCTTAACCATTTTTCCTGGTTAATAGCGCGCCCGACAGTGTCTACCCGACGGGATATTATAATTTTTTAAATATTCAGCGAATAATTTTTAAATATGAACGACTTTGATTTTCAATCCAAATAAACCATCAAATTTAAGAAAAAAATAAAAAGTATATTTTTTGTTGGGAAACATAAAAAGAGTTTTTTGAATTGAAAGCGTTAATCAGAAAATGTTAACTTGTTGAGCCGTTTTTGGCTTACTGTGAATTCAATGGAAAAGTTGGGATCACCATAATTAATCCGAATCCAGAAAAGGCACGGACATCTACTTATCTTGGTACTGAAGGCTGTAATGATCCAGGTTGTTATCAGGTACATAAAAACTTTTCTTGATTGTTTAAATAAAATTTTTGACGATGTTTTTTCGGTTTAACTCACTCATGAACAAGGATCCCGTTTCGCTCGACCCCAGATTGAAAGAGGTTGTGACTCACAACTTGTGAGTGTGAACTGTAGGGTAATATAAGCTCGATTTAAATAGTGCAAAATGCGTGGAGATGATAGGCCGAAGTGAACTCTCTTTTGATTTAGTATATAAGATTCAGCAGCTGCATTGGTTGATTTCAAAGATAGGGAGGGACCTCATGAGGCAATTTTCGAATTTTACCAAAATTGCAAGTAGATCTTGTTAAGCATCAAAAATGAAGTTCAAAACCAGAATTTTAGATTATTCACGTGACCAGAATTTTTTTTATTTGATGATTATGACGAAAATCTCCAAAACTGATGGCAAAGTTTTTTATTGGTCGGTATTGTGTGGGATAAAATTAACTCTTTTTTCTGACTNAAAATTCACTTATGGAGCGCTAAAGAGCAATATCTTTGAATTCAAAGAAAAACAAATTATAAGGACAAAAATGAACAACTTGTCCTTATATCTCGGTCAATGATTGAAAAAGAGTTCGAAATTACAACCACTAAAAAATTTGATTAAAATTATGTAATTAAACGTCAAAACGAATTTTTTTATGAATTTCCAAGTTTTTTGGATTTTTTTCGACGGGTTTTTTTTAAATACTTGGACTCACACCATATTTTTTTTATTTTTTTACGATGATACATGATTCCGTTTCATATTTTCTAACTAATAACAAATAATTACAATTAACAACAATTAATTACAATTTGTACTGTTAAGCTCTTATAAAACAAATTTTGGGGACATATCACTAGGGTTTCAAGCATTAATATAGACTTATAGAAATAATGGGTGGATTTTTCTGAAACTTCTTAAAGATTAATAATATATGGAAAAATAGACAAAAACATAATTAAAAAATTTTTTGGTCGTCACTTGATCATAATATAGCGATTTTTCGTATTTTCAGTATTTAATTATTTTGAAACAAATTGGTAGTTTTTGGGTTCACGCCACTTATGAATGTAATTGACACACTTTTTGTAAAATTTGTTTTCTAAAAATTATGATTTTTTGGCCGTTTGATCGAACAAAAAATATTTTACTATCAAATTAACCGCCTTGTTCAACTTAGTAATCTACAGATTTTTGGTACACATATCTCAAATAGATGGTGTCATATTACACTTTTTAGAGAATTTTTGAGTATTTTTTTAAAACTGGAAAAAATAATTTGATAGAAATTTTTTATCAGAGATGAGCCTCAAATCGGCCGAAGGCCGATAAAGGGGAAAATTATATTTTAAATTTAAATTTATTGACAAATGGGTCCCTAATCGGCCGAAGGCCGATAAAAGGAGAT
>SCLH01000183.1:189464-235068 GCA_004367855.1 Oikopleura vanhoeffeni
ATTCAAAATGACCTCTTTGAATGTATTTATTACCCTCATTACATATCTCACAAACCCATGATAGAAGTTTTACGAAAAACATATTGCATACCAAATTTAAAGGAGGAGATTTCAAAATATATCTCCGAATGTCTTCATTGTTTAGCTTTAAAGCAGAAGAAAACTGCTAAAACGCAAGCTGTTCCAACAAGTCAGCCACAACATCCTTGGGAATCGCTCCAGGTGGACTTGATAGGTCCTCTGTCCGTATCCCTGGATAAAAATGTTTACATTGTTTCCGTAATTGATACGTTCACTCGATGGTGCAAACTGAGAGCAATAAAATATCGACGAGCTGTTTCGGTTGCCGAAGCACTACTAGAAGTATTTTATTGCCGAGGGTCACCACTGAACATCACGATGGACAACGCAGAAGAACTTCAAAGCGATTTGATGCATAATATGTTGTCCTCAATGGGAATTTATAAGCAACGTATTTGCCCATATCGCCCACAAAGTAATGGAATGGTCGAATCACAAAACAAACGAGTAAAAATTAAGATGCAACTATGGGAAGTGGACCCTTTATACTGGAATAGAAGTTTAAGAGCTATTCAATTAGCTATTGACTTGGAAAAGCTCAGTGAATTAAAAGCAAGTCCCTTCGAACTACTTCATGGACGGTTATTGGAACCAACCACATTTGTTGAGAAATTAGGGTGAACGAAAAATTAAATCGACAATAACCAGTCCGAATGGTTAAAAACTAACCGAACTATTGAGCCATGCTCTCAAACAAATAAGTGATAAGAGTATCCGATTGAGGCGAGCCAACAACCAGAAAGCAAACTCGATACTTAAACCTGTGATTTAGTGCTAAGATACGTAGTTCAACCTCCAACCGGAATGCCCAAACTTTATAGAAGTGTGAAAGGATATTTATAGTCATATTTAGAAAAATGATTTAATACATACATAGTCGAAGAGAAGAATGACAAAAGAAGAAAATTTTTATTGTCCATCGGGATCGTTTACGAGTTATCGGTTTCCGATACAAATTGCAAGTCCTGGCAGCGAGATAAAAATAAAGTTAGGAGAGAATCCCCGGCTCTGCAGCGCAATGGAAAGTAGGATAAACTAGCCGAAGGAATAACAACATGGTTGATATGAAAAGTAAAAAAAATGCGTCAAGAGACGTGGTAAAATAACCCAAAATACTAAACACAGTCTTTTTTGGATGCGAAGAACGAATATTCCCACCAATGAAAATAATCTGTGAATGATTCAGAATTTGAAAACTCTAGCCACCCTTGTCGCGATTCCCGCTCTCTCAGTCGTTATCTTTCTTCTCCTAATGATTTGGATATGTAAGATGGTGAAAAATCATGTTGAAGTTGGACAACCGTTCAAAGAACACAAGCCAACACCCAACAGAAGAAACAACCGTAAATTATCCCTCCCTTTGCGTTTAGCAGTTATTGCGATGACGTTAGGTAGTCCAGTCCTCTGTTTTCCAGTCAAAGAAAATCAGACGAACCGTACAAGAAATTTATTGGAAACTATCAATAACAACCCTTCAGACACCAATTTATCTCCCGTCGAAAACAATTTTGCACTCGACCTTGCTGAAAGGTTTGCAAGAGTGTTCAACTTTAGAATCAAGGAAGAAGCGGAATTGTGGAATCGTACAGAAATAACAGTAATTGGAAATACTTTGGCTCCAGAATTCAAATCAACTAACCCTCAACAATTTATAACTACAAAAACACCGTTACCTGAATCTACTATGTATATACTCATAAGTTTCAGAAAAGGAAAAAAAACTTTCAATAATCTTATGATTATCACATTTTGTTGTGTGACGATGATATACTGCATCAGTACCATCTTTAACTGCTGCAAACGAAGAAACTGCATTCAATGACAGTTAACAGAAAATGAGATAAGCGAATTTGAATTATTGTCTTTTTCCGACCAAATTGATTACGAATTTTTCGTCAAGTTACAAAACACCACTAAAAATNCGGCTCCTCAGAAGTTTCTATTTGTTTCGAGCTACCGTTTGCAAAAATTTGAGTGAATTTTGAAATTTAACCTAGATAGATTTTCTGATGAACAAAGTCGAAAAAACGGTTGTTTATCGCATATTCTAGAAATAATATAGCACTTATCGACAAAAGCGCTCCTCAGAAGTTTTAAATACTAATTATACAGGTTATGTTAAAATTTAGGTTTATTTCAAAATAAAGCATGAGAGGAGATAGATTTTCCGTTTTGACTTAGGTCTCCCTGTCTCGCTTATGTGTCTCGAAGTGTATGCATGCAAAAAAATTTTGACACATTTTGACTGAATAATATCCTTGAAGCCCTGTTTGGCTAATATTTATCGAGAATATGTCAAATTAGGAACCACCATACCGTATGGACGGAATGGACCATACGGTATGGTCCATACCCTTAAAAGTTTGATTACCATATCATTTTCAACATCAGTTCTCTATTTAATTTGATTTTAAATTTAAGGTATGCTATTTATATGTTGGATTATTGCGTTCTAGTCCCAGCTTTTTTCTCTTTGCGGAGATAGTATTTACTAGGCCATTCATGCTTATGCGATTTGCTTACTTTGCAAGAAAACGATAAAAATTCAAGGATGCAATATTTTTAAACGGCAGAAGACCCCGGCACGCCTTAAATATCTTTTAAATTCAAAATATAGAAAAACGGATAAAATTGACGTTTCGGGACCTTATTCGATATAGAGCGAATTTGCAGCAATAAAAACTTAATCCCGTGACATATTTTTTTTGAACTATATTTATTCGTCAAAATATAAAATTGTAGTAGTTTCGAAAAAGACAAAAAAAAACGACCAATAAAAATCGAATAAATAAAATGACACTTTTATACGTGAAATACCATCTCATCAAATAGTTTTTGTGAGGCTAAGATAAATAATTTAGAAATTTGGTTTGTAAACTGATTTTAACATGTTGCTTTCTATCAGAAACTTCAAAGATTATCATATACGATTTAAATAAAAAATCTTCGCTAACTACAAGAGAATGAGTCAGCCAATCAGAATTAAGTTAAGTTATAAGTAAGAAGATTTACTGAATGCTTATTGGCTGAGATGAGTGACTCAGAATTTGCGATGAGTTTGTTGTTTAAATGGCTTTTATAAAAGTTAACAAATTACCAGGACTTTTTGGGTACTCTAGGCCTTGTTATGCTTTGTGTACCCGAATTGGTTCACTTAAAACATAAGGGATTTATAATTTATTTTCGATATTGCCGCCCTTATTTTGGGCGCGGGTATTTCTTGCTTACACTTGTACTATTTTTTGGTAAGCGAAAAATACTGACGCTCCATTTTTTGTTTTGTTTAACATAAAAAAATAAATGCAAATAATGAGTATTTAAAAAAATTAATATCAAAAAAATGAATATTCAAGGCAAAAATTGATTTTTCAGATATCTCCTGAACTATTTTGTCTTTTTAATTTGATTTTTAATGAGAATTTAAATAATAAAGTTAAGAATATTAAAAGAATTAGATATAAGTATAAATCAACATGCTTTTATATTGCCTATATCTATAAAGATCCTGTGAAACCTAATATATTTTTTTCCTGTCAGATAAAAAATATAGATTAGGTGTCTCGGGATATGATTAGTGGTCAAAATAAATGATCATTTCGATGAAATAAGAATTTGAAAATCTTTACTGACAATAAAAACATGCAGGAGCATTACTTTATAAATAAAAAGTTATCTATAAGGACAAGAAAGGTTTGAGAAGCATTTATTAAGTAACGATCAGCCCTGAAATGAGGTAAGAATTATCCCTCATTATGATTCCTGGGCGCTCAAAAACCAAAATTTTCCAGATTAAATGAAATAAAAACCCTTTTTAAGCAAGGTTTTATATCTAATTTTAGAAAAATTAAAGTTACTAAGGCCTAAGAAGACACCGCGATATGTTTTTGTAACTCGCAGCAGTTTTTTAAAACCAGCAATGATCATTAGGTCCTAATGATTAGGACAAATTAGTTTAGTATATTTTTTTTATTAAAAAATGTTCCAAAACGGCTTAAAAACTAAAAAATACCTGCTGTGAGTTAACTGTGTAATACATGATTTAAGTGATAACGCTTTTAATTTTGTTGAGAACGTGCGAGTTAAACAAGTTATCAAGGTTAACGGTATGGACTGCAAAAATAAGCAGTGCTCTAATGAAATGTGACACCAGTGAAATATGACTCCATTTTTTTGTACTTGACTCACCGAGAAAATGCTTTTTTTGTAGAGGTCATATTTCATTTTTATTTTAAAAATGATCAACTTTTATGGAGTCAAATTTCAGTGAATGGTGTTATAGGCAAATTGATCGAAATGCAAAAAATGCATTTCCCGAGGACACAAAATAAGAACAATAGACAAGACTGTATATTATGTTATTAGTTGTTGATAATTGTCACGATAATGAGTGTATTGGTGTCAATCTAAAACCACATAAACAGAAAAAAAAAATTGAAGAAACTTTTGTAGATATTAAGGGCCGTAGCGTTTTGCCAGTGGGAGCAATAACTGCACCATTATTTAACGGGACTGATGAAAAATATTAATTCACCCTAAGGATCGTTTTATTACTGAAGTAGTTTTTGGTAGTCAGGGTGTCACCCTTTCCATGACGATTATGAAAAAACTATAGATGATATCAAAAAAAGAGTTTTCGAATTCAATTTGCGGACTAAAAAAGTTTTATTTTTGGGAGAAAATAATGGCTGGTTAGACAGCGAGAGTGATTGTTCTCAAAATGGCTTAAATTCTAGAAATGGCGCTAGCACGAAAACCGCGCAGCGAAGAGATGCGAGACTAGCACCAATCGTTTTCTCTTGGCCGACTTAGTATAGAACTCTCACTTTCAGAAAAACTTTTTCACAGACACTACCCCCTTAAGAAATTTTTGCAATTTAATTTGACATCCGGTTCATCGGATATATATATCGAAAATTATCCCTGCTGCGCCTTTCTGGACAAACGCGCTTTTCAAAACATGACGCTTGTTCAGAAAGGCGCAGCAGTGATAATTTTCGATATACACCGGAATTTATTTTTTATGGGTTCAAATCTCTGGAAGCCAAATATTTTTTCTCTGGAATCCTCTGAAAGCATGTATTTTTTATGAATGTTTATAATAATATGATTGTACTTCGACTGTATTTTCAGTGAATTCCTGAAAGAAGGAAAAAAATATTTTCGGAAAAATTTCCAGTTTTATAATACAAATGCCTATATGGTTTTTCAGTTAACCGGATGAGAAATGAGCGAAAAATTTTTTGTATTTAACTTTTTTAGTTGTTTGTCGAATGCAAAAAACGAGTTCTCGATATCTTCAATAGTTTTATTGTTATCGTCACGAAAAGGGTGGCATCCTTAATGCCAAAATCAACCTAAAGATATTATAACAGTGGTCTAATTTCATACGGTACAAAAACCTTACTGGCGCATTTTGCCCAAGTCGGGTTTTTTTGGATGCAACTAAAATATGGTATTTCTCACGATGGGCTAAATATTTATCGATAATTTACACTCTAAAACATAAAAATATTTTGATATCGATTACGGGGGTTTCCTGGTCCTTTTTTACTAGATTTTTAGCCAAAATTTTTTATTTGATTCAGCATTTGCTAACGACTCATCCGATTGAATCTTTAGATAGCTTCAACAGAGCACAAATATCTGGTGAATAATTGAATTTTAAAAAATGGTCCGAATCCGACAACTGTCACCAATGTTTTTAAGAAAAACTAGTAATTTAACAATTTTAGTAATATAAGAAAACAGATAAAATAAATTGATCCGATGAACTAATTTTTTTTATTTTTTTTTCACAAGATATTTGTGCTCAGTTTGAGTTATCTAAGAATGTTATTGGATGAGTTGTTTTTAAAAGCCGAATTAATTAAAAAAATTGGCTTAAAAACTAGTAAAAAAGGACCAGGAGCCCCCGTAATTGATATACCTCTTTCGTTAAAACTCAGCGTAAATGACGTGTTTTGACACTCTCCTTAATTGGTTAGTATTCTATTTTAGATACCTATTACTTTTTCGACTTTCAGGAAAATTGCTGTATAAATTTATTTTTGTAACAAAACTTCGAAAAAACACTTTTTGCGATATTTTACCCAAAAATTGATATTTAACTGCTTGATCTATAGAATATCTACAGAATTTTTAAAAAATGTGAAATATGGATTAAGACTTTCCAGTAAAACAAATTCCATCAATACGACTCCTCACCGGTGTCGAGTTTCTACATTAACAACTTGAATTTTATCGTTTACGACACTTTTTTCGACCGTAAATTGGTTTATTTTCGCGAGAAAAAAGTGTTAGAAACGAGAAAACGCAGGCTTTACAACTGTGATCAACTTTTTCGGGATCGTAAACGACCCCCAAAAGTTTTGGCCGTAAATAAAAGTTTCATGGTTTGTATTTTATGACTGGCTTTTGAATTATTCTTCAAAATAGTTCAATCAAAAAATATCCATTTTTGACTTGTACTATCCAAAAAGGGATAATGTTTTATATCCCAGTCGCCTACGGGAAAACTCGCCAAAAATTTTACACTTTCCTCAATTTCTATACACATGTACTACAACATATATGACATTATTTTCTAAATCGCATGAAAAATAATACGAATTATTACATTACTGTTAGCGCGCTAACGATTCGAAGTTAACAACTTTATCGAATCAATTTCGTTATTTTTAAACTTAATTTTTCTAGAAAATGAAATTCTTGGGATGATTAAAAAAAACTATTTACAGGGGAAGGCCTAATTATCCAAAAGTTTTTCACCAAAAAATTCGGGCGATTGCGGCATTTTGTGAAATGGAGGTTTCTGATTGGACGGTGAAATAGCGTGGGTTTTTTCCGAACGATTGCGCAGTTTCAGGCAATTATGCCTCCCCTTGTACATTTTTCTTCATATGAATTAATAAAAAGTGCCTAAATTAAATAAAAATAGTTTTTTTACAAATTTGTTCAATCGGCTGAGAAGAAATACTAGACAATACAAGTAATTACTAGGGTGTTCACGATTAAATTCAAATCGATGAGCGATTGAAAAATACTTTGGTTCCAACCGAGAAATCAATTAAAAAAATGCAGAATAGAAGATCTTTTTTAGAGGTAGGTTTCGAGAACCCTTATTACAGAAGTTTAGCTGTAAATTATAAAAATATGTGTAATCTGTTATTATTCTGGCAAAAAATCCTATCGAAGATAATCCTTCGACCAGCTTCGTGTGATTTGATTGGGCACTATCTTTTCTGAAATCACAGTTATGACGCTGAGTAAGAAAGCTGGCCGAAGGATAATCTTCGATATGGGAAATAAAACAACAAATTTGTTGGAGATGTTTTTTGCATACTCATGAACTCCGTGGAGTACAAAATAAATTACAGTTATACGACTTTAAACGGAGAGATGGAATATTGTCCGTTTAAAGTGCTATTACCGTACTACATTGGTGGATTTTGGATTTGTTTCTATATCTTAATTTTATCACGAGTCACAAGTTGTGACTCACAACAATGGGTATATCATATGATAACTCAGTAACTTGTAACCAGGGTGCTCAATGATCAAAATTTATAAGAAAAAAATCGGATCAAAAATAAAAAAAGAACCAGCAAATTAAAAGTTTTTGGTTATGACTGGTAAATGCAGATTTAAAATTAAAATTGACGGTTTTAGCATCTCATTAATCGCCCTAAATGATCAAATACTGCGCATCAGAAAGCCCGGCCAATTCAACTTCAAACATAATTTGTTTCATCAAAATTTTCGAACATTTTATTTCACAATTTTTAATCAAATAAATCGTTTCAGCTGAAAATAAAGCTGAGTATTATGGTCGTTTGTTTTACGCCAAGGTTATTTTCCTGACGTCTTGGAGTTAGGAAAAAATCCAATATCTGCTAATGAGTTAAATTTTTGCGATGAGTTTGGCTTGGGCAAGAACAAGTAAGGTGCATTTCTTATACTGTATATTTGGAAGAAAACGTAATTCGAGTTGAGAAATATGACAGAACAATTGCTTTCAAGGTCAAGGTCAATTTATAAAAGTGTGAAAGCGAAAAATGAATTCAAGTAAGAAATTTCAAAAGTCAAAAATGGGTATTTTTTCGGCCTATCTTGTAGAGAATTTTCCACTGATTACTTTACTTCCGAGGATTTTTTCAGTTTTAAATTTTTATCAAAATGCGTTTTAAAGTCAAAAATAAGATCTTAACTTTTCAAATACATTTTGTAAGAAAAAAATTTCAAAAAAAGAAAAGAATGTTCGGAATTAAAATAATCAGTGAAGAATTCTCTACAAGAAAGGCTAAAAAAGACCCATTTTTGACCTTTGAAATGAATTCATCAAATAAAATAAAGTATGAACACAAAAGGTAATTCTAGAGACGCGTCCCTTTCGATGCTAGCAGCTCATCTTCCACTTCATCAGTTCCATTTTCACCGACGTGCACCGTTTTTGACAGACGATACCGACGAACTCTGAAAAACAGTGTCATATTACACGTGTCTTATTTTACATGGATTAAATCATGCTTGGCTTATGGATTAATCACTGAGGTAAACCATTTTCGCCGACTTTTTTTTCCTCAACTTTGGCTTCTTTCAAATTTTAAATCAACATTTTTTTAAATTTCTGCTTGACTTTGAACTATTATTGTAGGCACCATAATATTTTCAGAACAATTTTGAGCTAATTATTAAATCGATTCCAGAAGCTGAAAGTTTGATGTTTATTCGGGCCAATTTTCTGTTTCTTGAATTCAATTTGAGTCAAAATTACTCTTCAATTTTTCCGAAAAATTTTTATAATGCTTTTCAAATCAGGGTTCGAAATCATAACAAAATTTTATTCAAAAATTGTTTATTTTGAAGTTTTAAATAAACCTCATATTACCAATCACGAGAAAATTTCAGAAAAGACGTGAAATTAAAAAGTCGACGAAAAACTTTTTTGCGAAAAATGGCAAACCTCATTTTCACTCCCTTACGATAAAAACCTCTTATGCTGACGACAACCATTTTAATGGCAATGCTTCAAAATTTCTTGCGAGCTCTGAAAATGATGGTTAAATTGTGTAGGTTAAATGTGGGCGAGCTCGGCATTTGCTCAAATGGTCGGTATCTTGAGGTATTTGAGTAGGATGTACATACGACAAAATGTGCTTATACAAGTTTTGTCATAAATAATATAAATAGTTTATTTGTTTTGCATAACTGAATTTGTATAAACTAGTGCTAATCTGGAAAATACCCTTTTTTGTGCCTTTTGTGTCTAAATAAATTTCTTGATTTGGGCCTTTTCAAAATGTTTAATTTTTTAACGAAAAAGAATTTTGAACAAAAATAAAATTATAAGTAAAATTTATAACTTCTATAGGAAAAAACAACAGTATTTGAAACAGGTAGAGGGGTATTTTTAAGGCTTTTTGGTGATATTTTGAGGGTTAAACTTTGTAATATAATATCAAAGAGTTAAATTACAAAAATAACCCATATCGGCTTTATTATTTGCATCTTCTAGAAAGACGTACATTAAAGTGGTTTTGCGGCTGTAGATGCTCGCCGCGATTATTGTGTAAACTTTTTATAATAACGAAACCTGGTTTTTCTTATTAAAATTTTTTTGTTAAAAATTTTATCGTTTTAAAATTAATTTTTTTGAAAAGTAATCGCCCGCAATTTTTGCTATACTTCATTTTTGGGTCCTATTTCAGAAATTTTATAAGAAATGCTACGACTGCAAATTTGAATATTGAAAAATATTAGAATTTCGAGGTACAAAAACTTTATATTAAGTTATTCTAGGATGACTAGAGTGATTGATATCGATTACGGGGCCTCCTGGCACATATTAGCTAGTTTTTTAGCCAAAATTTTCATATAATTCGGCTTTTGAAAACCATTTTCTCATTTAGAGAAAAATAAATGATCCGAATCAGACCATTGCTAGTCCAATTCTTTTAACAAAATCTGATAACTAAACAATTTCAGTAATCTCAGAAAGAAAACAAAAAATGGTCCGATTCATACCAATTTTGTTTTATTATTCACTAAATATCTGTCCTCAGTTTGAGCTATCAAAGAACTTAATTGGATGAGACGTTTTCAAAATCCAAATTATATTAAAATTTTGGCTAAAAAACTAGCTAATATGTGCCAGGAGGCCCCATAATCGATATATAAAAAGTTCTGCGATTTTATAATATGGCCATTTTACATAAAATAAAACGAGGTATAGCAAATTTGATAGAGTGCCATTTTAATTTTACTTACCGTGGGTCTTGTACTTTATTTACTAGTTGTTTTTGTGGCGGTGGTTTTGGATTGAGAAGAATTTTTTCTTTTGATCTAGAAATTTTTCTATTATCGTCATTTTTATATCTATCATCTTTGGACTTTGAACGAGTTGGAACTTTATAATTCGGGTCAACAGAACTACGACGAGACCGACGCTTTTCACGGTCGTCCTTAACAAAAATAGTTTATCAATCCTTATTTGGAAATTTTGACTCTATTTAGACTTCTAACTAAAAATATACGATATAAAGGTACGATAAAAGTATCTATAGCCATTTTGAGATATTTCTCAAGTTATTGTAGAAAATTTGTTCAAAAATTTACAAGTGTAAAAATATTTTTTTTTATAATGGCAAAAATTTTTGAACAAATTTTTAAACAATAAATTGAGAAATATCAGAAAATTGCTATAGATATAATTTTAGTTAGAAAGCATGACCCTTACTATATTTATAAAGGTTCCTTATTATTTTCAAGTAAACAATTTTTCTAAGGTCGCAAAATTTTAAATTTTTATAAAAAAATGAGTTTTTGGCAATAAGTTTTTATCGTAAATAAGACCGAAAAAAAGTTTAAGTTCTACTGATATAGCTTTGGTTAGTTTTATCGAATAAAGTGGCCAATCAAATCGCGGGATTCTTGAATTGAGTTGGATCAATCGGGTATTATTGATTGGACACTGGCTCAAAGTGATGACGCTCAAGTAAAAAACTTACCTAGCAGTCTTCGATTACATTTACCAGTAATTATTAAATTGTTTGGCCATGATATACGTTTGAGCTACATATCACAAAATAGCTGTTCTTCGACATCCGATTTTCTACCGGTTATTTTTGATCGAAAAACCGATTATTTCCGATAAATGTCTAATAAAACCGGAAATCGAAAAAAACGGTTCTGCATATAATGTTGTTTTGAAACTTGTATGCTGAACCCAAATTTCAGATCGTGTTGCTAGTTCCAAGATATCTCACTGAGAATAAAATAACCTTAAGGGGTAGGTTGTACGTATATTTTGACGCCCACATTACTAAATTTCAATTTTGATAAATTCAATATCGGTTATGACTAAGTTTGACCTAAGAATCTCTGGCCTGGCAAATTTTTTTCAAACAATCTAGAACAAAACTTAAGAATTTCAAAATTCAAATATTTTTTTGCTTAACTCCGCAAAAAACCGGTATTCACCCATGATATGAACATTTTCTTATTGGTGAATATGACCACCGAAAACGATGCATGACATTAAAATTATCGGAATGTTCATAATCAGATATTTAGAAATCTTCAATTATTTTTAAGCCAAAATGGTTAAACCTAATTATCGATTTGACGTGATTGGTTAAATTTTTGCATTAGCTGAAGCACTTCTTTAGACAGTGGAATCTTCAGCTTCATTGGTCTTGGTCTTGTTCCGATCAGACGAACTTTTTTTCGACTTTTTCATTTCGGTTCATTTCATTCAATTTTCTTGGTAATTCTAGAATTTTTATTCAAATATTCCTTCTCATCCACTTTTACCGCATATATATCTTATCTACCTTAGTCAAAAAATGCTTTCATTCTAATATATTCGTCTAAACAAGAAGATAGGAGTTTGAGTCGAAACTGGGCAATCGCGTATCAAGGTGATATTCTAGAAGGGAAAAAAGTCAAAACGAAAATCCTTCTCATCACTTTTTTGCCTCTCATTATTCGCTACTTGTGTAGTATTTTGCACGCTTGTATGTGGGTCTAAAAGAGATCAGATATTAAAAAACCCTTTAGTGCTCTAGTAATAGACTCACCACCTTGGTTGGGTGTTGATCATGAACGAAGATTGACTTTGAGATGTTTGAATCTTTTAGCGATGGCTAATTCTACAAACAGTATCTCAGAATACTTTTAACTGCCCTAGATTTGTTCTGAGGCGCGCGTGATTGAAAGTACAGATTACGACACCTACCCCCTTAAAAATAAAAACTCTAACTTTTTATATTTACCTCAATTTCGTTACTGCCCTCCCTTCTATTTCTTGTATCTTTTGAAATGTCTAAATTAGCTAGTCTGTCTCCGTTAGCTTGAAGTGCTCTAGATGTTTCGATATCTCTCCGTTCTTTATCTCGATTTCTGCGTGACCTGTGACGACGTTCTTTTTTGCGCTCTTTTTCAGCAGGGGTGGAACCATGGACTGGAATTCTGCTGTTATTTGCTTCGGGCAGTTTATCTAGAAATTTCAGTTTATTATTAATTTTAGATTCTGCTTAAAAATTTAATAAGTATCGCTTTTGTTAATAAATATAGTACAGGGGGGGCAATACCGCCGAAAGTTTGTTTCCAAAAAATTTCGGCGATATTGGGCCCCCTGTAATAGTTAATAGGTATAAGGTCCGTTTTGTAAATAGCTCCAAATGGCGTTTAGCGACAGGCGAAATAGGTACATACGTTTTTTCTTATATTTCGGGTCATAATATAACTTTTTACTGCGGAGCCGTTATTATTTCCGTTTTCACCGAAAATTATCGGTTTCTCGAAAAAAACTATCAAAAATTACCGGAAAACGGCTGTCAATTCAGGGCCGGTTTTTTTTCGATTACATTTTTTTACCGGTAATTTTTTATAATTTTTTTCCGAGAAACCGATAATTTTCAGTAATTACCGGTAAAAACATAAATCGAAAAAACAGGCTTTACAGCCTAACGTAGAATAAAAAGTTATCTTGTGACCAAAAATTTCAAAAATAACGTATGTGCCAACTTTCAACTATCTCACTTGCTAAATGTAGGTATAAAAACAGACCAATGTTATCATTTAAACTTTTTGTCAAAAAGGCGTCACAGGAAATTTTCTTCAAATGAGTGCATTCGATGTTTCAAAAAATTATTAGTAAAAAATAAAATTTAGCGGCTATTTTTGGTAATAATATATTATAAACCAAAATAAACCCCTAATATATAATATTTTTTGTATTTATATAATTAAAATATGTTTTCGATATCTACCATAAATACCTGGCTGTTCATCTGTATTTCCTTCTGCTGGTTTTTCAACTCCTGTGAGAGCACCTCCAGTATCTCTTTCGGCACTAAATATTTAATTTATTTTAAAATCTCAAATGGATGAGAAATATTAAGTACAGTATGGCAGGTTAAGTAGAAATTTTTTTTTGAATAATGAGGTCTTATTTTCTTTCAATAAATTCAAATTTTTTAGCGTCCTACTATACTAATAAAGGGTCTTGCTATATTCGGACAGCTTAAAAATTGGAAACATTCTTATCCCTACCCTTATATATATATCTACCGTTGTATTTCCGGACATGCGTTGAAAAAATTAAAAATCTCAAAAAATTAAACATAGCAAATAATTATGGTTTTAGAAATTCTTTTTTAATCAAAAAACTTCAACTTAGACGCACTTAAACTTTGAAATCGAGAAAAAGGCGTAGGTTATTCACCGAAAAACGCAAAAAAAAATTAAACGTCAGCTTAGGAAAATATTGACGCTCGACCGACAAATCTGCCATGACCATTTTCCCTAAAATGTTGCTCATAAATCTAGTCATGAGGCAGTTACGAATTATATTAAAAATTTATTCGTTTTCGCAAAGCTTTAGGATGACTGGAAAGATAGCAGGACTCGAAGCATTTTCAAAATGTCTTTCATATTAGCTTGGTTTTCTTCGACTAAAATCTAATAACTTTTAAAATTTTCAACCAATGCCCCTAAAACATTCAAAATTTAAGAGAAAACAATAATTGTGGTTTATTTGTCCGTCGGGCGTTCATATCACATACTATATAGTTATATTCCATACTGTACATATTTCTTACCGGCAGCTGATTGTAGTGGCTGAAGAACCATTTGCAACAACTTTTTCCCAGTCGTATGCATCTGATTCTTTAACATTTTTCCTGATCGTCGCCGATTCCACCAGAGTTAATAAGAAATCATAATCAGGCTAAAATCATAATTATTTTTTGCAAAATTAAAGACAAATATTATTCAAAAAATATCCCAATACACATAATCGATCTTTTCGACAATCTAAAGTAGGACAAAAAGACATATTAGTTGCGTTGAGATCTATAGACTATAGTCTATGCAGCATAGACTATGCTCTAAAAAAATGCGCTAGACAGCCGAAAATTCGAGCCAAATATTGTGTGATAAATAACCCGCTAAATTATTATGGTTTTTGAAACCAAAAATAACTTTTGAAAAATTGCCTTTTGTCCTTATAGTCTAAAGTTAAAGACGAATATGTTTTCTAAGTCAAGTGGTTGACAGTAATATATAAAATTATAATTTATGCGACAGTAATTTTCTATTACACTCTTCAAATTGTGAAAAATGGTGGTGTTTTAATGCAATTCTGTTAGATAAAATAACCATCGCCCATAATTTATCATACACAATTTTCATAGCTAAGATAAAAATATGGTTCCTAAAATTGCCACCAGTGGTCAAAAGATTGCAGTCAAAAATTAGATTTGATAGAAAAACTAAATACTGATTTTTAAATTTTTATCGAAATAGACTTAAAAATCTTCAAAATTTTATATGATTTTTGTAAATTTTTCTATACGCAGAATTTTTAGTTAAAAAACATATTTGCGCTTAATTTCTTACCGTATCGTTATAAGTTAAATTTTGAATATGTCTTAAGAATGGTTCGAATTCACAGGGTACTCTGTCATGTTTGAGTAATTCATCGTGATTAAAAGTTCTCTTAATTTGTCCGACGGAATCTTTATCTTTGATTTTTCTCCAGGGTAGTTGACCTTGAAGGAATTCGATCAACATGTAAAATAAACTCCAGAGGTCATCGTGTCGCCCCATTTCTCTACTCGAAGGTGCATTTTATATATTTTTTACAAAAAATAAGATTAGAAAAAAATAAACTTTTGGTGGAATATCTTTAGAAGGTTTGACTTTGATGAATTTCCAAAAGCTTTTATTTAATTTAAATATTCAAAAAACAAACATATTTGGTTTACATTTTTGATTAATAAATGAGTGTTGGTGTTAAATCTTCTAAACTTGCTGTTTTTCCTCCTTGAACTTCTCAGAGTTTATTTTAATTAATTATTTATATTCGAAAATACAAAAAAATAATTAAAGGGAGTAATGCCTGCAGAAAAGAAATAACGCATTAAAAAAAGACTTTTGATGAAAGATTGGCGACAATCCGATGTAGTTTGCTGGCGATAGAGAGCTCTGAACTTTGGAGCTTTCGGTACACATCAACATTTTTTTCAAAATAACACTGCCCCAAAAATTTGAAAAAAGCAACGGAATACTTTTGAGATTTGTATTATTATACAGTAGATGACCTCAATTTGATTCACGCTATCGAGTTGAATATTGTTTCTTTAAATGGTATTTTCAAATCGATAGAGTGAACTTGAAATTGACCTTGAAGGTCATCTACTTTAAATAAAAATTAAATCTAAAAAGTTATTTAGCTACTTTTTTCAAATATTTCCAAGGCAGTGTTATTCTTACAAAAGTCGAAGTTTGAAGTAAACCGGAAAATGTTGCGAATAGTTCAAAACTCTTTACCGTCAAAAAATACATCGGATCGTGGTCAAACTGACAAAATTTATTTTTTACAAAAATTATTTTTGCAGACACTACTATCTTAAAAAAATTCTAGTCTTTCTCTAAAAACATTTTATTTTGTTTTTCATTATATAATAAAAATAAATTCGAAAGGGTTATTTTAAGTTGCAAGCAAATACAATTATAGTAAATTTAAAATAAATAGCCTATTATTACTTTGTTATAAAATTGGTCCTTTCCTATTATCATGTGCATTGACTGATGCGTATCTGACAGTGCCCCGGAATCCAGCGACGGCTCTAGGTTGCCTTACTTCTCCAGAGGCTGTAACGTATTGTCTGGCCAGTCCGTAATCGAGCATAAAAACTTGGCGAGTTCGACTAGAATTTGGGAGACCCATGGCAAAGTTTGAGGGCTTTATGTCCCTGTGTAAGAAACCAACTTCGTGAATATCTCGGATAGCTTGCAGAATATGCTTTCCCAGACGAAGTGTCGTCGATAATGAAAATATACCTAAAATAGAACTTGAAGTATAGTTTTTATTTCAAACAAAAACAAAGTTATTGGGTAGAATTAAAACAAAAATTTAAAAAAATGTGTTCTCCCGCTTATTTAAAAAATGGTATGATAGTATACATATATATGATTTTTTGAGTCTAATTAGACTGCTGATTTTAGCCGATCTTCAAATAAATTATAAACAATTAAAATTTATTTGAAGCAAAATAACAAAAAAATACATTAAAAATCATAGAAAAATTTTCGGAAAGCCTATTTTTATTATTTTCAGCTTTAAAATTTTTTAGAAAAATTTATTTTTGGTATATGAAAAAATTTTATAATTTTTTTGATCTCTAGAATCGACTCAAAAGAAGCGTCTTAACAAGGACCATAAAAATTGTAAAAATCGCAAAAACAGGTTTGACAAATGAAAACGCAGATTTCAAACTCGTTTTTAGATTTTTATAGTCCCTTGTTAGACACTTCTTTTGAGTTAATTTGATTTTTTTTTCTAAACCTTTAAAAAATAATGTTTTATAGGATTTTATTTTGCATAGGTCCGTTTTTAGATACATGCAAATACTTTCGGGTGAAAACCCGGTAAAATACCGGAAATAGAAAAAACCGGCTCTGCAGTAAAAGGTTATAGTATGACCCCATCGTATGTGCCGTGATTCCGACTTATCTCAAACTCCGTTTGCATGTATCTAAAAAAACGGACCATTTTTATTAAAAAAATTATAAAAAGCAGATTTGAAAACCAAAATTTCGAACTTAATTATGACAGCTGCTCGAAATTTTTTCTGTACGAATAAATAAATGTAAACCATCAAAAACGCACAAAGATTGGGGAAAATTTTTTATCGAAAATAAAACGACAGAACAGTATAACTTATACTGTATAAGTTATACTGTATAACTCTAAAGTCAAGTAAATTGAGCAGTTACCTCTTGGTTGAGCTCTTCTTAGTTCGGCAAGAGATTTTCCGACTAAGCTCATAACAATATAATTAAATCTTTCGTCTCTACCACATCCATAAAATTTGCAAACGTGCTGTGAATGATGCTGTAAGGCTTTTAATACTGCTACTTCCATTTTGAGTACCTAAAAGATATCATGATCAAAATCGTAAGAAAAAATTAAAACCGACTTTATTTTTTAAAAATCCCTGAAAATAGACCCAAAATTATCCAAAAAAAATATTTTAAAAGTTTCATCAGAACAAAAATTCTGACCGAAACAATATTTTTCTGAATCATTTTAAACATAAATTCCAGTAAAGTTTTTAAAAATTTTCATTTCTAAAATTTTATCCCTTTCAAATTTTCAAATACGGATATCTGAAAAACTTGAAGCCGAAAAAACGGGAGCGTGCTTTGCGTCCCAAATTGGTCTACATTATTTTTTTTTATGTAAGTCTACTTGGGTACGGAAAGCACGGGCGTGCTTAGCGTACCCAAATGGGTCTGAATGAAAAATATGTTGTGAAAAACGCAACGTCATGATTATGTGTAATTAGGGTGGTTGAGGAATTCCACCGACTGCACTTGAGCACAGTGATAGGCATAACTTCTGGCCCATAAGTAGGGTCAGTACCGGGAGACTTATCGGCAAAAGCTTTGTAACGCGATCGGTATAATAACTACAAAAAATCAATAATAATTTATTATTAATAAATCAACCTTTATAGCGCGGTTAAAGCCCGAAAGGTTGTTCTTTCATGCTCTAATTGTGACCACTTGGAGGCTCNAGATAAGTAACTCCGTCGTCTGGGATTTTGGGTCATAATATAACTTTTAAGCTTACGTCCTAGCTGCAGAGTAGGTTTTTTTCAATTTCCGGTTTTTCACCGGTAATCACCTATAATATATCGCTTTCTCGAAAAAAAACGAATCGGGAATATATCTATCATACAGTATGATTATACTAGGCATATTTTCACAGTCCAGTAAAGTACTTTTCGTAAAACAGTCTTTTAAAACCCTTTGACCGCGTCCCACTAACGAGTACTTTTACTGAACCTGAAAGTTTTATATGGTCCAAAATTTCGAAAGTATCGCACTACGTTCATATGTACCCAAAAACATTAACTCATTGAACAAAACATATTTATATACAGCATTCCTTCGACCGTCACTTAATATCAAAACGATCATAAAAATTTCGCTCCATTTTTAAAGTGGGCCAAAAAAATTCAATGTTTTCTCTGCCCACCTAAAAAATTTACAATTCTTAAAACGCTCTAGATTTCGCATATGTAAAGTCTTGAAACACGACTAACTTATAATTTAATACCTTGAAGATGCTTAGGCGAAAACGTGAACCAATAAAAAATAATAAATTAATCATACGCATGTCACATTTTTTGCCTTCCGTTTTCATTTTTGCATATTTCCCTATCCGCCAATCAAAACCTGAAAAAAACGTAGAGATGCCAAATCGTTCTGATTCGTGGATAGTAAATTAATGCAAAATGAAAAACGGAAGCAAAAATGTGGGACATGCGTCAAAATAAACTAGATTTTTCTAATTAGTAAGTGCCGATTGGCGACTTGTCTGAGTACAGGTGTCTTGAAAGTCTTAGTGGAACGGCTAAATCTCAAAAGTTCAGTTAGCCAAAAGTTGTTATTATACCAAGTGACATTAATATGTGAAAATACTCAATGTGGTCTTAATCATGCTGGACTTGAATTTTCTTGAAAACTCATTAAGTTAAGTGACGCAAGTTATTTTGTTCGCTTTACCATCTCGGCAATTCAGTACATTTCCGCGAGATGGCAAAGCTAATTTTAAAAATCGAATATGAAAAAGATTTTACGTGTCGAGAAACAAAATCGTTTTAACCAAAAACCGTTCCAGATAAATGGAAAAATTACCAGAAAAAATTGGTGGAGGTGGTTTTGGCGAAATTTAGGTGCAAAATAGTTGATAGTGAAGAACCAGTTGCAATCAAAGTCGAATCTTCAAAACAAGTCGAAACAGGTAAACTTTCTTTGACATTTATATCTAAAAAGATCCGATATGCATAATCTTTTTATTTCTATGGATGTGAAAAATTAGGTGTTTCGAAATCCTTAACCTCCTCACACCCAGAAACGAGAACTTCGCCTCACACCAACAGCTTATCTGAAGGCAATACTTTGAGCGCTTATCACGGGGAAAACTGGAAAAGATACAATTTACTATTTGTCACTGATTGAGATCAAGGGATAGAATTAAGTGAATAACACGTCACATTATATAAATATCGAAGTTTGTGAACGTAGATACTGCGAGAGAAAGAGAGGTTCACTCACCTTGTATTTCTTGAAAAACCATACATTTTTTACAATGACATATAAGTTAAATTTACAAAAGTGAAACTCTAGCTTTATAGCTGGCTCAGATTTGAAATATGATTCTCGAATCGCTTACAAAACAATTTATTCATACGCCGCGCGTCAAAATAATGTAGTAAAATGTGAAAAATATTGCTAATCACTGAAAACTCAAAAGTACCACCTTATGTTTCTTCATTTGATCGATTTGTCTTGTCGGCTTTAATTTGGGTTAAATTGCCGTTCAATTCTTTCGGAAAATAATTTTTGAAAAAAATATTTTTTTTTCATTATTTGAGTTTCATAAAAATCACTTGTGAAAAAATAATCTTCGTATAGAGACTGCAGAAAAAATAAACTTATATCAAAAGAATCCTCAAATACTTCTAAAACTGGCTTTCTCAGAAATTCGATATATGGTATCGTTTCACACCAAATAATTTTTAAGAAATTTAGCGAAAAATCCTAAAAAAAAAGGAAAAAAATACTTTAGAACGGCTAATCGTACAATTTTCAACAATATTTTTGTGAAAAATGCAAACTCTATGACAAATTGAAATTGTAGGTTTGTGACGATGTTATTTCTTGCGCCGTTTTGGCTCCCGAAATTTTGTTTGCCGTCAGATAGTCAAAAGGGTGTGAGGGGGTTAACTGTCATATTTTTCAGCAGATCTTCTTTTAAATCCTTTGAATAACGTGAAACGCTCTAAATTATTATGGTTTTTGAAATTATTTGCAGTCAAAAAAACAACAAGACGCCACGAAAATTTTGAAAATCGAAAAAAAGCGTAGGTTGTCCAAAAATCGAAAAAAAGACTCTAAGACGTCCACTTACAATACTATATATATTAGATTAATCAGTATGTGTTATTTTACCTGCGAAATGACAATTGTCAATTAGGTAATCACGGCCAATACAAAATGTACTAGGTGGATTAATTTTCAACCCCTTTGCACTCGGCTAGTTTGGGCGTTCAAAATAAAATCCATCTAGTTACGATTTTAATGGCCGTAAGACCTAACATGACAATTTTCATTCGGAAGTAAAAAAGACATACTGTACATATGTACATTCTCCACCGTCTGTCAGAGAAAGTTAAAAAAATAATTATCAAATTACATATTCGTTTTTACCATTAATTAGGGGTCTGTCTTATTCTTCATGTTAGAGTGTTTTTCGAGTTGGTGTCTAGTGTACCCATTTGGGTACTGCATTAATTCTATTTATTCAGGTCAATTTGGGTACGGAAAGCACGGACGTGCTTAGGCGACCAAATTGGCTGGATGAAAAATATATTGTGAAAACGCAACGTCATGGTTATGCGTCATTAGGAGTGTTTTAGGAATTTCACGCGACTGCACTGGAGCACAGTGATAGGCAAACTTATCCTAAGTAGAGTCAGTACCGGGAGACTCATCTGCAAAACTAACCCCTTAGTCCCGATTTTGAGTTATGGGGTCAAACTTTCTCAAGAAGAATGATCCGACCATGAACAAAAAATTTGGAGCCTCCAAGTGGTCCAAATTAGAGCATGAAAGAAACAACCTTTCGGGCTTTAACCGCGCATAAGGTGATTTATTAATAATAAATTATTATTGATTTTTTGTAGTTTATACCGATCGCTTACAAAGCTTTGCCGATAAGTCTCCCGTACTGACCGCTACATGGGCCAGAATGTTAGCCTCTCATGTGGCTCACAGTGCAGTCGGTGAACCTTCAACGCACCCTAACATTACACAAATCATGCACACGCATAACCATGACGTTGCGTTTTTCACAATATATTTTTCATCCAGACCAATTTGGGTACGCTAAGCACGTCCGTGCTTTCCGTACCCAAATTGACCTAAATAAATAGAATTAATGCAGTACCCAAATGGGTACACTAGACACCAACTCGAAAAAACATCTTAAATCATTGAAGAATACAGAAACAGACCCCTAATTAATGGTAAAAACGAATATTTTATTTGATAATTTATTTTTTTAACTTTCTCTGACAGACGGTGGAGAATGTACATATGTACAGTATGTCTTTTTTTACTTCCGAAATGAAAATTGTCATTTACAGGCCATTACAGGTCATTACGGCCAATTAAAAATCGTAACTAGATGGATTTTATTTTGAACGCCAAACTATAGCCGATGCAAGGGGTTGAAAATTTAATCCACCTAGTTACCATTTTGTATTGGCCGTGATTACCTAAATGACAATTTTCATTTCGCAGGTAAAAATAAGACATACTGTATAATCTAAATATATATAGTATTGTAAGTGGACGTCTTAGAGTCTTTTTTTCGATTTTTGGACAAAACCCACGCCTTTTTTCGATTTCAAAATTTTCGTGCGTCTTTTTGTTTTTTTTTTGACTGCAAATAATTTCAAAAACCATAATAATTTAGAGCGTTTCACGTTATTCAAAGAATTTAAAAAAGATCTGCTGAAAAATATGACAGTTAACCCCCCTCACACCCTTTGACTATCTGAAGGCAAACAAAATTTCGGGAGCCAAAACGGCGCAGAAATAACATCGTCACAAACCTACAATTCAAATATGGCATAGAGTTTGCAATTTTATTTCCAAAAATATTGTTGAAAATTGTATACGATTAGCCGTTCGAAAGTTATTTTTTCCTATTTTTTTTTAGGATTTTCGCTAAAATTTCTTAAAAAATTATTTGTGTGAAAACGATACATAATATCGAATTTCTGAGAAAGCCAGTTTTTAGGAAGTATTTGAGGATTCTTTTGATATAAGTTTATTTTTTCTGCAGTCTCTATACGAAGATTAATTTTTTCACAAGTGATTTTTATGAAACTCAAAATAATGAAAAAAAAATATTTTTCAAAAAATTATTTTCCGAAAGAATTGAACGGCAATTTAACCCAAATAAAGCCGACAAAGACAAATCGATCAAATGAAGAACATAAGGTGGTACTGATTTTGAGTTTTCAGCTGATTAGCAATATTTTTCACATTTTACTNATCTCCGATACTATTCAGAGCCTTGGTCAATCTCCTTCGTGAATGGTAGGCCCACAAAAAAATGATAGAGAGCTTCTTCCAATTTTTATAAGTGCTGATGTTCTTCATTTGACAAACTCCCCTTTTGTCCGATTTTGATATTAACTTTGTTCAATTTTTACTAAGTTGAGAGGGCCGGCGAAGTTATAGGTAATTTTGGTTCTCAGGATTGATCTCGAGGGTGCACTGCACTTCCTCAATTTTTTATTGCAAATATTCGGGCTAAAATTATGATTCTCACTTATATTTTTTGCTGGAAAAAAATTTGAAAGCTATTCGAATTTTTTCGCAAATAACTGTGCTAATACCAAATTTCTGAGAAGGTCATAAAAAAATATTTTTTAGTTCAAATAAAACTTGGTAGCGTCATTGGATGGCTCAGTTGGCAAACATTTTGCTTGGCAGAAAAAAGTTTTCGCCGTCTCCAGCTGCTTAACCCTCAATGCACATCTCATTTGCACACTTGCAGGACTCAATCCTCGCAGCCTACCGATATGTAAAATATAATTTTTTGGGTTTAATTTGAAAGAGAATCATCTTAAAAGAATAAAATTATGAGAAAACATTGCTTATATGAATTGAGTAAAGTGATGCTTTATCGACAACAGATTGATTTTTCTTGTCTTAAATTTTTAGATATCGGCATTCAGCGCTGTTTTTTTTGGCATTCTTATATACATTTGATGATCTACTATAACTTTGCTAAATAATTAACTATCGAGAAGGCAACTTGATTTCAAATTGTGAGAATAACAGGCGATTATCATTCTCTTTATCAAATTTACAGACATTTTTTACCAAATAGTTGTTATTGTCGACTCATAAACGTAGGCATAACCCATGCATAACGTTACCGCATTTCTGATTAATTTTTAACAACGCGTTTTTTGTAAGAAAATCTAAAAAAAATTTAAGATTATTTAGCGGGACCGATCGAAGTCTGAACATAACAGCCTACGACTAATGGGGCATTTGAATAAGGTCCCACAAAAATATTCAAAAACTAGCCCTTAATTTTCTTTTTGCTTTTGACGCGAAGAACTGCTAAAAACATACGGTCTTGGAGGCTCAGTACACAACTATCTCTCCCTCAGTTTTTGAAGCAGACAACTTTCATTCAACAATTTTATAAATGCTGAGACTGTCAAACACTTCTCATGCAATTGTTTGCAGAATTGCTTCTCTATCATCGATGGAGAACTTCGATCTACTTTAATTTCAAACTAGGTCAACAAATAATTTATTGTTTATTTTGTAAATCTTCAAAGTTTGGTTAAATAAATTCGAAGTTTTTCGTCGTTCTTGAATTTTCAGCAATGATAGACTATTATTGAATAGTTACCAAAGGTTATTCATCATAGAAATCTTTTTAGCGTTCAAGGGATTATACTAATTTGTAGAGGCCTTTATCGTTTATATAATCTAGATTTAAAATTAATCCTTAACGGTTTTGGTCTAATGTGGCAGCTCGGATTTTGAAATCGAAAAATTGATAATTTTTTTATCACCGATATATTGTTTTAGACGTAAGAGCAAGAAGTTAACTGAAAACTATCGCGCTTTCAGAACTAGACAATGCATAATTTGTACATCATTGATACAATTTAAATTAGAGAAAAATGCTGGTAACGAAATTATTTTATCTGGAGAATACGCGCGCAAATTGTATAAATGTATTGATTATTTTTAGGGGGTGTGCGTGGCTGATTTTCACGGTAATATATCATATTCAGGTTTGATATATTTGAAAAGTTAGATGCTTATTGATCTTCGCCGAAATAGTAAATCAGAAAAAAATTGACGATAACTCATAGTTACAGTATAGTTAAAGGAGACCTTTTTCTGACGTTTTTGACAATCTAAGACTTAGAAAACGTTCTCCCAGAGACACTTTTGAAAATTATATAATAAAAATCTTGAAATTTGTGATAACCCCAAAATAACCTCCGACAAATTCGACAGATTTTTAAGATTAGGAATTTTTCCGATGTTTTCAATAAATATTGTTGGAGTCACATCAGTTTTTTTTGGATCGTCAAAATAAGTCATAAAAATCAGAGATCCCACCGTATATTATGTGCTTAATTCTATAACAAATTTATCTTTTCAAAACGGTCTTATTTTCCTGAGTAATTTGGTTCTAGTTTATTAAATACAGATTGTCTTTTCAAGGCTCCAAAATATATATTTAATTAATCCAAAATTAATTTTTATTCGGGCAGATAATGGGAGTCAAAAACAACATTTCAACAATCACGTCGGACGTCGTCATAAAGCTTTTATCGATTAACCGCATAAGAAAAAATTGAATGCAGCACAAAATAAGGCTGTTTATCTCCTATGCGGTTTTAAACAAATCTCATGAATTCAAAATCGAACAAGAAAACATAGAACGACAGTGTTCGTCGAACACTACAAAAAAATTATTTTTATACAGTTTGCTATTTTAGGCGAGGAAGAGGGTTTAATAGCATTTAACGGATCATACGCATGCTGATTGGATTGGCGTCATAATATTGTGGGTGATGTGTTCTTCCTGCTAATTGGCCGTTCTCTCCAAAATTCTTGAGTCTGACCTCGCTAGCCAAAAAACTTTATGTAACTGTCGTTTTTATATATTGGTCAATTTTTTTGATATGGGTCGTCCAAATGAAATTGATATTAATCGATTTTATCATTCATAAAAAAGAAATGATTACAAATATAATATTTTTCCATCACGAAAAACCAAAAAAAATATGTTTTTACCTCAAGGGAAAAGCATTAGTTAAATTGTCAAATACTTCAAGGTTAAAGTCTCAACATTTCGTGGCCTCTAAAGTTTTCGAAGACTTTTAAAGGATTAGAGTCTAAAGAGCTCAAAAGTTTTAAAAGTTGATTTAAAACACGCACTAATTAAGGAGGAGTAAATATCTCATATTTTGTCACAATTTGAAGGTCAAAGGCTACAATCGGTTGAGAGTGGGTCCGTTTCTCTGATCAATTTTTTCACACTTAATTATTTTTTTTGTGTTTAATGAGTTATTTTTTAAAGGAAGTTTTTATATGATTTTTTTTCTCAATTGTTTAAAAATATTAAACGAGAAACCATAAATTTAGTTCTAAAAATTGATTGAAAAAGTTTTTTTTATATTTTTTTAAGAAGAAAAAAGGAACGCATATTTTTTATAGCGTCAGAATCGAGACGGGCTGAAAAATATTTTTTTTTGCATTTCCATAACAGTTTATTGGGACCCAATTTTGAAATTATTTAAGATATCAATAAAGTTTAGTTGATAATTGGATTATATTATTTAATATCCATCGTTGAGTCACATAAAACTCTTTCAAGTGAAATAGTTTTTAGAAGCAAAATAAACATATTTTTTTTTGTGAAAAAGGGGACATAAAAATATATGCGATCGAGATTCATTATTTTTTTAAATGCAGAATCGCTGTTTACGAGTTGAACGCTGATTTTGGCTTAATCTGTTTTGGGTAAAGGAGGTTTGGGTGGTTTTGCGAACTATTTGGCCGTTGGATATACCTTTTTGGATAGGTGTGAGAAGTAAACGAATGAAATTATCATTTAAAAAAAAAAAATAAACTTCTAAAGAGAAAAAATGATTCACAGAGGAAGAAAATGATAGCAGAAATCTTCTAAAAGTGTCTGGTATTAAAAAAATACCATCACATGAAATTTTAAAAATTAATGAAACTTTATGTCTATTTTAACTTCGGTGATCTATAAAAAACATTTCCATGAAGATAGGATTTCACCGTCATTTATTTTTACCATTTTCGGTTTCTCGAAAATAATATATTCTAGAATTGGAGATTAAAGAAATAATCATTCTACAAATTTAAAGTTGCTCTTGGCGCCACTAAGTGCGTCGCATTCAAGGGTTTTTTAGTTTTTTTCTGATGTGGATAAGTCTTTCAGAATAACCTTCAAATCTATTTGTTGTATTGGATAAGGAAGGAAATGATTTTCAAGGTAAATGAAAAATTGGTTCTTCTCAGAAAGTCTGATTCAAGCCATCAGTGATAATTTCTGTAATTTATTTTTGTCAGAGTTATAAAGTCTAATTATTGGTTTTTGCCTAATCGCAAAAGTTTGAAAAAAAAGGGTTTTTAGTTTGGAATGATGAAAACGACTTATTTTTTATTTGCTTTCCAATTTTTTGGTGAAAATTTAAATCATACCTAATAAGCCCTTAAAAGGGTGTTCGCTCAAAACAGAAATGTGTTCAAAGACTAATTAAATCGACGAACAAGTTCAAAATGCTTGTAATTGAATACACGATGCCCTTATCTCAGTTAAGCGACAGTTTCTTTAAAACTGAATAATTTTAATTAAGTGCGTTTTTTTCAGAAAGAATGATTCTAAAAACTTGAGTTGGTGCTATATTTAAATGGTATTTTAGGCAAAAACAATATCGAGTTGGTTAATTCTGCGTACTATAATTGTGGAGATTTACTCACTTCGATTTACTTGAATTATCTGTGACAGAACAGATTGACATGAGTAGGCCAAAATTGGAATTAGCCGCGGGAGAAGCTTTTGGACCGACTTGATGGATAATAACAAGGTCTACAAATTTATTTTCGTAATATTTAGAGACATTATTTCTAGTTTAATTTTCTGCTGGACTATTTTATTTAAAAACTATAAACTCTGGGCAATTCGCCGGTGTCTAACTCACATGAGGTTAATATATGTATTAAAAAGGCTAAAATTCGATTTTAATATTGCTGTTCTCATTAATTTTTAATATAGACGGTTGAAAAGACATTTAACCTTTGGAAATCGGATTAATTTTTATGCAGACAGGATTTCTTGTATAATTTTAGAGTGGTAATACTTAAGGATTTCATCACCTATTTTTCAATATTCGTTCACGTTTGACTATAAGGGCGTGATATAATCTGACGGACAGGGGATATATTTCTAAGATAGTTTTTTCGAATCTTTATTCTGAAAAAAATTTTCATGTTCAGCAAATGAGTCTTTGTCAGTTTATTTTTCATTAGTTTTAGTGAAATCAGCGGAATTACTCAATATAATGACTAAAAAAAAAGAAGCAACCACTTTCAACGCGACGTTTTTTAAACGAGTAGTATATCGAAAAACACCCAAGAAATTTATTATACTTTTTTTTACATGTATAAAAAAAGCTTTGGGTGCGACTTTGTTTTCGTACATTTTTATAACAGATACAACAAGTTTTAAGTCTTTAAGATATCTATTTAAAATTATCAATAGTTAATTGTTTTGAAGCTTTTATAGCAGCCAGAAATGTGTTAACTGTTAAGTAACATTATTTTTCTATGACCCAAGGGGTTAACCTGAAGACGAACTCCTCGCAGTGCACTGCCATAATTGCTTTAATTCTATCTTATTTTTTCTTTCTTTTGTTCGGTAACCTCAAAATTTAACAGAATTTTCCCTGTTTTTCGATCTAGAAAGAAAGTATCCGATGCGGGTGGACCATAACTCCAACCACGATAGCAGCGCAGCTTGCTATAAATATTCAGTGGAAGACTTGGTTCTCCCAAAGCTTAATTAGGTAGTCTGCTGCCCAAAATAATCAGTTTTAAGGGGGGGGGTACCGTACAGCGGCAGATTATGCACAACGGCGATTATGTACACACGGCCGATTATGTACACCGGCCGATTATTGTACCAACGGCCGATTATGTAAACGCCTGATGTACACGGCCTGTTGTTTACAACGGCCCTGGGTTCAAGCGGCCCTGATGTACACGGCCCTGATGTAACGGACCTGAATTTTGAACATGAACCGCCCTATTGTACACGGCTGATTTGAACAGGGCCGTTGTCAATAGGTTAAAGTTTGATTCAAAATTTAGGGCACGTTGTAGCATCAGGGCGTGTACAAGTAGGTAGGGTTAATTTTCAAAATTCAGGGCGTTGTAACATTCGGGCCGTTGTACCATCAGGGCCGTTGTAGCTCAGCATTTGTACATTAGGGCCGTTGTACATCAGGGCCGTGTACATCCGGGCGTTGTACATCAGGGCCTTTGTATATAATCGGCCGTTGTACATAATGGCGTTGTACATCAGGGCGTTGTACATCGGGCGTGTACATCCAGGGGGCCTGTGTTTATCGGCCGTTGACAGTATGGCCGTTGTATAGGGCGTTGTACATTAGGGCGTTGTACATGGCGTTGTACTACCGGCCGATGTACATAATCGGCCGTGTACGGTATCCCTTTTAAGGGGGACATCGCTAGATGTTTTTTCAATTTGAGGTTAATGTAGAAAAAGTTCGGTAACAAAAATTGAAAGAAAAATATTCGGGGGATACAAAATAGTGAAGCTATAATTGACAAATTTTTTTCTGTTTTTTAAGGGGTTTTTCAAAATCGTCAGAATGTGTTTTGGATAATATAAAGCGCAATAATCGGTTAAGTCGAAGACGAACGGCATGCTGCCTGATTTTTCGTCGGATTTCTGAGCGGTGCGTAGATGGCGATATCTTTTCGTCGAGAACGGAAGGGATCATCTGGTAATAAACCATTAAATTAATTTATAAAAAAGAACAAATTTAAGTTGTTCCCTCAGTGTCACGGTACAAAAACAATGCAAAAATGTTTGTCAGAAAAAAATAGGCCGTTGGGGTGAGAATCTTAAGGGTTCCGTAGGAACCTTATTCTTCTTGCCCAACCCTAGTTTTTTTGCAACTAAAGTTTTGCAATGCCCAAGTTGTACACATAGTTTTATGAACACAAAGTACAATCCTATTCTTGAAAAGGTTAGAATAGGGTTAGGTAACTCGTGTCCAGTGTTACACGGTATAAAACGTACGCAAAGCTGTTTCTTGGGAAAAGAACTAGGGTTAGGGTTTAAAAATAGGGTTGTGTCCCGCGGGAGGCAATACATTTCAAATTATTTTGTTGATTTTTAAGAGATGTTTCCCAAAAAATCCTTTGAATCTTTTATGTATTTCAGCTAAGTATTTCTTTAAATTTGTTGGCTAAACTTTTATATAAAGCTGAAAAACTTATTTTCGTGAAAAATCACCAAAAATGCAAAAATGAAAATCTGGTTTATTATTCCTGCTTTATATTTCAGCTCTTTTCACTTTACGAAGATAATTTGGGTTACTTTAATATCATTTCTGATATTTGATCTGTTTGAGAGCACTTTTCTATGGTAGGGATCGATGAGTGTTCCAATGAGGAATTTGAGACATACTTTGAAAATCTTAAAAATCAGCAAAATAATTTGAAATAACCAAATAAGCGATTTTTTACCAAATTACCAAGCGTTTGTCAGATCGAAATAAAAAAATTAAAATTTGGATTTTACGCATGGTTTAAAACCATTGGTTTAAGCCGTAATATCACGACTGAAATCTACGAACTAAATTGTGAATGACTGGGTTTTTTCAAAATGCTTTGATTATCTCCTCCGATTTGTTGGTGGATTTACTTAATAAATTCAATTCATAGTTTTTTAGAAGCACTAACATCTTTAAAAACAAAGCGAGATGATCCCGTTTTTTAATAAAATTATTCCATACCCATAAGACAACATTCAGTCCGTTTCCCGTAAACTTCTAAAAAATCAGACATTTCATACTTGCCTTTTTTATACATTTATTTTCAAATAGTAAAATTAATAAATAACTGATAGAAAAGATTTGGCGAAATATTCCGGTATAAATTGCGTCTACTGCGTCTGCTATAGTGCCAACGATTTATGCCTCTGGTGAATCTGCACGAAATTGATTGGAGTCGATCCGAAATAGAATTTGCCGTATATTGTAAACCGGCAGATTTATTTTTGTTATTATAAGATAAACGTTTTTAAAGATAATTTCGATAGAGAGACGACCAGAGAAAAGAAGATTTGGACTGGATTTATAAATTTTTGACTGCGAAAACACCAAGGCCCGATAGATTTTATTAAAGTTTAATAAAGGCATTAATTTTTCTATTTGACGAACGAAAACCAGAAATGATTTTTCGAATAATTAAGGCTTTTGAGAGACCAATGATTTCCCCTGAGTGTCTTTTATGGCTTTTAATTGTTTCTAGTGAGATATTGGTATTCGTGGTAATATTTTCAATGTTTTCCGTAAAAAATTCCGCAGAACAAAATATCACTTCAAATTTATTTTTGGGTAAAAAAAATCGTTTTTATATTCAAGTAAAATGTTTTTCAGAAAAAGTTTAAATTTAATTTTCCTTAATTTTTGTCTAAAAATTGTCCGCAAATAACCGGGAAATGACTAATTCATTAAAACGAACTATTAAATCGGTCCAGAAGTTTTCCATTTTGACAGATTCATGTATCGCTCGGCACCCGTTTGGCGCTTGCGATACTTTTTTTGCCTTGGAGTTATGGGCGCGCCTCATTATCGAGTTATGCGCCTTTTGGTCTTTTTTATGCCAAATTTTTGTTATTAAAAGTGCGTAAGCGGAATAAGATGTAACAAGTTAAATGCAAATTTACGAAATATTTATTTTTTATTCAGGAAAATATTGAACCGAAAAATAAAACACCTAAATATGGGTTCAAAATTTTCCGACAAGTATTTTTCTCACAACCATCGGAACACGTGAATTTTTTTTAAAATTTAGTTGCTTCGATTTCGCTTGCTAAAAGCTTGTTATTTAGCTGACCCTATTATGCATTTTACTCGCACTAAGGTTTCGTTATCATACTTAACACAAGAATTAATTTTTCATAAAAAATAATTTTTTATAAATAAAGACGCGGAATAATCAAAATGTGTTTGTGGGTCACCTTTTTTCTTTAACTGTAAACCCTTACCCCCGTTAAAGCAACGCTGAGGCTGCAAATGAAGATAATTATTATTGACCACCTACAGGATAAGAGGGAAAAAAGAAAAATGTTTTTTAGTCTCAATTTTTTTTGTTCTAGATTGGTGAATTTGTTGATGGTCGACGCGTTTCAATAACAAAACATTCTTTTTCCTCGACGCAAAAAGATAGGGCAAGTTTTCAGATGCTTTTTTCAACCTTTGAAATTATGAATGTCGAAGAATTACTGAGTTAAAAGGCCGAATTGCACTAGGCCGAAAATGGCGGGTCAAAACAGAAGAACAGAAAAAGCAGAAGATTTTATGTCTACGGGAGCTGTTATTTAAAGGTAAACACAGTATTATTTTGCGGAAACGTGGTTTGGGTGACTTGATCTGTTTTTTAGATGCCTCCACAATTTGGGCGAGAGATAAGTACTCCGTCTGTCGGGATTTTGGGTCATAATATAACTTTTAAGCTTACGTCTAGCTGCAGAGGTAGGTTTTTTTCAATTTCGGTTTTTCACCGGTATAACCTATAATTATCGCTTCTCGAAAAAAAACGAAATCGGGAATATATCTTATCATACAGTATGATATACTGGCATATTTTCACAGTCCAGTAAAGTACTTTTCGTAAAACAGTACTTTTAAAACCTTGGACCGCGTCCCACTAACGATACTTTACTGAACCTGAAAGTTATATGGTCCCAAGAATTTCGAAAGTATCGCATCTACGTTCATATGTACCCAAAAACACCTTAACTCATGAAAAACATATTTATATACAGCATTCCTTCGACCGTCACTTAATATCAAAACGATCATAAAAATTTCGCTCCATTTTAGAAGTGGGCCAAAAAATTTCAATTTTTCTCTGGCCCACCTAAAAATTTACAATTCTTAAAACGCTCTAGATTTCGATATGTAAAGTCTTGGAAACCGACTAACTTATAATTTAATTACTGAAGATGCTTAGCGAAAACGTAGTAACCAATAAAAAATAATTAAATTATCATACAGCATGTCACATTTTTGCCTTCCGTTTTTCATTTTTGCATATTTCCCTATCCGCCAATCAAAACCTGAAAACGTAGTAGAATGCCAAATCGTTCTGATTCGTGGATAGTAAATTAATGCAAAAATGAAAAACGGAAGCAAAAATGTGGACATGCTGCTCAAATAAACTAGATTTTTCTAATTAGTAAGGATTCCGGACACTTGTCTGAGTACAGTGTTTGTCTTGAAAGTCTTAGTGAACGGCTAAAATCTCAAAAGTTCAGTTAGCCAAAAGTTGTTATTATACCAAGTGACATTAATATGTGAAAATACTCAATGTGGTCTTAATCATGCTTGGACTTGAATTTTCTTGAAAACTCATTCAAGTTAAGTGACCAAGTTATTTGTTCTGCTTACCATCTCGGCAATTCAGTACATTTCCGCGAGATGGCAAAGCTAAAATTTTAAAAATCGATATGAAAAGATTTTTACGTGTCGAGAAAACATCGTTTTACCAAAAACCGTTCAGATAAATGGAAAATTACCAGAAAAATTGGTGGAGGTGGTTTTGGCGAAATTATGGTGCAAAATAGTTGATAGTGAAGAACCAGTTGCAATCAAAGTCGAATCTTCAAAACAGTCGAAACAAGGTAAACTTTCTTTGACATTTATATCTAAAAAGATCCGATATGCATAATCTTTTTATTTCTATGGATGTGAAAAATTAGGTGTTTCGAAATCCTTAACCTCCTCACACCCAGAAACGAGAAGTTCGCCTCACACCAACAGTTATCTGAAGGCAATACTTTGAGCGCTTATCACGGGAAAAGTGGAAAAGATACAATTTACTATTTGTCACTGATTGAGATCAAGGGATAGAATTAAGTGAATAACACGTCCCCTTATTAAATATCGAAGTTTGTGAACTAGATAACTGCGAGAGAAAGAGAGAGGTTCACTCACCTTGTATTTCTTGAAAAACCATACCATTTTTTACAATGACATATAAGTTAAAATTTACAAGTGAAACTCTAGCTTTTATAGCTGGTCCAGATTTGAAATATGATTCTCGATCGCTTACAAAACAATTATTCATAACGCCGCGCGTCAAAATATATGTAGTAAAATGTGAAAAATATTGCTAATAAGCTGAAAACTCAAAATCAGTACCACCTTATGTTCTTCATTTGATCGATTTGTCTTGTCGGCTTTAATTTGGGTTAAATTGCCGTTCAATTCTTTCGGAAAATAATTTTTTGAAAAAATATTTTTTCATTATTTGAGTTTCATAAAAATCACTTGTGAAAAAATTAATCTTCGTATAGAGACTGCAGAAAAAATAAACTTATATCAAAAGAATCCTCAAATACTTCCAAAACTGGCTTTCTCAGAAATTCGATTTATGTATCGTTTCACACACAAATTTTTTAAGAAATTTAGCGAAAAATCCTAAAAAAAAGGAAAAAAACTTTAGAACGGCTAATCGTACACATTTTCAACAATATTTTTGGAAATAAATTGCAAACTCTATGACATCATTGAAATCGTAGGTTTGTGACGATGTTATTTCTGCGCCGTTTTGGCTCCCGAAATTTTGTTTTGCCTCAGATAGTCAAAAGGGTGTGAGAAAAATATTGTTGAAAATTGTATACGATTAGCCGTTCGAAAGTTATTTTTTCCTATTTTTTTTTAGGATTTTCGCTAAAATTTCTTAAAAAATTATTTGTGTGAAAACGATACATAATATCGAATTTATGAGAAAGCCAGTTTTTAGGAAGTATTTGAGGATTCTTTTGATATAAGTTTATTTTTTCTGCAGTCTCTATACGAAGATTAATTTTTTCACAAGTGATTTTTATGAAACTCAAAATAATGAAAAAAAAATATTTTTCAAAAAATTATTTTCCGAAAGAATTGAACGGCAATTTAACCCAAATAAAGCCGACAAAGACAAATCGATCAAATGAAGAACATAAGGTGGTACTGATTTTGAGTTTTCAGCTGATTAGCAATATTTTTCACATTTTACTACATATATTTTGACGCGCGGCGATATGAATAATTGTTTTGTAAGCGATCGAGATATCATATTTCAAATCTGAGACCAGCTATAAATAGCTAGAGTTTCACTTGTAAATTTNTTTCCCGTGATAAGCGCTCAAAGTATTGCCTTCAGATAGGCTGTTGGGTGTGAGGCGAAGTTCTCGTTTCTGGGTGTGAGGAGGTTAAGGATTTCGAAACACCTAATTTTTCACATCCATAAGAAATAAAAAGATTATGCATATCGGGATCTTTTTAGATATAAATGTCAAAGAAAGTTTACCTGTTTCGACTGTTTTGAAGATTCGACTTTGATTGCAACTGGTTCTTCACTATCAACTATTTTTGCACCATAAATTTCGCCAAAACCACCTCCACCAATTTTTCTGGTAATTTTCCATTTATCTGAAACGGTTTTGGTAAAACGATTTTTTTCTCGACACGTAAAATCTTTTTCATATCGATTTTTTAAAATTTTAGCTTTAGCCATCTCGCGGAAAATGTAACTGAATTGCCGAGATGGTAAAGCGAACAAAATAACTTGGTCACTTAAACTTAATGAGTTTTCAAGAAAATTCAAGTCCAAGCATGAATTAAGACCACATTGAGTATTTTCACATATTAATGTCACTTGGTATAATAACAACTTTTGGCTACTGAACTTTGAGATTTTAAGCCGTTCACTAAGACTTTCAAGACAACCCTGTACTCAGACAAGTGCCAATCGGCACTTACTAATTAGAAAAATCATAGTTTATTTGACAGCATGTCACATTTTTGCTTCCGTTTTTCATTTTTGCATAATTTACTATCCACGAATCAGAACGATTTGGCATCTACCTACGTATTTTTCAGGTTTTGATTGGCGGATAGGAAATTATGCAAAAATGAAAAACGGAAGCAAAAATGTGACATGCTGTATATAATTTATTATTTTTTATTTGGTTACTACGTTTCGCTAAAGCATCTTCAGGTATTAAAATTATAAGTTTTAGTCGTTTCAAGACTTTACATATCGGAAATCTAGAGCGTTTTAAGAATTGTAATTTTTAGTGTGGGCAGAGAAAATTGAAATTTTTTGGCCCACTTTAAAATGGAGCGAAATTTTTATGATCGTTTTGATCATTAAGTGACGGTCGAAGAATGCTGTATATAAATATGTTTTTCATGAGTTAATGTTTTTTTGGGTACATATGAACGTATGACGATACTTTCGAAATTTTGGACCATAATAAAACTTTTCAGGCTTCAGTAAAGTATCGTTAGTGGGACGCGGTCAAAGGGTTTTAAAAGTACTGTTTTACGAAAAGTACTTTACTGTACTGTGAAAATATGCCTTAGTATGAATCATACTGTATGATAAATATATTTCCCGATTTCGTTTTTTTTCGAGAAAGCGATAATTATAGGTTGATTACCGGTGAAAAACCGGAAATTGAAAAAATCCTACTCTGCAGCTAGACGTAGCTTAAAAAGTTATATTATGACCCAAAATCCCAGACAGACCGGATGTACTATCTCTCGCCCAAATTTGAGGCATCTAAAAAAACAGATCAAAGTCACCCAAACCACTTTTCCGCAAAATTAATACTGTGTTTACCTTTAATAACAGCTCCCGTAAACAGTAAATCTTCTGCTTTTTCTTCTTCTGTTTTGACCGCCATTTTCGGCCTAGGTGCAATCGGCCTTTTAACTTCAGTAATTTCTTTCACGATTTCATAATTTCAAAGGTTGAAAAAAGCTCTGAAAACTTTGCCCTATCTTTTGCGTCGAAAAAGTGTTTTGTTATTGAAACAGCGGTCGAATCAACAAATTCACAATCTAGAACAAAAAAAATAATTGAGACTAAAAAACATTTTTCTTTTTTCCCTCTTATTCTCTTTAGGGTGTGTCAATAATTAATTATCTTCATTTGCAGTAGGTTGGCTTTAAGGGGGTAGGGGTTACAGTTAAAAGAAAAAAGGTGACCACAAACACATTTATTATTCCGCGTCTTTATTTATAAAAAATTGATTTTTTTATGAAAAATTAATCTTGTGGTAAAGTATGGATAACGAACCTTAGTGCCGAGTAAAATGCATAATAGGGTCAGCTAAAAACATGCGTTTTTAGCAGTCGAAATCGAAGCGAACTAAATTTTTAAAAAAATTACAGTGTTCTGATCGTTGTGAGAAAAATACTTTCGGAAAATTTTGAACCCATGTATTTAGGTGTTTATTTTTGGTCAATATTTTTCCGATGAATAAAAAATAAAATATTTCGTAAATTTGCATTTAACTTGTACATCTTATTTCCGCTTACGCACTTTTAATAACAAAATTTGGGCATAAAAAAGACCAAAAGGCATACTCGTTATAATGAAGGCGCGGGCCCATAACTCCAAGCAAAAAAAAGTATCGCAAGCGCCAAAGGGGCCGAGCGATACATGAATCTGTCAAAATGGAAACTCTGGACCGATTTAATATTCCGTTTTAATGAATTAGTCTTTCCCGGTTATATTGGGACAATTTTTAGAAAAATAAGGAAAATAAATTAAACTTTTTCTGAAAAACATTTTACTTGAATATAAAAACGATTTTTTTTACCAGAAAATAAATTTAAGAAGTGATATTTGTTCTGCGGAATTTTTTAGGAAAACATGAAAATATTACCACGAATACCAATATCTCACTAGAAACAATTAAAGCCATAAAAGAACACTCAGAGGGAAATCATTGGTCTTCTCAAAAGCCTTAATTATTCGAAAATCATTTTGGTTTCGTTCGTCAAATAGAAAAATTAATGCCTTATTAAACTTTTAATAAAAATCTATCGGGCCTTGGTGTTTTTCGCAGTCAAAAAATTATAAACCAGTCCAATCTTCTTTTCTCTGGTCGTCTCTCTAATCGAAATTATCTTTAAAACGTTTATCTTATAATAACAAAATAAAATCTGCCGTTTACAATATACGTCAAATTCTATTTCGTGATCGACCCATCAATTTCGTGCAGATTTCACCAGAGGCATAAATCGTGGCACTATAGAGACGCAGTAGACGCAATTATACCGGGAATATTTTCGCCAAAATCTTTTCTATCAGTTATTTAGATAAATTTTACTATTTGAAAATAAATGTATAAAAAAGGCAAGTATGAAATGTCTGATTTTTTAGAAGTTTAGGGAAACGGACTGAATTGTGTCCTTATGGGTATGAATAATTTTAATTAAAAAACGGGATCATCTCGCTTGTTTTTAAAGAGTTAAGTGCTTCTAAAAAACTATGAATTGAATTATTAAGTAAATCACCAACAAATCGGAGGAGTAATCAAGCATTTTGATAAAAACCCAGTCATCACAATTTAGTTCGTAGGATTTCAGTCGTGATATTACGCTAAACCAATGGTATTAAACCATGGTAAAATCCAAATTTTAATTTTTTTTATTCGATTGACAAACGCTTGGTTAATTTGGTAAAAAATCGCTATTTGGTTATTTAAATTATTTGCTGATTTTAAGGGATTTCAAAGTAATGTCTCAAATTCCTCATTGGAAACACTCATCGATTCCCTACCATAGAAAAGTGCTCTCAAACAGATCAAATATCAGAAATGATATTAAAGTAACAAATTATCTTCGTAAGTGAAAGAGCTGAAAATATAAACAGGAATATATAAACCAAGGGATTTTTTCAATTTTTGCATTTTTGGTGATTTTCACGAAAATTAAGTTTTTAGCTTTATATATAAAGTTTAGCCAACAAATTTAAGTACTTAGCTGAAAATACATAAAAGAATTCAAAGGGATTTTTGGGAAACATCTCTAAAAATCAACAAAATAATTTGAATGTATTGCCTCCCGCGGGACACAACCCTATTTTTTTAACCACTAACCCTAGTTCTTTCCCAAGAAACAGCTTGCGTACGTTTTATACCGTGTAACACTGGACCACGAGTTTACCCTAACCCTATTCTAACCTTTTCAAGAATAGGATTGTACTTTGTGTTCATAAAAACTATGTGTACAACTTGGGGCATGCAAAACTTTAGTTGCAAAAAAAACTAGGGTTGGGCCAAGAAGAATAGGGTTTTCCTACGGACCCTTAATATTCTCACCCCAACGCCTATTTTTTTTCCTGACAAACATTTTTGCATTGTTTTTGTACCTGACACTGGGGAACAACATTAAATTGTTCTTTTTTTTATATAATTAATTTAATGTTTATTACCAGATGATCCCCCGTTCTCGACGAAAGATATCGGCCGATCAGCGCACGCTCAGAAATCCGACGAAAAATCAGGCAGCAGTGCCGTTCGTCTTCGACTTACCGATTATTGGCCTTATATTATCCAAAACACATTCTGACGATTGAAAACCCCTTAAAAAACAGGAAAAATTGGTCAAATTATAGGCCACTATTTTGTATACCCCCGAATATTTTTCTTTCAATTTTTTACCGAACTTTTTCTACATTAACCTCAAATATGAAAAAACATCTAGCGATGTCCCCCTTAAAAGGGAATACCGTACAACGGCCGATTATGTACGGCCGGTAACACATGTCAAGCTAGTACGCCTATACAAGGCTACCAACGCGTAAACCAGGCCCTGGATAAGCATTACGCCTAGCAACGCATGCAACGCCGAATTATATACAAAGGCCCTGATGTACGGCCCGGATGTACAACGGCCCTGATGTACAACGGCCCTAATGTAAAAGGCTGAGTACAACGGCCCTGATGGTACAACGGCCCGAATGTACAACGGCCCTGAATTTTGAAAATTAACCCTACCTATTGTACGACGGCCCTGAATGCTACACGTGCCCTAAATTTGAAATCAAACTTTACCTTTGTACAACGGCCCTGTTCAAATCAGCCGTGTACAATAGGTCGGGTTCATGTTCAAAATTCAGGTCCGTTGACATCAGGGCGTTGCTGGTGTACATCAGGGCCGTTGAACCCAGGGCCGTTGTAACAACAGGGCCGTTGTACATCGGGCGTTTACATAATCGGCCGTTGTACAATAAATCGGCCGGTGTACATAATCGGCCGTTGTAACATAATCGCCTTGTGCATAATCTGCCGCTGTACGGTACCCCCCCCTTAAAACTGATTATTTTGGGCAGCATACTACCTAATTAAGCTTGGAGAACCAAGTCTTCCCCTGAGATATTTTATAGCAGCTGCGCTGGCTATCGTGGTTGGAGTTATGGGCCACCGCCATCCGATACTTCTTTCTAGATCGAAAAACATGAAATATTCTGTTTAAATTTTGAGCTTACCAACAAAAGAAAGAAAAAAATGAAGATTGAATTAAAGCAATTATGGCAGTGCACTGCGAGGAGTTCGTTCTTCAGGTTAACCCCTTGGGGTTCATAGTAAGAAATAATGTTACTTAACAGTTTAACACATTTCTGGCTGTATAAAAGGCTCAAAATCAATTAAACTGATTGAAATATAATAAATTTCTTGGGTGTTTTTCGATATACTACCTCGTTTAAAAAACGTCGCGTTTGTAAAGTGTTGCTTCTTTTTTTAGTCATTATATTGAGTAATTCCGCTGATTTCATAAACTAATGAAAAATAAACTGACAAAGACTCATTTTGTGAACATGAAAATTATTTTTTCAGAATAAAAGATTCGAAAAAATATCTTAGAAATATATCCCCTGTCCTTCAGATTATATCACGCCCTTATTAGTCAAACGTGAACGTATATTTGAAAAAATAGGTGATGAAATCCTTAAGGTATACCACTCTAAAGATATACCAAGAAAATCCTGTCTGCATAAAAATTAATCCGATTTCCAAAGGTTAAATGTCTTTCAACCGTCTATATTAAAAATAATGAGAACAGACAATTTAAAATCGAATTTAGCCTTTTAATACATATATTACCTCATGTGAGTTAGACACGGCGAATTCCAGAGTTTATAGTTTTTAATATAAAAATAGTCAGGCAGAATAATTAAACCTAGAATAATTTCTCTAAAATTGTACTAAAATAAATTTGTAGACCTTGTTATATCCATCAAGTCGTCCAAAAGCTCTTCCCGGCTAATTCCAATTTTCCTACTCATGTCAATCTGTTCTGTCACAGATAATGAAGTAAATCGAATGAGTAAATCTCCATCAATTATATTACGGGCAGAATTAACCAGATCTCGATATGTGTTTTTTGCCTAAAATACCATTTAAATATAGGCACCAACTCAAGGTTTTAGAATCATTCTTTCTGAAAAAAAACGCACTTAATAAAATTATTCATTTTTAAGAAACTGTCTCTAACTGATAAGGGGGCAATCGGTATTCAATTTACAAGCATTTTGAACTTGTTCGTCGATTTTATTAGTCTTTGAACACATCTGGTTTTGAGCCGAACACCCTTTTAAGCTTATTAGGTATGATTTATATTTTCACCAAAAAATTGGAAAGCAAATAAAAAATTAAGTCTTTTCATCATTCCAAACTAAACCCCTTTTTCAACTTTTTGGCGAGTTAGGCAAAAACCATAATTAGACTGATAACACTGACAAAAATAAATTACAGAAAATTATCACTGATGGTGAATCAGACTTCTAGAAGGAACCAATTTTTCATTTACCTTGAAAATCATTTCCTTCCTTTCCAATATCAACAAAAATAGATTTGAAGGTTATTCTGAAGAACTTATCCGACATCAGAAAAACTAAAAAAACCCTTGAATGCACACTAGTGGCGCCAGAGAGCAACTTTTAAATTTTAGAATGATTATTTCTTTAAATCTCAATTCTAGAATATATTTATTTTCGAGAAACCGAAAATGGTAAAAATAAATACGGTGAAATCCTATCTTCTATGAAATGTTTTTTATAGATCACGATAGTTAAAATAGACATAAAGTTTCCAATTTAATTTTTAAAATTTCTATTTGTGATGTATTTTTTTTAATACCAGACACGTTTTTAGAAATTTCTGCTATCATTTTCTTCCTCTGTGAATCATTTTTTTCTCTTTTTAGAAGTTTGAATTTTTTTTTAAATATAATTTCATTCTTTACTTCTCACACCTTATCCAAAAAGGTATATCAAGGCCAAATAGTTCGCAAATTAACCACCCAAACCTCCTTTACCCAACAACAGATTAAGCCAAAATCAGCGTCAACTCTAAACAGCGATCTGCATTTAAAAAATAATGAATCTCGATCGCATATATTTTTTATGTCCCTTTTTCCACAAAAAATATTTTTTATTTTTGCTCTAAAACGTATTTCACTTGAAAGAGTTTTATGTGACTCAACCGGATGGATATTAAATAATATAATCCAATTATCAACTACAACTTTTATGATATCTTAAGATAATTCAAAATTGGGGTCCCCAATAAACGTTATGGAATGCAAAAAAAAATATTTTTCGATCCCGTCTCGATTCTGACGCTATAAAAAATATGGCGTTCTTTTTTCTTCTTAAAAAAAATATAAAAAACTTTTTTCAAATCAATTTTTAGAACTAAATTTATGGTTTTTGTTTAATATTTTATAAACAATTTAAAAAAAATCATATAAAACTTCCTTTAAAAAAACTCATTTAAAACACAAAAAAATAAATAAGTGTGAAAAAATTGATCAGAAACGGATCCAGCTCTCAACCGATTGTAGCTTTGACCTTCAAAATTGTGACAAAATATGAGATTGATTTACTGCGCTCCTTAATTAGTGCGTTTTTTAAATCAACTTTAAAACTTTTGAGCTCTTTAGACTCTAATCCTTTAAAAGTCTTCGAAACTTTAGAGGCCACGAAATTTTGAAGACTTTTAGACTTGAAGTATTTTTGACAATTTTAACTAATGCTTTTCCCTTGAGGTAAAAACATATTTTTTTGGTTTTTCGTGATGGAAAAAATTATATTTTGTAATCAGTTCTTTTTTATGAATGATAAAATCGATTAATATCAATTTCATTTGGACGACCCATATCAAAAAATTGACCAATATAAAAAACGACAGTACAATAAGTTTTTTTGCTAGCGAGGGAGACTCAAGAATTTTGGAGAGAACGGCCAATTAGCAGTGGGAAGAACAACATCACCACAATATTATTGAACGCAATCCAATCAGCATGCGTATGATCCGTTAAATGCTATAGCCTCCCTCGCTAGAAAAATAGCAAACTGTATAAAAACAATTTTTTTGTAGGTGTTCGACGAACACTGTTCGTTCTATTCTTTCTTGTTCGATTTTGAATTCATGAGATTTGTTTAACCATAGGAGATAAACAGCCTTATTTTTGCTGCATTCAATTTTTTCTTATCGGTTAACCGATAAAGCTTATGACGACGTCGCGACGTGTTGTTGAAATGTGTTTTTGACTCCCATTATCTGCCCGAATAAAAATTAATTTTGATAATTAAAGTATATATTTTTGGAGGCCCTTGAAAAAGACAATCTGTTATTTAATAAGACTAGACAAATTACTCAGGAAAATATAGACGTTTTGAAAAGATCAAATGTATAGAATTAAGCACATAATATACGGTGGGATTTGATTTTTTATGACTTATTTTGACGATCCAAAAAAACTGATGTGACCTCCAACAAATTTTATTGAAAAACATCGGAAAAATTCTTAATCTTAAAAATCTGTCGAATTTTTTCGAGGTTATTTTGGGTTATCAAAATTTCAAGATTTTTATTATATAATTTTCAAAATGTCTCCTGGGAGAACTTTCTAAAGTCTGAGATTGTCAAAAACGTCAGAAAAAGGTCTCCTTGTAACTATACTGTAACTATGAGTGTAATCGTCAATTTTTTTCTGATTTACTATTTCGCAAGATCAATAAGCTCTAACTTTTCAAGATATATCACCGTGAATATGATATATCACCGTGAAATCAGCCACGCACACCCCCTTAAAAATAATCCATACATTAATACAAATTTGGGGCGTATTCTCCAGATAAAATAATTTTTCGTACCAGCATTTTTCTCTAATTTTAAATTGTATCAATGATGTAAAATTATGCAATTGTCCTAGTTCTGAAACGCGATAGTTTTCAGTTAATCTTCTTGCTTCTTACGTCTTAAAACAATATGTATCCGGTGATAAAAAAAATTATCTTTTTCGATTTCAAATCCGAGCTGCACATTTAGACAAAACCGTTTAAGGATTAATTTTAAATCTAGATTATAAAGCGATAAAGGCCTCTACAAATTAGTATAATCCCTGGAACGCTAAAAAGATTTCTAATGATGAAGTAACCTTTGGTAACTATCAATAATAGTCTATCATGCTGAAATTCAAAACGTACGAAAAACTTTCGAATTTATTTACAAACTTGAGATTTACAAATAAACAATAAAATTATTTTTGACCTAGTTTTAAATTAAAGTGAGATTTCCGAAGGTTGCTCCCATGATGGTAGAGAAGCAATTTCAAACAATGGCATGAGAAGTTGTTTGACAGGTCTCATGCATTTATAAAAATTGTGAATGAAAGTTGTATGTTCAAAACTGAGGGAGGAGATAGTTTTGTACTGAGCCTCCAGAGATCGTATGTTTTTTAGAGTTTTCTTCGGTCAAAAGCAAAAAAATTGAAGGGGCTAGTTTTTGAATATTTTTTGGGACCTTATTCAAATGTCCCTTATGTGCGTAGGCTGTATTTTCAGACTTCGATTGGTCCCTAAATAATCTTAATTTTTTTTAGATTTTCTTACAAAAACGCGTGTTAAAAATAAATCAGAAATGCGTACGTTATGCATGGGTTTATGCCTACGTTTATGAGTCGACCAATAACAACTATTTGGTAAAAATGTTCTGTAAATTTGATAAAAGAATGATAATCGCCTGTTTTCTCACAATTTGAAATCAAGTGCTCTTTCTCGATAGTTTAATTATTTATCAAAGTTATATAAGATCATCAAATCATATAAGAAGATGCCAAAAAAAACACGCTGAATGGCCGATTATCTAAAATTTTAAGACAAAAAAATCAATTGTGGCGATAAAGATCACTTACTCAATTCATATTAGCAAGTTTTTTAAGAATGATTCTCTTTAAAATTAAACAAAATTTATATATTTACATATCGGTAGGCTCGAGGATTGAGTCCTGCAAAGTGTGGCAAATGAGATTGCATGAGGGTTTGAAGCAGCTGGAGACGGCGATAAACTTTTTCTGCCAAAGGCAAAATGTTGCCAACTGAGCCATCCAATGACGCATACCAAGTTATTTGACTAAAAATATTTTTTTATGACCTCTCAGAAATTTGGTAGCACAGTTATTTTGCGAAAAAATCGAATAACCTTTCAATTTTTTTTACAAAAAATATAATGGAGAATCATAATTTTAGCCCGAATATTATGCAATAAAAAATTGAGGAAGTGCAGTGCACCCTCGAATCAGATCTGAGTAAACTAAAAATGTACCTATATCCCCTATTCACACTTTTGTTAATATCCCGGCCCTAATTAAGAAACGTAGTGTGTTTTTAAGTAGGAGGGCCGGGATATTAACAAAAGTGTGAATAGGGGATATACTTCCCGGCCCTCTCAACTTAGTAAAAATTAAAAAGTTATATCAAATATCGGACAAAAATGGGGAGTTTGTCAGATTATGAAAACATCAGCACTTATAAAAATTGGAAGAAGCTACTCTATCATTTTTTTGATGTAGGATTCAAAAATGACCAAGCTAATGGGATCGAGGATTTGACAATGCTAAAATATTCGCTCTAATTTACGGATAAATACGCTATAGCTATAGGTTTTCCACCATTCGACCGATCCGCCAAATCGGTCGAAATCGACTTGTTAGAATTAACTATTAACCTGTACGAAAAACCGAAGAATTTTATCATATGAAAATTTTTTATCAAAAAATCGATATTTTTGTAAAAAAATGATAATTTATTTCGATCTGCTGAAGGCCGATAAAAAGAATTTTTTGTTTTTCATTTATTTTTGATAAAAAAATTTCAAAGAAAATTGATAATTTTTTTCAAAAATTTGAAACCGGTTGTTTAAAATTTAAGAATTTTTTCTAAATTGCTCATTTTTTTTGAAATCGCCCAATTT
>SCLH01000183.1:241449-292370 GCA_004367855.1 Oikopleura vanhoeffeni
GGTTTATTTCAAAATAAAACCTAGGAGGAGATAGATAACTATTTTGGCTTAGGTCCTCTTGTGTCGCTAATGTGTTATGTAGTGTGTGCAGACAAAAAAGTTTTGACACATTTCTCACGCAAGCTAAAGGCTAGATCTACAAACTGGCTAATCTGAATAATATCCTCGAAGCCTTGGTTGGCCAAGTTTTTATCGAGAAAAACCAATTCCAGCGACCAGTACCCCCTTAAGTTACCTAAACCAAGATTTAAGATTGATTAGTCTTTCTTAAATATTTATTAAAGGTAACTAAAATGAGAAATATATAAAATCTTGTGTTGATTTTAAATGCACCATCAAAAATTTCGACAGAAAAAATTTGAAATTTCTAGGTACCTAAACCAATATTTAAAGTTGACCAATCAGCAAAATGTCAAAAATTGTACTGTTCAAATCGCTTTTTTCTCACTTTGATTGAAATTTGAACAATTTCAGCAAAATCGGACAAATTTAAAGGTTTCTTAGCAATTCCGAAAATGTTAAACGCCGTGTGCTGTTCTCTTAATTTGCAAAATTCAGACAAAAACTATCGCGATTTATTAAGATATTAGTATTCCAAGTTAAAAAAGACTTCGCGTGTTTTGAGGAAGTCCCAAGGGAATAGCTTTTTGTACATTCATTTTAATAACCATTTAATTATAACTAACCTTTTTCCTCATTCTGAGAACATCAAAAAATGACGCAGAAGCCTTATGAAAACATTTACCTTACAACCTTGAACTGGCTATTTTCGACCCTTATTAAATAACCACGCGTTGCACAATTACGGCCTGGAAAACAAACTTTTTCTTCTCTAGTGTCATTATAATCTAAGCGCAAATTTTTTTTATATTTTAACCGTGAGGTCAAACTCCACCACTGATTGGTCCAAGAAATGCCAATAAAATTTATTTCTATTTGCCCGGTTTAGTAGAAGAGAGAATCCACCTTCAACATATTGTATACCTAAAGTATCTGGACCAATCTGGACCTTTTTAAACTGCGCCTCAAGAATAAACGGAGAACAGTAGTAATTTCATTATATTATGCAAAGACAAGGTTTTGAATCTTTGAGATTAAAAAAAATTTATCATGTTTGGAATAGGCTGTCCAACCTCTAGAAAAGTGCCGAAAATTAAGCTTAAATTTTTTTCACAGCCTTCGTCCATGACTCAATTTTTACGATTTGTCACGAATGACCATTTTATTTACGTGGGAATCCACGCTCGGGCCCGGAATTTTGATTTTTTTTTCTAGGTGGCGCTAAATCGCAAAAATGATCATTTTTTTTTAATTTTTTTACAGCATTCATTGTTTGTTGCATTTGTTCGACATTTTGGCTCAACTATGAAAAGCGGTATGAAAATCGACGCTCGGGCCCCGAATTTACAATTTCGCTTTTGTTTGCCTACAAACCGCGCCAAAAGTGGCGCGATCTGTTTCTGCGTACTAGCCTTCCACCAGTCAATTTTTACAAAAAATGTTTCCAGCCGTAATTCTTAGAATTCTCTCGACGGTCATTTCGAACCTAATATTGGAATGATTAAGAAAAATTTTTGGTCAAATTTTGGTCAATTTTTTTACAAAATTTTTTTTACGATTATCAAACACTAGAAAATAATTTGATTGGTCCACTTGAATTTTTTGTATGGATCTTAGTTCTTGTTTTCAAATCGACCGGTGACATGCTAGTGTATACATTGATATTTCAAAAATTTCCAATTTTTTATACCATAGATAGAAACTTCTAGTTATAATTTTTGTTATCGTTTAGGTTTTTTAATCGAGAAAAAATATTTTTCCCCGTGATTTGATAGTTTGGAGACAGTTCAAATGAGGTCAAAATCAAAAATTCAAGATAGAGAATTTCTTGGTTAACGCATTAAATTTTCGTTTCTCGTTTTCAATTATACAAAAGGTTGTCTCGACCAACCCCTTAACTAAATTTTTTTTCCTGAAAAATAACTTTTTTTTATCGAGATTTTGTTTTAAATATTCAAAAAGCATTAAATTTATGGAGTTAAAATTTTTCAAAAATCGAATTTTTGTGTTTGAAATTATCTTTCTTGGGAACCTTTGGCCCAAATAAACTCAAAGATTAATTTTCCCTCAATCCTACTTATTCAAGAGAAAAGAAAATGTACCTTTCAACCAAGGGGTTTATTTTGTGCACACAAAAAATGGGTACACAAATGGTATGGCAAAACTTTTTGTGGGTATGGACCATGGTGCGACGTATGGTGCAAGAACATTAGGGTATTTGTTCCGCTATTATTCTCACCTCATTTCTATTTTTGCTTCAAAAAAATTTGCGACAGCCTTATAATTAATTTTAGCATTCAAGTTCTCAAAAAAGACGATTTAAAGACAAAAAACACTTTGAAAAGCAGCGCCTCAGACGTTAAAATAGAGTATTTTATCACATTATAATGTATTAAATAATAAATCGCTAATTTAACAAATTAAATTAGCGTTTATGTGAGGTCATATAATAATTTGTAGCCTCAAACTTGAAGTTTAACTGGAGTTATTCTGATTTTTTATGTCTAATTTATATCGTTTCACACTGATTTCACCCTGCCTTGATTTATAGCGCGATTTTGTATTTTGGCAACCATTATTGAAATTTAAAAATAAGATAGCTTTTATTTAAGGTTAAGCACCTACCTCCAGCAAAAACCGTAGTCAGTACCAGATAAGAATTTTTGAACATACATCGGGGTAACTTTGCAAAAGAAAATTTTAAACATCATTTTTTACAACCTTCACCATCTGGTGGAGTAAAGAGTACTTTTTCTCTGTAAAATCCCCAAATTACATCTGTCTTTCTGATAACCGATTAACTGGTATAACTTTAAAATCCCCAAAAAATATCCATTTACTTTTGTGTCAGCTATACAATACAAAGCCCGTTTCTCGATACCTAATACGGTTTTGCTGGAGGACGATAATAACCTTAAAATAGCTATCTAGGGTTGAATTTTGTTTCTCATGGTTTTTAATCAGTATCTTTCTGTATTTCTTACAGCCTGAATTTTCTCGTTTACTGCATTTTTTTATTTCGCCGGGTAGACAGCCAAACACGGAATTAAAAAAACGCCGTATGTAAACAAACTTTTTCACTGCGTTTTTTTCTTCCGCTAAAAAAACGCAGGGCACGGAACAAAAAACCGCGGGGTGCGGAATAAAAAAATGCAGGGCACGAATTAAAAAAAAAATCAGGGCACGGAACAAAAAAAACGCAGGGAAATGACAAGCAAAATTTTACCTCTAGATTATTGATTTATGTTTTCTTGGTACATTATAAATTAAAAAAGCCTTAAAATAAATTCAAAAAATTAATAATTACTGTGTAAAAAAGAGATAATTAATCAAGAAAATGGATAATTCAATACGGCTTACCAATGGTAAGTTACCATCACCGCTAGGAAAGAGCAGCCGATTAAGAAAATTAAATTCACTAGGGAGGAATGCGATGCCATTAATACTGAAAGTTCAAAAGGGGTTTTCGTCTTTTGTGAATTTGGCAAGCAATTTTTAGAAATTTAATTTTTGCAAAAAAATCCCAATTAAATTGCGGGTGTTATTTCCTTTGATAGTCAGGACATTTTTTAGTACAAAAACGTAATTGAAGCCTTCAATTTGAAGGTCAATTTTTATTTCTGAAAAAGCGGGTTTTCTCTATTTTTGACCAGTTTCATGTAAAATATTTTATATTCAGGAATATTTTCAATGTGCAAAATAAGTCTAAATATGTCTGAAGCTTAGTAATATATTTTAAAAAAAGTTCCAACATATTCAAAAAACTATAAATGACAAATTTTGAGCCCCTTTTTTAGTTGGGCATTGCAATTTCAAAACTTGATAAATTTAATACAAAAAAAGGACCTAATGAAAAATGAGGCATGCGCGGTATAAAAAAACGCAGGGCACGGAACAAAAAAACGAAGGGTGCGGAATAAAAAAAACGCAGGGTGTGGAATAAAAAAAACGCAGGGTGTGGAATAAAAAAAACGAAGGGCGCGGAATAAAAAAACGGCGTATATCACGTGTAAAAATTGACTCATCGATTATCTTCAATCGAGGTGAAATTTAATACGTCTGTCTACCCGGCGGAATAAAAAAAACGCAGTAAACGAGAAATCTCAGGCTGTAGGGTGTGGTCACGTCAGAAAAACGTGGCTTTTATCTCCCCAAGCCCTTATTAAATAATCCAGCTGGTTTATATATATTAAACCTTTTTCGAGGGCAACACTTCTTCGGGACTTTTAAAAGACAAATTTCATTTTTTTTTTGAAAAACCTATCTTTTTGGCATTTAGTTTATATATGGATGTTTGAAAAATAATAAAGTATGAACATACCGGCCCTCATTTTCTAATAAAGTAACTTTCGAGAAAGGATCATTTTGTCTTGCTTTAGAGTTCCAAATAGTCATAATTCTTTTGCCAGTATTAAAGTCACATTGTCTTATAAGATTTTTTCCTCCAGAAGCTTCTTTCAAATCTGGTTTATACATTGATACTAATAAATTTCGTTCCATATCTGCAGAAATAAATCCAATCTATAAAAATTTATTAAAAACTTATATAAGTTATAACTGAAATTCAGACTGAATAATTAGGAAAAACATTTTTGGTCAATTTTTTTCTCCTTTCTTTTGCTTTAAAAATGCGTGGGTGGCAAAAGTTCATCACAAATTTTTGATGAACTTTTATAACATAAACCAACCCGTTTTAATGCAAAAAATAATCGAAAAAATCAAATATTTCGTAAATTTGTTTTTTACTTGTACTATTTATTTACGCCTAATTTATAATAAATCGTCGGCCAAACTTATTTTCGAACACAAATGGAAACGCCAATATTTTTTTTTGTAATTTTTTTATTTAACATTTTCTTTATAAATTAAAATAAGTTAAATGTGTTACAAAACCTTGAATAATTTATTATTATATTATAGACCAGGCTGTTATAGACCAGTACTGGTCTAGACCTGTACAATACTAATAATGCGTCTTGCGGAATCCGGACAACTTTAGTAGGTTGAATAAAGGTAAGGTGCATCAAAGGATACTAAAATGTAATAGGAGCTTCCACACAATCCAACAATGTACGTAATAAGTAATGTACAATACTCATCGTGGAAACCGTTCCAAGTCATGCGTAGGTTTAAGTTATTTGAAACAAACAAAATAGCTTTTTCTCACGGACCGCTCCCCACAATGAGTATTGTTATTTTCAAGCTGATTTATGAAAACTTCTAGAATTCGACCAAGTTATCTGTTAAACTCAAAACTTAGAAAAACCATATGTTTGAAAATGTTATAAAATAAACGAAGCGTTAAAAAAACAAAACAAGTTAAGATTAAAACGTGGTTCTCAAACTTTTTTAGTTTGACGTTAAATTATTTGACTCATATCTGAAATTTGAAAAGACCAGGCTGAACAAGGTCATGAGTTGATGAAACAATACTTTTAGTTTGAGTTCTGTAAATTTTTGTATTATGACCTCTACTGGTTTTCATGGACAAAATGACGAAAATTTAATTTAAATATTTTTTTTTGAAATTTGACACTTTTTTGATAAATAATATCCAATTACATAATACCGAAAAGAAAATAATATTTTGAAATTTGACACTTTTTACGACTAATTGTCCGAAAAAATCTTTGAAATCCTTCCCTATTGTGCCTTTTTGGTGCCGAATTATCTGAAAAGGGCCAATTGGGCCTTCCCTTGTTCATTATACCAGAACAGAAATTTTATTTTTGAAATAAGACACTTTTGGTATCAAATAAAATATATTCACATAATAATGAAAAATAATGTTTGCTTCATTTTTAGCTCGATTAGAATTATTTGCATATTCTTTGTGATTATTCTCTGAAGGATAAATTGTCTCTTCAAAATAAGTATATCTCATTAAAAATTTATCTTAAGTCAAAAAAAATAAAATTTCACAATTTTAGTGGAAAAATGCTTTGAAGCGAAATTCTCTTGCTATTTTGTATATAAAATTCGATTATAAACCTTCAAGTTCATCATTGTAAGAATTTCATCCCACGGAAATTGGATTATGAAAAATGTAGTCAAAAGCTGTGAATGACATCATAAATATCATTTTTGACCTTAAATTTTTCTGAGGAGCTTCTCAAAACGACCTTAAATTAGGCTTAATATGATCTTTCAAATCAATTTCCCGTAATAAAATATTTTACTTTTATGTCCGGTGTTTCGAGAGCTGTTATCGAACCTTGACCAGGCCGTAGGCGTTTTTCAGACTTTATGATTCCAGATATTAAAAGTATGAATTTTATGAAAAAATAATTTTATCCCATGATTAATTATGAGAATGCCGTGTCTCAGTCTGACCGCGGGGTTAGAAGAGTTCTGATTATGATCTAGTCAAAAGTGCAAAATAGGCTATCGTAAATTTGCTATTATCAATAGCAAATTTACGAAAAGTTTAAAAATATTTTTTTCAGAAATATTTTCGATAGCAAAAAAATATAACCATAGTATTAAGTGAAAATTAATGATTATGAGAAATAATTCTAAAATATATGCACACCTTAGTTTTAGCCAATCAAATCAGTAAAAAGCTTACATTGCGTAACCCTCGAAATTGATTTATATATATATTCAAAAACACCATAAAAAACGGGATTCGAATATAAGTGAACGGAACGATTTTGATTGGTTTAAATTTCGACCAATCAAAATTTCATCAAATACACCAACCTAATTTTCGCGAATTATCTCAACCCTCTATTTCTGAAACTAAAACAAAGGGCGCAAACTTTGGAGGCACTAGAACTTAAAGTTTTCGTTTTTGTCTCTCGTGTTTGACACTTTTTTCGAATTATATCTAAATAGTTTAGGCACTTTCGTTTCTCTAGTAGTTCCAAAGATTTATCAATGGCTTTTTGAGACTCAAAAATTATTTTTCTAGGTCTCGGCACCTTAAAAAAATTCTGATGATGTTTTTATAAATTAGTTGGTACATCGTTAAGAAATCTTCAAAAAAAGTGAAAGCGCCGGTGAATATATATATTAAAGTGTGGACTTAGTCTACTATAGTATAGTCCGCCGGATAAATATCGAAACGAAAATTAATGTGCGAAAAATCTTTTAGATTTTTACTATTGATTATTGTGATTCGAAAATGATAGAAAGAACGAATAATATAAAATAATCGGGCCTTTTATTTTATTCATGCAAAGCGCTTAAACCAGCTTAATTCAGTGAACACAATATAGTAAAACACATATCTTCAAAAATCAATTTTTTCAAGTCTGAAAATCTTTGAAAAAAAATCGGGAATAAAAGTTGAAATTATATAATTTACAAGGGTTGATAAAATTTTCTATTTTTCCTACCAAAATCTTCCAAAATTAGGTGGGTACATTTTGAAATTTCGATTGGTCGAAATTTAAACCAATAAAAATCATTTTTGAGCGTTACGCAACGTAAGCTTTTTGCTGATTTGATTGGCTAAAACTAAGGTGTGCATATATTTAAAAAATTATTCCATATACTAACTCAATCAATAGTATGGTTATATTTTTTAGCCACCGTAAATATGTCTGCCAAAAAGTTTTTAAACTATTCTTAAATTTTCTACGAAGTTGAATTTTTTGTACGCTAAAATTTTAATGCAACAAAATTAGGTTTTTATAACCTATGAATGAAGAGTTATCGCCTCGGGTACCCCCTTATAGTTACTTAATTTTGTTCATAAGATAGGTTCTAATAATTCAAAAAAAATACAATGCAAGAAAAAAGTATTTTAGGAGCACATTTTAGTTAAATAAAGTCTAAATTTTCTCTCAGAATTAATCGTCTTTTCTCTGTCTCAAATTCACTGTCAAATTCATTGTTGCTACTTAGTGCTGTTTTGTTTTCGCTAATTAAATCGTTTTTCGTCAAAATTATGAGACAATAAAAACCTCAGAAAATAATTTTCATTTCGAAACGCGATTGTAAAAATTAGAGTTTTTTTGTTTATAGTTCAGATGAGGCAGTGACCACTTCTGAGGATGATATTTGCTCTGACCTTTATCACAGTACCCTTACCTACCCTTCCCAAAATTTTACTTTTTTTAACGCTCAAACGCAATTATCGCCAAAAATAAGTATCCCAAGGGCGTGGGAAGTTAAGCTTTTTAAATCCAAAAACTATTGATTTAATTTCTTCAAAGGACTATTTTAAGGCCAATTGGAAGATTGGGCGAACTAGACTAATGTTCTAAAATATATGCCCACGTTTTTAAAAACATAGAAAAACAATATGGTGACTTTTTAGCCACCTAGTTTTGTCGCTGCCATTTGAGAACGGAACAAGGTATTTGCAAACAGATTATGGCATTCAACAGCCAAGAAAAAACAGAATGACCAGTTTGAGTTTCATTCTTCACTGAATTTTTGTTGATACCGGTAATTGACCGATAACATTTTTAAAGGCTTCTTAGAAAACCGCACATCCTTCGAAGCCAATTTTTCGGCAAGCACAACTTTGTGTGCAGACACTTTTTTCTGATTTTTTGTAATTTGACACCACTCGAGGAGTTTGTTCATTTTTTATGTCAGAGGATATTTGAACCTGCAAATATAAATACTTGGGTAGTTTTTCACGAGAAAATTTTTCATTTTAAATTTTTTGTCATATAACACCTCTGAAGGCGTTTTAATTACAAATATTTAAGTTTTTTCATTAATGCATTTTACAGGTGTCGAATAACAAAAAAATTGGACTTAAAAGTTGTCCCTCCGCGGAACATTGTTTTCTATGTCTAGGGCTGAATGTGTAATTTTCATGATAAAAATGATAAGCCAAAAATACCACCAATTTTAATTTTAGTCTAATTACCTGTGGACCGTCGATCATTATTCCAACAGCAGTAACATCGCCTGCCCTAACATTTCTAGAAATAAGTGACAAGCAATTTCTCTCGGCTTGAAACCTCATTAAACTAATTCCCTGTTGAATATCACCAATAACTGCGAAATTTTTAAATGCAACGGAGGTATGAGTGTATAGCTTTTATGATTTATAAAAATGTAATTCGAGAGAATGAAAAGATTTTGGAAAAACATAAATATGTCATTTTGTTTGAGAAGACTATTTTTGAAAGTGCATTTCGCCAGATTTATAGACTATAAGTTAGTCTATAAATGCACGTACGTCGAAATTATACAGATATTGAACTTAATTAAACATCTTATTGAATTCAATGTCTGTATAATTTGGACGTTTTTGCAGTTATAGACTAACTTTTAGTCTATAAATTGGGTACAGTGATATGACTTTAAACGGACGACCCTGACGGACAGGATGAAATTCGCGACACACAGCGTAAATCAACCACTTTCAAAAAAATTCATTTCACTGTATGACGAAAAAATACTTCTAGAGAATTTAAAATACAATTTTAGAGAATTTTTAAGCCTTTTTTTAACTTAACCCATAGCCAAAGCAGAGTGAAAACTTATACAGGTAGTGTTGCTTATTAAAAATTCGTATATGGTCAATTTTTCACCATGAATTTTCGAAAATTTTCGAATTCATGTTATTTTTGCTAGTTTGGATCAACTCGTTTGACCTTATAAATAATCAAAGACGGACTCAAAAAGACACATTTGAACACTTAAATCAGACTAATAGCCAATCATAATCTTATTACATTTGTCTACTATACAATGAACTCAGAGGCTTTTGAAAAATATTCAGTTATTTAATCAGGAAGACCTTTTTAAATACATGTCATGTACGACGTCCGTGACAGATTCTGAATTTTTATTGTTTTTTTCTAGTATAAATTTCTCCAGTAAAAAAAAAATTCTTCATCCAACCAAATACGGCTTCTATAAATTACTTTAGTATCAACAACTTCCTAATTATTTTATTACACCGGCTAAGGTGTAACAACCAATATATTATGATTATTGTTTGATGAACTATTTTAACCGATTGATAATATTTTTTCCGAACTTTCTCTGAAACAATAGTCACTTTCAAAGAAAGGGTGGTCATTTTTGCAAATTTTAAATATTATTTCAGAATGAGAGAGGTCGATTTTCCCTATAATTCTCAAATTTGACCCCCTAGTAGGGCCCTAGTAGTGTCCAATTACAAAATTTTACCCCAAGTTGTTAGCAAAATACCGCCCTTTTCAATTCCATATTCAGAGAGACCATTTCAAAAGTCGAAAATGGGTAGCTATTTTATTGGCTCATTTTTGAGTATTTTTCATATTCCTGGTTCGAAATTTTCTTTTCATAACATTTAGAAATACAAAGGTCTGAGATTAGCTGCTTGATAAATCATTCCTGTGTATCAACAAATCCAGTAGCCCTCAGATCGTTTTCAATAAAAGCATGAATAAATATTTTTTGGCCAATAGCACAAATCAAACACCCGTCGACTGCATCAACCATTGAAATTGGACCACGCTGAGGCTTATCAAAAACAGTCTTGTACCTCCATTTTGTTAAAGGTTTTCCAGGCTCTGGTACAACGTCAATAACTTCTAATAAAATTAATCGACCACGACTTCACTTTTGTTTTCCAAAAGAAATTTAACACCAAATTTAAAATACAGTAGAGTGGGTGTAATATTACTCAAATTAAAATAATGGCCTCGTATACATTTCAAATATTGCTTTGTGTAATTTTCAGGAACTTAATATTCTACTTAATCGAAGATGATGCCTTTCACAAGTAAAACGATTGTTTTTCTTTAGGGAGATTCGCTTCGAAACATGAAATGCGTCATAATTATCTCATCAAAAGCACTAATATTACAACTTATAATTTTATAAGTTCTCTTTTTTGATGATGTAATTATGACGAACTTCTCGTTTTGAAGCGAATCTTTAAATATATTATGATGGATATAGCAAGTTACTTTTTCTCTCTTGGGAGGCTCGCTTCAAAAAATGAAATACGTCATAATTATCTAAGAACCTACGCACATTACTCATATGTGGTTGAACTCAAAATCTGAAAAAATTGGTCGCCTTAGACTCTGACACACATGAGTAATGTGCGTAGGTTGTAATGTTACTACTCAGGTATTATTATATTGCATTGTTAGAGGTGTACACTTATAAATAAAAGTAAGTGCATTTCTTAAAAAAAAATATTTTTTTGAATAATTTTTTGAAAACTTTAAACTGATTTTCAAAAAACATTTTGATTTTATTTGTTTCATTTTTTTATTCTAAAGATTTTTTCAACAGCGTTTCAAGTTCTAAAATACTCAGGCCATTTTTGTCTAACTTTCTCATGGTTAAGATAAAAACTTGGCGTAAATCGTAAAGTACGGTAAGTTATAATCTGCAAATGGTTCGGCTTAAACTAGTACAAGGGAAACTGCTGCTTTATAACTTAATTGGAGGGTCACCTCAAAAGTGTGAAAAACCTACTAAAAATGAAATTGACAAAAGGTTAACTTGAGGTTAATATGGGATTAAAAGTGTTAATATGCTGAAGGGTAAATCTATCTAATTTGAAAACAAAATCTTTGATAATCTTCTCCGCAGATATTTGATGTTCCGATTGCAATATACTGTTTCCGACCACTCAATGCAGCTTCAGATTTTAAATAAACAGCTTGAAAGGGTTAAATTATTAAAATAATATTTTCCAAAAGATCGTGATGGACAAGCTTTCGATACGTGCCGGGACGCAGCGTTTTTGAGCAATGGGACATCTGGTATACTGGTAATTACCGGTAGAATCTTAATTTGAAATTTTTTTGAAAAATTTCAAAAATTGACGACTTTTTGAAAATACATGGAGTAAATTTTTTTACCATAAGTTTCAAATTTCATACAATATATCAACATAGGAAAACTTGTGTAATAAGACACCTTTTGGGGTCAAATTACAAGATGCTTATATGTGGTGATTTTACACTATATGAAAGAGAATTAAACGGCGAATCCGAAAATTCAAAATTGTGTAATATGACCATATATCTGCTAAACCTTGTTTTTAGCTGTTAGATAGCTGCTTACCGGTATATTGACACCGAGAGATCACATAAAGCTCATTTTTTTTAGCAAATTCCGTCATATATCAAAATATTGGTTGTCACGGTAAAATCCGCGCTGGTAAATCATTTTTACCGTTTAGCTGAAAAATCGCGCTTTTGTGATAGTATAACCTTTCCTTTGAGCGAAAGAACATGTTCGTGTGCATCCATTTCAATTCTAGAATTTGGAATAACTTCCCACGTTTCTGGACTGAACATTTCAACAAAATACTGGGAGTAAACTTGATTACCAATATTATCCATTTCAATAAGTGGCTCATATTCTTTATTGCCTTCGGCATTTATCTAATGATAAACATTTTTAAATCAAATAAAAAGTCATAATTTACTAGACAAAAATTACGAGGGAACGTTAATCCGCCTAATTGATAATGCGCATAATTTTTATTTCGAAAGAGTCTGTTTTTGACTAAACTTTCAAGATTTTTTTGACGTTGATAAATAATATTTTATCTGTCGAATAATTTGACAAATGTACCGGCGGGGTATTTTGATAACCGAAAAGTTTGTACCGTGAAAATACCGCGAGATTGCATAACACTAATTACATTTATTTAAACATACAGTACAAATCGGAAATAGGTTGCATTCAGGGATTTTATGGCGTGAGCAGCTCCGCCAACCCCTGATGTCTATTGTACGATTGAACAAATTCAATAAAATCTATTTTTTATGAATTTCAAAACTAAAGTGAGTAGAAGCCGTGATCCTGTCCCATAATTATACGCTATAAACAGCATTCTGGCGAAATAAAATATCTTTATATATTTTCAAATAATGAAATTTCGACAATTTTATAAAAAAACACTTTTTTTAGCAAAAAGGTTTTATTTCTCAATTTTTTTGAATAGTTTTTTCATTATAATAAGAGAATTTTTATAATGAATGGAATATTTTTTAATGTCAATATTTTTAGTATTTGAAAAAAATTATATTAAAAACGAAACTAATTTTTTCCACAATTTATTTTTTGGGTTTTTTATGAAATTTGAAAACAAATCAATGATAAAGATACTACCGCCGCAAAAAAGTTTATTGCTGGAAATGTAAGGTCGTTGGGTACGTAAAACACTAATTCAGCTTTTCCACGCGATAGTGAATCTAAATTACCTTTGGTAATAAATCAATTTGTTCCTCTCTACTTCCAGCCACTGTAACAACTTTTTGTTCAACATCATAAGATGAATAATGGGGCGTATAATTCAATTTAATTTTCCTAGTCGGTAAATCTGAATCGTAATCGAAACAGTGATCCAATAACGATACAGAGAGTGTTTTTGAAGAATGGCAAAAGTAAAGAAATCCATTTGGACAATTTTCATTATGAAATTGGGTGAAACAATTTATCAGACCATCTTGCCACATCGTATGAACACGTAAACGGCCTCCTTCCCCAGCAATAACCCAGTATGAGTATGCTCCAGCTAAGAAGAAACCGCTGTAACCACCTTTTATCGGATTCATTTATTTATCAAAAAATTGTACACAAGTATACATTAAACTCGAATTTTGAAATGTTTTCAAGATTCAGTTCAAGACGATGGCGATAGAGAGCAAAAATAAACTGAGTATTTTAAAATTATATGCCTCAAAGTTCCCTAGATACATTGCGACCGCTACCCCCTTAATTCACATTTGTATCGAAAACGGCTCGACCGGATTAAAGTCCCACATAAGATCATCGTATTTATAGATTAAAATTAAAAGTCGGATTTATGGTTACCGAGAAAAATGGTCTCTAATTTCGCTCAAAAATGGCTCATTTTCGGTCTTTGAAATCTCCTAGTCGACGAACTAGACGTCCATGGAATGCGAGACAACCACCAAAAAAAATCACACGGTTATATGACCGGTATGAGGGAGGTCGGTCGCTACTTTAGTCATTTTCGACGCCATAGCCTATAGACGTCTAGCCAGGCCCATAGGGTTATAATTATGGATCGGCTATACCATTTAGCCTATATGCTATTTTTGTCCTAGTACCTAGTACGATAAAGTATCATATGAGAATAAAACAAATTGATAATTTCGACATTTTTTTTCGACCCCCTCCGACCGGTAACACCCTAGAACCCCCTTAACTTTCATAAAATTTTAATAAGTTTTAATTTAAAATTTTTATTTTTAAAATAAAACCGTTTCTATATTATCGAACGAACGAATCATTTTATTATTTCTTTGTTTATGTTTCTCATCAGCTGGTTTTCTGTCAAGCGGCCTCAACAGCGCAGTTTTCCCAAGGATTTTGATAAACCGGCCACTTAGTACCGGTATTTCCGTCGAATATCTGATTGGACATGACCGGTATTTGTAAATGGTTAAATTATCAGCGATAACAATCACCAAATGAAGTTGTTTTGAGGGGCCTAGGGGCAAAATATTTAACTCTTGGACAAGTGGAACATCGCCCCGTCGCCCTTCTGCCCCCTCAAATCGCCCACTTTCGATGACTTTTGGGGCAGAAGCAAAGTTTTTATCTTTGAATCTTAATTGACAATCTGGCATTGTGTAGAATTCAAGATTTCCATTGTGACGCGTTAAAATTAACCAGTAGCGATCGATAGCTTCACAATCTTCCCAGATTTCAGCGTCTTCAGTTTCTTTATCTTCTGTAGGCTGTAGAAACGTTTTTGAAATTAATTTTCGAAAAATGAAAATAATAATATTTTATCAACTATACTTATGGTTCGCAAGGGGCCAATTTTCATAAACGCAAACAAAAATTTGCGATTTAGGTATGGGTGCATGCGGCGCATGAAATTTCAATAGGCACATGATTAAACCTGTCAAATTCTGCATACTACAGTGGCGATATTTTTTTTAGATAAGCCAAAAAAGTAAATCAGTTGCATCGAATGTTCTCGAATATGGCTCATCCGAATCCAGAAATTCAAATTGTATCAAGCAGACAATGAGTTGATACCTGAAAATTTATCTTTTTCAAAGCACCGGATGACCGGTTAACCGGTAATAAACGGTCAAATCTTAAAAACGGGTTTTTTCGAGAACCGGGTGAGGTATGTCGTCGATTTTTTACCAAATGTCTTGAAATTTTTTGGCAAAAATTTTGGTGGGTCAAATTTTGTAGTATGACACCAATGGGGTCATATTACACATCAGGAGAAAGAGGATTTTCTTGCCAGTCCAAAAATATAATTAAAAAAATATTTTGATGTAATATGACCCCATTAAAGACAAAACAAGAGTTTTTGCTTTTAGAACAGTTATCGCCAATTTCTCGAGAACTGGACTATATTGACCATTGATTCTTTCACGAAATGTCTTGAAATATTTTGGCGAAAATTTTCATATGGGTCATATTACACATCAGGAGAAAGAGAATTTTCTCGCGAGTCCGAAAATGTGAAAAATAATTTTGTGTTATGTAATATGACCCCATTATGGTCGAAACTATAATTTTTGCTTTTAGAACAGTTTTAGTCAATTTCTGACTATCGGAAATTTTGAAAAAAATATTTTACCATCAGTCGCAATGTAATTTCCTGATGAATTATTTCAGGAGTCGAATTTGTAATTTGACACCAATGAAGTGACGTCGTTTTTTTAAGGGTACCCTTTTGTTGCATTGAATGAATTGAAAAACTAGAAATAGCACGAAGTTGTATGATGAGTCATTCGAGAGCTGATACTTGAAACTAACTAAATCACGGAATTCTGGACCAGTACTCATAACCGGTTTAAAGAAAATAATTATCGGTAACAGGAGAACTTTAGTAGATATGAAGTCGATTTTATTTAGAAAAGACTTGAAATTTTTCGGCGAATATTTTCCGGGGTCAAATTTTGAAATATGAATCTGCAAAATTATTTTTTTCAAAAATGTAATATGACCCCAGAATCACCGAAATAAGGTTTATAGGTAGCTCAGAACTTGAATTTTTAAAAGTTTTAAACTGAAAATGACGACAAGTGTCGCCAGAGAGCAAAATTTAATTATTTCGGAATTTTTTAGGCAATCTGATTCAAATTTTCTGTCAAAAAAACATTTTTGCGTACGCAATTTTTCTGCGAAATAAAAAATAATTCAAAAATTTTAGACGATTTTTTTTCGAATTTTTAAAATTTTTCTTTCTAAAATATTGCAAATTTTTAGTGGGTAGCGAAACGTAAATTTGTATATGCTCAAAATCAGAGTAAGTGCTGAGAATGGGTTTTCAAAACTCATTTTCTGACCAAAAATTGAATTGTCTCTATTGACACTCAAATAATTTCCGAAAACTATCCTTTTCATTTATAAAAACTGAATCAACAGTATTCATATCAATATTATCTCCATAAAGTAATTCATCTTCTTCTTCAGCAGTTAAAATATTATTTGCAGAGTCAAAAACATTCGATCTAAAAGGTTCAACCAGTTGAGAAATAGAAGGAAATGAACTTTTTGTATCTTTTACACTAACACTTCTTTCGGGGATTATAGCTTTAAAAGGTTGATAGAATTCAATGTTTGTTTTGAAAAAGGTCTCAAAAAACAATTAATGACGAGTTTGTTTAAAGAGAACGGGCTATAAAAATAACAAAAGGCTTCACCTAGCGGAACGTCTAGGTTGTTTCTGTCTATAAGAATAGGTGATATTTTCCCAAATTGTCTCTAGGAAAATTTTCCCAAATTGTCCTTAGATAATTTTCCAATCTGTCTTTTTAAAGACAAGCTAAAGCTATTTTTGCCCATTTTTTTAGAAACCATAATTTTTCCCAAAAATATGAAGACTCTTTTGTTGTTTTTGACCAAAAATTTTCTTAATTATTTACGGTTTTCAGTGAAAACTTTTCACGGGTCACAAAATTTTTTGAAGACCCCTTTTTTTTGCTCTTCACCCATATTTTTACGAAAAATAGATGTTTAATATATATTTATGAAAATTACTCCTTTGGATTTTTCTCTAAAATTAAAAATCGTGGGTTTTGGCCAAATTTTTCTCAAATTATCTTCATAGACGGTGTCCTTATAGACAAAAACCATGTGGTTCGACTGTAGTATTTACCTGAATTTAAATCTGTGATATATTTTTTCTGACTATCAACGTGCCTTTCTCGACTTCAGCTGCTTTCCCTTTTCCAAGAGTAAGTTTTCCATTTTTATCTTTCAACATAGTGATATGACTAATCCTCTTCTCCGGATGATCACTACTTTGCTGAGGTGCAGGCGTTGCTTGTAACATGGCTGAGTCGCCAGATTCCACCAGTTTAAGAGCTAAAACGGTCCCTTTAGAGGTCAAAATAGATAAATATGGATTGCATTCGACGGCTTCAACGATTTGCCCATCTAAATCGATAGGCATATGTTGTAATTTTTCTTGGCTTTCGTGACCTACTAAAATAACGGCCCGAGGCAAAACTTGCACGATATATTTTCCGTCGGCCATTGTTGAACAAAATACAGTTCGCGAGGTGGTGGCCAAGCCACAATCTTCGTGTTTTAATTCTTCGATATTTGCGCCTGAATCACGATTTATAAAATTCAATTGATATATCGAAAAAGGGTTCACCAACCACATCTAAGAAGATGCCGAGACAACTAAATTATTTTTTGGTCTATCCAAAATAAAATAAATAAGATAGATTAGGTGTATGGCTTATATGAGCGGACTCTTGAGAGCCACACGTTTGGCACGTGACCGCGTCTTAGTGAAAAATAATTTGCCAGAACTCTCATTTTTTTGATTAGAAACAATGTTTCTGAAACATAAGAAGTAATTATCCAGCTTATATATAATACCATATATAGTATTTTTAAAATATATAATATATTAGCTGAATAATTACTTCTTATGTTCGTATCCAAAAAAGAGAGTTCGTTCAAACCACTTTTTGCTATAAAGTCTACGATAGATATATAAGCTAGATTTAAAGTGCGTGGCCGGAAATCACTAAAATAAAAATTGACGATATATTGCATTTTTCGACGATTTGTTTTGCATGGAACCGGTTGGTTTATTTTACAAAGACTAATCCAAATTTTGCATTTTAACGCCTACGCATTTTTAATAGAAAAATAAGGAAAAAGACGACCAACAACATATTGCGGGATTCTCCATAATGAAGTTTACAACTGTACCACTTGGATTACCACAAATCGCCCACAAGATTTTTCTAACTACTGGGGTGATTTGTGGTAACTGGGATATATTTTCAATAAATGTTGTGGTGTAAGGTAAGAAATATTTAAACTTTTCTTAAAAATTCGGGCGGTTAGTGGTAACCTACTGTATATAAAGAACAAGGTTCCGAGAGACATAATTTAAATTATTTTTGCGAAAAAAAGGTATGGTGTTTCGATTGGCGTATAATAAATTGTGCAAAAATCGAGAACGGAAGCAAAAATGTGAAACCCTGTATACAAGGCGCTAGGTGTCATAATGAATAACTACTGTAATTCTAATTTTTCAAAGTGTAATTGTAAATCATGTGCCTGTTTTAAATACCATAGTTTGATCCTTTTTCGTGATAACGAGTAACGAGTTAAAACTGTTTTGGTCTATAGACAAAGTCCACATATCATTATAATTTGTCGGAAATGGAAATTGAGTGACCACATTTGGCCTCACTGATTTTTGAAGTACCGAAATAGCTCCAGATTTTCCTTTACCAGTCAAACAACAAAAATCCATATTTCTGTCTCTTGCGTCATTTCTGATATCTTCGTAGGTGTCGTTCATAATGGCCGAATGAATAACTTCTACGTGGCCAACCGGACCGATGTTATTTAAACTGTCCATTGTCGTTAACGTGTAGTGACAATTTGTCTTCATCTCAAAAATTTCATCGCCATAATAACCTAAATCAAAGATATAAAATTAAATTTTAGATTTTTTTTACCACTCAAAATGCCGTTTATATGCCGAAATATAGTTCAGCAGGCTCAGTAGTAGATATGAAGAAAAGGTCCCAATGACACTATTATACCTGGACTTTTTCAAGAAGGAGTTTTTCGATTTAAAAAATAAGGATAATTTTCTCATAAAACTTGTTATTGGGGTTATTCGACTCAACTAAAAACCGAAAAGCCATCAAAATTTTCAAAAAACCACTTGTAGTGGTAATAGAGAGTTCGAATTCAGATGTGCCATTTTTATTTTTTTTTCGTAACGTAGACAGAAAAATTACCAAAAATCACAAATCCTTCATATTGTGTTTATTTTTCGGTTTATAGTTTATTTAAATACATTTTTTTACCTTCAATTGATGCTAATTCATCTTCTTCAATTTCTAGTAAAGTTTTATTTCGTTTTGGTATAACAGCCGTGGCACTTGACGCAGTTTCCCACTCAGCTGCCGTATTGATTCGCTTTCTTTTAGAGGCTGGTTCAATTTCAGACTCATTTACACTCTACAAAAATATAATCAAATTCAAATAACTTTTTTACTGGAGATGATTTTGTAGTAAATTTTTTTACGTGCTGCGGTTACTAATGTGGTATTCGTTTATAAGGACATGTTTAATTTTGCGGTTTTCTTCTCATACAAATTGTAGACGAAATTTGCTCTAAAAATTGAAAAAAAAGCGGTAGAGAGCAAAGTTTCGACAACTTACGTCTACAGGACATCTGCAGGGCATCATACAGGACATATTACGATGATATTCCTCACCTTTTGATACTTTGCAAATTGCGGTATTGTCCCCATAGACGAAAATAGTATTAACATTTTAAAACTTTTATTTTCTTATTTCTGGCTCTTGAGCTCTATTTTTCAATTTTACGAATACGTTATGTCTGTAAGGACAAAACAGCATGTTTTAGAAAAGTTTCAATTTTGTCGTTTTGTCCATGTACTGACCTGCAGCTTTTTCTTGGTTATAGATTTTTAAATTTCTCTCAACAATCGAAAAATGGTCTGGTCTCAATCGTCCGAAAAAACCCACGTATTTTTAAAAATACCAGCAATTTGGCCCTTTTTGGTGTGCTGGTAAGAACTTTCAGATTACTGTAAACGATTTTATATACAATGAATTTTTTACCTGTTCTTCAAATGTTATCTCTTCATTATCATTTTCCGAGGAAACTTTATATTTGAGTAAAAGTGAATTTCCAAGTCTCGATCCAAGAAATAAAAGATTATTATCCAATTTTGACAAAGTAGTCGGGTAGACAGAACTGGCGCATTTTTCAAGATTAAATGCCCTCACATTGTTCATTGAATCTTTTTTGAGCACAAGTATGAAAACATCGCCGTTTTCGATGGAAATACAAACCGTGTCATCCGATAAAAACACACTCTTAGAGTTAATAAGAGAAATTGGGGTTACTTTAAACAGTTTTATATATTTTAATTTATTCATGATAAACTTACAGTGGTAACTTCCATTTAGGTAGGCTTTTATGTGTGCCACTCACAGCCAGCAAAAAACTGTTGCGGTCAAGAAAAAAAAATCACCAAAAGTTAAATTCATATCAAGGTCTCGCCAGAGAGCAAATTTCTAAATTAAAAAAACATAGGTCCGTAATGATTTTCGAGATAAATTGATAACTTTAAAACAGAAAGTGACCTTGAAAACTTTAAAAAACGGCCAGAAGTTCCGCTATTGCGAATTTTTGAGACGTTCTGATAATATTGAATTTTCCACAAAATTTCGTACCCAAGATTAATCGATATTATGGAAACCGTAAATTTTCGACAAAATTTTGGTTTCTGAGATTACTGGCGGCGGTAAATAACGCGGCCCATTTTTTTTTAAAAATTGCATAAAAACGCAAAAAAAAATCTAAATCAGGGAAACCGAAATAACCTTGAAAATAACTTTTTATCAAATAAAAGTGCTCTTTACTGCACCAGATGGTTTCGGATGTCAAAAGAAATGATGCCAAAATTTTCTCATGCAAAGTTACACCGATAAATATTCCGAAGTTTTCATGTGATACCTACTACGTTTTTTTAATTTAATATGTGTGGTGCGTCTAAAAAAAGCTACCTTTGTCAAACGCGTAATATTATCATAAAACGTAGTAGTCTACGAAAATAACTTTACTGTAACATCAAAAGATGCCTTGGTATAATACAAATGTTACACACGTATCGTACCAAGGCATCTTTTCATGATTAATTATTTTAATCGAAAATTTTGAAAAGTGATTAACGTCTAATTTTTAGATCTGGACCGTTACCTGGTAGATGTCCCGTATACATAAAAAGTGTCAAATTTCAAGGAGAAAACGAAAAACAAATTTGCTGACCGTGTCGGCTATTTTATTTGCTGCAACCGGTAATTCGACCAATAACCGATACTATTACCAGTAAATAATCCGAAAGTATTGTTATTATTTTCTCTATGAATTCTGCCCAAGTTGTTTCTTTTTTGTAAAGATGGATAGTTCAAACGTTAAAAAGTTGCCCACTTCGCATCCTAGGTATACATTATACTGATACAAACCAGTTAAATATTAAAAAGAGGAATTTCAAAAACTAAACAAAATATGCCGTTTAAATTTAAACGGTAAATATCGGTCATCCACCAAGTAACGAAAATAGTGTTATTTTTGGCCAAGCGGACAGAATTGCAAATCCCGTTTTGTCCGCTACATCTTTATGGGCATTAAATTTATTGTCCAAAAAAAATGCGTAGGTTTTGCCCGTTTTGTTCGCTTAGGTAGTTTTTTTTAAAGGAACCACCCCTATCCATGACGATTACGGGAAAATCATATCGAGAAACGTTTTTTTGCATTCAACTGCTAACTAAAAAAGCTCAATGGAAAAATTTTATTAAGTTGATTGAATATCCGGTTCACCGGATATAACCGGAAAATAGTTTTTTGATAGGTTCGAATCTCGGTGGGCCCAAAATTTTTTTTTCTTAAAATAACCGGCAAGTTCCATTTTTATCTTTGTTCATTTTTATATTACGATTTTATACACATTTAATGCTTGAACAATATTTTTGATTAATTTCAGGAAGAAAAAACGAGTTTAGATTTTTTTTGCTAAAATTTTATACTGAAAATGCCTATATAAAAGATATCCGGTTACCGGTTGTCCAAGAAGAAAGATAAATCCCGTAATCGTCTTGGATAGGGGTGGTTCCTTTAAAAAAACTACCTTAGACTTGTGTCCGCCCGGCCAAAAACTACAGTAATATATTTGCCGAGATCTAAAATGAGACGGCAGCGACTTTTGAAAGTTATCGTTAAAATTCGACCCAACCAAATTATTATTATTAGCAACTTAATTTATAACCCGTCTCTAGAAACCGGTTGAGAACAAAAAACAGGTATTTTTAAAGAATTCGATTTATTTATTTTATTGGGGTATTTTATTTTACGGCACCTACCTGGTCCAGCATTATTGCCAAATGAAATTAAAAAAAAATACGAACCGAAACCAAAAAATATTCAATTATTGCTTTATTTCTATTTTCAAATTCCTCGAATTCCGTTCTCTCAGAAGCATGCATCTGATAATGGTTAGTTCTAAAAAATGATTGAAATATATATCGGAAATTCTATGGAAATTTGATCGATTATTCGATATTATAACTTTCATATGAAAGTTGATTATTATCAACTTAACACTAAAGTATTATTATTGATTATGGAAGGTAAAAAAGTAATGATATCAAACAATTGATCGAATTTCCATAAAATTTCCTATATATACCAGGGTTGTAAAAGAGAAGAGGATAGCCGGGGGAGGAATCCATCCCCTGGGGAGGGATGGGGATGGAAACTGAGAGAATGGCTATCCCCATTTATCCCCTTCTATGATAGAAATTCTATCCCCTATTATATCCCAAGGGGATGGGCATAGAAAATCTGGTCGGGGATGATCCCTTTTACAACCCTGATATATACACTGTATATTATACAGTACGGAAAATTTTAGCCCGAGGAATCATTTATTCTCGATATTTGAACTCTCGACGATTATTGGTTAAGGGCCTCGGTGCATTTTGACAGATTTGCACTTTTTCGATTTTTTGCTCTTGATGGGAAACTTTTTGCCACTTCAGAATTTTCGGATAAAAACATTTTCGAACAAAAGTTGCCACTTTTGAGCTTACTTCGTATAATCTGATTTTCTTCAGATCGATTATTTTTACTAATTCTCGGTTTATTCGGTTATTTTCTATTATTTATTAATTAGAAGCCTTAAAAAACGGTCCTGACCACCGTTTAAAATGTATTCAATTGGTTTTCATACGATTTCAACGTCAAAATCGAAAATTTTGAAAAAAACGTCGAAAAAAACCGAAATTCCAGCACATCGAAAGAAATATTTTTTTTTATGAGGTGAATAAAATATATTTTAAACGGTGGTCAGGACGGCTTATCAATTTGGAAAGTTTCAGTGGAATAATTTTTTTTTAATTCTTGATTAAAGAGGGCTTCGATGGATTTCCCCTAAACCGTAGCTTCATTCAAAAAATTAAGATTTAGAGTATGAACAAGAGCGAAGAAAGAAAACGAAGAAATATTTGAAAACAATAAAAGGTGGCATTCCCAATATTTTTTTGAACCAGAAATGAGGAAATTTTCAAAATATTTCCAAATATTTTCGACCAAAAATCCAAAAAAAGTTTCATATGGTTTTTAAAATAGCATAAAAAAAATATGTGGTCACCTACGCGAAAAGTTAAAGTGGCCATTTTGAAAAGTGTTTTTCGTTGATTTGAAAAAACAATAATGAAAAATATTTGAACAAAAAATAAGGCATTTTTTGATAATGTTCGGACTTTTTTCAAAAAATTTCTCAATAATTTTGTTCGAAATTGGAAAAAGTTTAATTCGAACTCAAAATTATCTAAAAGGCAATAATTCAAAAATTCTGTAGTTACAAAAGTTGCCTGGATTATGAAACATTACTTTGATGGTATATTGAGAAAGATAATATAAACCAAGTAAAAAGTTTTTCGTCAAGAGCCCATATCCGTATCTGTTAAAATGCACCGAGTCCCTTAATATGGCTTACCAGTGACGTTTTAAGCCTTATTAACCATTGAGAGTCGAGAGTTCAAGTGTCGTGAATAAATTATTTCTCAGGCTGAAATGTTCCGTACTGTATTCAGTATACTGTGGTTTGTGTCTATAAGGACAGCTGATATTTGCCATATTGTCCTTCGGTTTTCGTGCCATACTGTCTTTATTTTTCAAAAATTCTTCAAAAACTTGGAAATCCTTCAGAAGCTTTCAAAATTTTGCAAAATTGGAACCAATGGTCTGATTAGGACCTTTTTTACTTTATTGTTATCTAAATATTTGCTCAGTTTGAGCTATCTAAGAACTCAATAGGATGAGTCGTTTACAAAAGCCGAATTATATAAAAATGTTGGCTAAAAAAGGGCAAAAATGCCAAGGAGGCCCCATAATCGATATATGAATGCCTCTAAGAGAGCGGAATTCGAGCAATTAAAAAAATATTTATTGTTATTAAATAAAGTATAATTAACCCCCCCACTCATTTGAGTATTGATATCCCCCTCACGCACTAGATCCAGTTTTATTGCTTGACTTTGAACTCATAGTATGAAAAAGTAGAAGTGTTAGCGATTTAAATATTGTCAAGTCATTGAGATAAAGGATAGACTTACATTTTCATATAATTATATAAGGACAATTATAATGTTGAGCACTTCATTTCCGCTGTGGAAAATTGAAGTTCACTTGAACTGTTTTTCACATTGATTTGAGGAGAATTTACTACTGTGTATCGAAGATCGAAAAAATTATAAGTCAGTCAGAGACCTCAGAACAAAAAACTTAACTGCGGAAGATGAAGAATTGAATTTCGTAAAAAGTGACTTCCACGGAAATAACATCCGATTTCGGGTCTCTAATAACCGGGTGATTGAAAAACTTTTGCGAAAAATCCAGAAAAAAAGTAGACTAAAATATATTTCGAATGACCCATCAAAAAAAAATTATTTTCATTTTTCAAAAATTGATCGCAAATTCTATGGGCGATTTGAACCTTGAACTTATATTTCAATTATTCTTGTCATTTCCGGTTTTTTCAAAAAAATGAAAGCCAGTTGTATGCCTCTATGCCCGAGAGGGTTAACGTTTCGTTCTATTGCATCGTCAGTATTTATTATTACTAGTATATTTTGTATATCTATAACTATTATATAAAACTGTGCCTTTAGAACTTATTTCTCTCAAACAAAACTGCGTTGATCCATGTGTTAAATTATTTAGTGAAACACCATAAGGAGGTACAGACTGATCCAGATAAATCATTGAATTCGAGGCATAAACTAATAAGCCTCCAAGTGGTTTTGGCACACTTTATCAGGGATCAATTTTCTCTAATTTAAATGTGATACAGTGGGTGCCCTATCAGGTTTTGAAATTCGGGTTATAGCGAGATTTCTTTTAAAATGTTTTTGTCTAGATTTCAAAAACTGAATCAATCCATTTCTTTTTGTTCGTGACACTGAAAATGGCTGTTTATCCGAAACGTCAAATAAAACAATATATAAAATATAAGGCCCATCTCAATTATTTTTTTGATAGATTTTCTTGCAAACATGAAATGCGTCATATGAAAAATTTGCGTAGGTTTACGCAAATCTAATATTATTTTGATTGTAAAATTCAGGTCATTTTGAACTGTATATAAGAAAAAAATTTCTTTATATCGCGTTTGGACCAAATATTTTGTCGTTTTCAAAATTTTAATAACTTTTGTGAGAGGTATGTTCCGTCGAGACACAAAGTGATTTGTCGAGACTTCAGGTGATGTGAGGCCGGATTTAAAACCTATTGTATTATGACAACATTTTTTTCGAATAACCGTAAGCCTCGACGCCATGGCGCGCCACTTGAAACTCACGCAATATATACAAACAAAGGCTATAATTATTATCGCTTTTACTAAGGCCCCTGGTTCTACCGGTCCGAACTCTACAAATTGTGTAATGTGACCCCTGACTTGTACATGAGCAGCAATCAGACGGTAAACCGGAAACTTGCCAGATAACTGGATGAGATTGATCAAGTAAATTTATAGATAACGCTATTATACCACAAGTGTCTTGCCGTTCTGTTATTCGCCCGGTCCATGTCGGTAGAGATTCGTAAAGGATAACCAGTGTTGGATCATTATACCTAAAAAAATTAATAATTTTTCTAAAAATATTTTATACTCAGACGTCGTCTGCTGAAACCTTATATACTTGTTTCTCATGCCCAACTCATCACGGTTCGAATGACCCCTCAAACATCTTGATCCCATGTGTCATCTCTGAGAATAACTCGCAGATGTTAAACACATTCAAATTGGGTGAGTAAAAAAAACGACGTCTCAGTTAAAACCGGCGTTTCCACAAAAATATACAAAAGTGGGTCAAAATATGGTCACCAAATAAAAGCGAAATTCAGTTTTATAATTTTCTCGATTTTTTTGTTGGTAAAAATGGCGGTTAAAATGCGCACGCTATTTATAGTCGAAATACTCTCATATGAGAACCAATGTTCTCTTATGGAAACCAATGCTCCCATATGAATAAATCTTCTTGATAATGTGTATTTCTTGAAAAAAATTAATTCATCAATTTAGCTGAGATTAATTAGCTACTGTGGTTTCTGTGTATAAAGACAGATGGGATTTTACAAAATTGTCCTCGACAAAATTTTCCTGAATATCAAAAATAAATTCGTTTTTTTATATTTTATTTATTTTTGAAATAAGGTTGTTTAAATCTTTTTAGCAGCGATTTGAGTAGAACCAACTTAGGACCGCACATTTAGGTCTATAATTATCTAAATAGTATCGTAATGAGTATGAAACGAGCTAACCGCTAATATTTTTGTTTGAGGTTTGTTCAGTTTTGAAGATTTGATTAGTCTTAAGACTTTAAAAAGTTTTTTTGATCATCATTTTCATTAAAATGAGCTTATTATCTGATCGAACATTTCGGAGTGAAAAAGCATGCAAAATATAAAAAAATTTCGTCATCTGGTGGTCAAATTATTCAATTTTAAAATTTATATTTTTTGTTGATTTAAATTGGGGTTTTTGATATCAAATATAAATTATGGTTAATTTCATTACCGGGATTTTTTTCAGAACGAGGTGTACATGTAGATATAATTAAAAACAAATGCTAAAAAAATCGAGTCGAAAAATTGCGTGGGCGAATTTTTAGATTTTTTATAAAAATTTTGGCCAGATTTGGGGTTTTAGAAAATTTGAACTCGAAAAACATTTTAGCTGGAACGTGATATTTTTTGTTTCTGGCACATGTTCAAATCTTCATTTTAAACATTAAAACTTACAAATACCCGCAAAATTTTCCCGTAAAGTTATTTTTTCGATAATTTTCGTAGTTTTTAAATTCTATCCTGGAAGTTCATTTTGGTTTTTAGTTAAAACCCCTGGTTGAATAGTCGAAAATTCCGCCGTGTGAAACCCGATTAAAGATACATGTAATTGAAAAAAAAATTCAATTGCAAAAATTTCATAAATATAAATTTTTTAAATTTAATTTTGTAATTTCATGAATCATTGATAAATACAGCTCAAAAATGTTCGATCATATAATAAGCTTTGTGATGGTGTAACATTTTTTATAATAATAAACCAGCTATCCATTAATGAACAAATCGTCTCTTTCTGAACTCTACATCGGATTGGCAATTTGTTAAAAAATAAAAAGACACCTATGGTCAAAATATAAAAATTACAGTATGTGTTTTTTTTCGTGGGAACAAAAAGTAAACAATTCGGAGAATTCCCCAATTATAGACGATTTCCCGGACACTTGCAGATGCATTGTTCCACCTCAAAAAAACACAATACTGTACTGTTTCAAAAATGTAGCATTTAATTTATCGGAAGATTATTTACCCATCAAGAAATTGAAAATCGATAATGGAGCTATCTTTTTTGGTAGAATCTTCAACATTATCATAAAGATGATGACAGAGCATGAGATTTGTATTGCGAGGTCCTACGAACCAAGGTTAGCATTTCGTCGAGTAATATTTTTCCCTATGCTTTGCTATAGCACATTATACTACTATAATACTATCGTTTCCGAAATCCGCTGACACAAATAAAACCTCGAGAACAAATTTCGACGGTCTCCTCATCTCACCTTCGCATCACATTACTAATCGTGTATGAAAATTGGGTTGAAACTTTGTTAAGTCATAAATGACTTTAGGATATCTGATTCTCCTAGAATCAAATAACCAAATTTTCAGACAAATGGTGAAAACGAGCTTCTTGTGAGTTCTCCGTCAGGTGATATCCGATTTGTTTGTGAAAATAGTATAAAAGGGTCGCAAAAAAGGGTCATATTTAAATTTTCACTACAGTAACATGGATTCAGAATGAAAATGAATTTCTTTGTTTTTTTATTTGTAATATGACCCCAAACGAGCCCCCTTGAAAATGACATCGCTGGTATCAAATTACAAAATTTGACCTTTTTTTGAAAATTAGAAGCATAGTGCTAAAAATATATGATGATTACTTAAAAATGATAGGAATTGTTTTTTTGGACTCGGGCAACTTGGGATTCTCGACGAAAATTGTATACCTTCCTGCACTTCGTCTAAAGGGTAAAATTGCCAAATATTTCCCATAGACCAAAGTGGCCGCACAGCGCTGATAATGATCCACGTGAGCCAATGGAATTGCACCCATTTTACGAAAGCCTCGACGAAGTTGTTCTTCTTGGAAAAAATGCATACTGACTCAAAACAGGGATTATCATTTGATCATTAAACCCTTTAGGTTTGATCATTTAAATGAAAATACTTTCTCATGAAAATGACACAAATGATAATACTAAAGACTGCTAAAAATCATTAAAAATTTTGGCACCTATATAAAAATAAATTCTCTAAAATAAAAAATGCGAACACGTGCCAATTACTCAAAAAATGCTTGTTTAAAGTTTTCAGAATATCATTTATGAATATCATTTAAATGAATTTTGTGAAATCAGCCGGACAATTTACCCCTTCCTAGCTGTTAAAAATAAAAAAAAATTTCATATGGCCTAGAAAACTGATTGTTTCATATATGTAATTAATAAAAATTTTAAAAAAACTTAAAATGATTTGTTTTCTTTAAATATGAAAAAATATTAGAAAAATCGTCCACATTTTACTTCTCAATTAAAAGATCTATGGCTGGCAAAAAGACCAGTCATTGATCCATCTAGAAGTTATCCTGTCTTCCGATTTTCGGACATTTTTTTTGTTCGAAAAGCAAATTAATCAAAGTTTTTTAAAAAAATTTAATTACAAAAAAATATGAAGCAATTTATTTCTGTTTTCGTCAATATCGAGAAGATTCCATTCTTGAAGCTACGAAGCCGCAAATTGTCCGGCCCATTTCACAAAACGCATTTATGATAGTCTGAAAATTTTAATCTGACATTTCTTGACTATTTGACGTTTTTTGTTTGAGAGAACAATTTTTTATCTAGGCGACAAAATTTTTGAAGATTTTTTGTTTAAATTGCATTTAAAAAAAAGCATTACCAATCTTTTACTACTTTTTTCGCGTTTAACATTATCAAATTTTTTGTTAAAATCCTTTGAAAATAACAGCAGATTTTTTATCAAATTAACCCCGTAGCTGTGTGTAATCCTCCAGTTTCTGTTTCATATTCGACAATTGAACATTTTGCTTCATCAAAAGATAATAAAACGGAATCTTTTGTAGCTCCATTAAATCGCACTTTACATATACTACAGATATTTCCCCATAACTCATATTCATCAGTTAATTCCAGCCGAAAATTTTCTGGTTTACTTTTAATAAGTGAAAAATAAGTTGAATCGAATTGAATTAAGATACTGTGGTTCTTGTCTAAGCGGACACTTTGCAAAATTCGGTTTTGTCCGCTTAGACTTAATCGGCTCTAAATCACCCCTAGAGGGCACTAGAGAGCTTAAAATTGAAGCCAAATTCGCTGTAGACACTGGTGAACATCATAAAAGAAGAACTACTGCCAAAAACTTAAATAAGAAGTTTTTTTATATTTTTGTTATTTTCGAAACGTTAAATTAAAAAATCTCTCTTTAGCGGACAAAATAAATTTAGACCTATTCGGCTCTATATCACCCCTAGAGGGCACTAAAGAGCTTAAAATTAAAGCGAAATCCGCTATAGACACGAAATTCATGATCGATCACGATGCCTAAAAAATTAAATCAATTTTCCTTATTCTTTAAAAGAAAAGGAGATTTTATGTCACTCGGCATCATAATGGATTATTTTGTTTATTTTGAAAACTAGAATAAAAAATTCTTTAAGCCGACATATTGAGTCAATTTGTAAACATGATTAAGGTGAGACGAATACCGGGATCGTTTCACAAATTTTATACGGTCACCCTTACGTCATGCTTACATTGTAAAAAAGCTGCACGATTCTGTGATATTTTAAATAGGCTGTATTTACCGACAATGTTTCCTAATAAAGTATCGAATATTTTAACTCTTATTAAGTGTCATGAGTGTTAATAAAAAATATTGCTTCCCCACGGAATTCGACCCAAGGGCTAGGGCATTAGAAATAACTTTTGCCAGAAGCTCTTCCCCACTGCGCCACACTGCCGTTCAAGAATAACTATTTAAAACTTCTTAAAATAAAAGCTTGGATTTTTTTTAAATGTTTCGAAAAAATCCGGTTTTGTCCGCTTAGATTTACATTTTTGAGGGTTTTCAGAAAAAATGCGTAGATTTTGCCGGTTGTGTCCGCTTAGACAAGAATCACAGTAATATATTAATACTATTAAAATTATACAGCTATCAAAAAAAATTTTGCTGACAATTTGAAAAAATTTCTATTTTTTAAATTGCTTGAAACGACAGCAAAAAAATTATAATTTAATTTTTATATAATAAAAATTATGTACAACCTATTGTATACCAAAATTCGCGCCATAAAATTTTGCAAAAAAAGGTGTCTGTGAAAAATCAAATCTAAGTGGTAAATTTTGGCCGAAAATACATTGGTGGATACGATAGCTTCATACTATTGCGGACCTGTGAGGGTTAAAAATATACAATTTAAATACACACTTATAAATTCTGTTTACCCAAAATCGAAATATTTTTATTACAGCTCTTAAATATGTGCTAAATACATTTCACTGTAGCTCGCTTCTAATATTTTTAAAACTGACCGACTGCTGATCGACGTCAATTCACAGCTCAAGGAAATTATATTTTTTTCTTGAAATCTGAATTGACGTTTATAATATACGGTATATTGTATATTTATACATTCGTCACTGTGCTCAAGAAATTAATGAAAGCGAAAAGTTGTATAAATTCTTGAAATCTTTCAAATCTTTTCCAGGCACAAAATAAATTTTTAAAAAACGAATAAAAATGTTTGACTGTATGTTATTTTTAGCAGATTTTACGAATGCCTGAGCCGTATAAACGGCTCTGTGCTCAGACGAATTCCTAAAACAACAATGATAAAAATTAAATTCTCCGATAATACCCGCTACATTATTATGGTATTTTAAAATAAAAATAATCTTTGAAAATTAGACGTTTTGTCCTTATAGACGAACAGAGCTGTCATACGACTCATGAATACCTTAAACCCGCTAAAAGTGGCATGCTTTTTTCAATTTTTGTCTACCAAAATTTTATTGTACGCGTTCTAAAAACTATGTTGAACTATTTTACTAACGAAAAATGATCTAAAGTATGTTTTCACTATCCTTGAATCTGGTATTATTCTATAAACGGATAAGATGTTGACTGATGTAACCAATAGATTTTGTTCTTCATCATTATAAAAATTTAAAACCACGGATTCCTCGACACCGGTTGGTTTGTGAATTTCTGAATGGTAACCATACAACTCAGCCGTCTCAATTGTCATTTCTAAAGAAAGTGGGATTACATTAAAAGCTTTTATTCAATTTTCACATGAACTTTTCAATTTTAAATAAATTATTTTTTTAAAGTAACTGATATTCGATAAAAAAATCGATGAAGCTCTCTACTTTTAGCTATATTTATCGAACTTAGAGGTATTTGCCTGTTTTGAACTGTATATTTTCTGAAAAAAATCAACTTTATAACAGAGAGCAAAGTTCAAATTTAGTAAAAAGCGCTTCTCAGTACGTTTTATAGTTAAAGTGTTACAAAACTGTATATCGAAGAGGATCCTGTTGGCTGGTGAACAAACCGTATTAAATTTACACTCAATGTTTTATCCAAACAATCCTTACGACAAAATGATAGCTTGATGCTTTATTTTTTGTCTTTTTGTTTAAATCAGAAATTTTGCGTAATGTATGGATTTTTATTTGCTCATAAAACCAGAGGGTTTAGTCAGTCATTGAGCTAGCAATTGGAAGACAGTCAAGGGACTTTTTCAATATCATTAAAATAATACAAATTATATCATATCGATTACTGGACCCCTGGTCATTTTTTGCCACTTTTTTAGCCAAAATTTGTATAGAATTCGGCCTTTGAAAACGACTTATCCGATTAAGTTCTTAGAAAGCTCAAACTGAGCACAAATATGTAGTGAATAATAAAATAAAAATGGTCGAAATCGGAGCATTTTTCGATTTTTTTTGAGATTACTGAAATTGTTTAGTTATCAGTTTTTGTCAAATTGAAAACAATGGTCTGATTCGAACCATTTATTTTTCTCTAAATATTTGTGCTCAGTTTGAGCTATCTAAGAACTCAATCGGATGAGTCGTGTTCAAAAGCCGAATTATATAAAATTGTTTTTTGTTGTTCGAGACATGATATATGGCTTTTTTAATTCAATAAAAACTATAACGTTGATAAGCTTTCGATGTATTAAATCATTTTCAAATCAGAATAAAGAGCTTGAGAAAATATTCTCGCAGTTTAACCAAAAAGTAACTTCGCGCTCAAAATAATTAGTAATAGTAGGCCTCGAAATTGGGTTATTAAAAGCCTACTATTCTATTTGTTCATAAGGGTCATTTATACGAGAGATGCATTGAAAATGATTTAATACATCGAAAGCTTATCAACGTAGTTTTTATTGAATTAAAAAAGCCTTATATAAAATTGTTGGCTAAAAAAATGGCAAAAAATGACAAGAGCGCCCCGTAATTTATATAATAAATATACAGTATAGAAGAATATCTTTTCAATCATATCGAAAAAGTCCTTAGACAGCTAAAGCTAATTTGCTTATAAAACCTGCTGGTTTAGTCAATCATGGAGCTAGCATATGAAAGAAGGTCAAGGAACACCTACATCTAATCTATTATTGTCCGTTTAAGATGAAAAAAGATTGACTAAAAAAGCAGGTTTCATAAGAAAATTAAAATCCATGCATATATATTCCCAGAGACTATTTTAATACGATTATAATTTTATGAATGATTTGTTTTTTATGAATTTTGAATAATTTTTAGTAGAGAACTTTTACGATATTTCATGTTTAAAATTCTTATTCAACAATAGCCATGAAATAAAATGCAATTTTCAAGGATGTGACAAGGAGCTACAATTAATAATTTATGGCCTTTCCCTCGCTAATTATTTATCTTTCTTTTATTTCGGAAGAGATTCAAGTTTATATTTTGCGAATAATTAATTTCAATTTTTCATCGAATAAAGAGAATTTCAAAAGATACCGGTGACAAAAATTTTCGATAAATATCTTAAAACTTCAATTTTATAGAAAAATTTATCGGATAAAATTGGAAAAATATTTTTGTTATCGAAAATTCTCGAAATTTTCCAAGATAATAAATTTTGGAACACAATTTTTGGGCCTAAAAGTGGTCTCAAAAAACATGGAAAAATTTTCAACATAGGATAAAAATTTTGAAACCAGGAATGACCCAGTATGGGTATCAACTAAAACTATGGAAAATTCTAATGAATAATGGCTAAAAATTAAATACTAAAAATCTGGCTTTCCATTGAAAATCGGAACTTTTCACTCAAAACCCACGTAAATTGTTGCAATTTTTAATAAATTCTAGATAAGAATATTTGTAATAAATTTATTATCCAAGAAAAAGTGTCTTCAATTTTGAAGGTTAAAAAAAGACTCCCAATAAATATTTAGACTGTCAAGAATGTCCTCAAATAATACGAACGCAACTCTACGAATTAACCCTTCTTTACCAAAGGTAATAAACTTCTCTACAAAAAAGTGTCAAAACTTCACTTTTGATCAAAATTTAAACTTAAATGTTTTAGCTTTTGGAATTAATTAATAAAGAAACCCTTCGAGAGTTTGGATTCCCAAAGCGCGATATTGATAACAAAGAATTGGTTGAGTTTATTGCTGGATTATTAAATGATGTCAAAAACTTCAGGAATTCTCGCGAAGCTGGTAACGTACAAATCAATTTTGAACTAATTTCATGTCGAAAATATGATATTTCGATTATCTCTACAACCATAAAATATCTCAACACCCTTTTGGGTTTATCTTCAAAAAATCAGAGTGTCAAAAAACTTTTCCCTCACGTGGTATATATGTTGCTCTATATCTCCTCTTGAGTTCTGGGAGACTATGGCCTCTATAGATAGCGAATAACAAATCGATATTCGCCAAAAAAACACGAAGGTTTGACTATACATACTTCTGTATGCAGAATTTTAGGGTGCCTTAATTGGTGGCAACATTATTATTTTCATTTCTAAGTAATCGGATAATTCACCAAAAAGAAGGTACTTGAGTCGGAAACAGCTCGATTGAACTCGTTGAATGCTGAAAGAACAAATCACCGTTCAACGAGTTCAAGCAAGCCGTTTCTGACTCATAAAACCTTTTTTTTAGGAAATGATGTTTTGAGACAGTGTTGAGATATCATATGGTCGGTGGGATTTTAATTCACAAACATCACGTGAATAAGAAATTTTTTAAAAAAATATTTTTACAATTTGAAACCCAACCTTAATTAACTTGCTCAACTTTTAGGGGAACAAACGGGAAACGAATCGAAAAATTGGATGATGGATATCAATGTCGAAGATTTTCCTTCAATTTAATTAAAAAAAATACTATTATAATAAAATATAAAATTGTTAAAACACACTAATCTTGCACCGTATAATTTGTGACACATTTTATTTTTTTGAGTATTGAAATGCATTAAAATTAGGTGAAGCTATAGGTTTTCGTTTATGTTTATTTCTAAAGCCTAGTTAATTTATAAGTACATGTTTGATTTTGCAGTTTTTTTAGATGAAAAAGAGACGTTTTAAAAAAATTCTAATTTTTAATACCTGCTTCATTATTATGGTACTTGAAAATAACTATAATGTTTAAAAAAAATGCCGTCTTGTTCTTATACAGTAGAAGAACGTGCTTTTCAAAATAATAGGTTAAATAAGTTACTTGAAAAAAAAATATAAATGGAAACATTTTATACGGTATAAAATTCCTTGGTATAATTTTGTGATCTTTATTATCTAACCGAGAAAGTTAGTTGTTTTTTCTTGGAAATGGTTAATCTAGGATGAGATTCCTTTGTTAAAATAGAAGAGAAATACGTCTATTGCAGTAAATATGGGTTAATGAGGGTATATTTTTTGTACAATGAATATCATAATTTACAAAAATGCTTTCTAAAGAGTGTATTTAAGTCAAAAGTGAATACCAGCTACTTTTTTTGGACATGCTATTTAAAAAAGCGTCGGTAATCTTTGCTTACCAATTTTTTGTTTCTCAGGGTAGTTTTAAGGAAATGGTAATTTTTTGTAAGACAATTTTAAAATAAAAGATTTGGAAGGTAGTATTTATGACGATTACGGGAAAACCATAGACGATATCGAGATATTTAAGAAAAATTCCGCCGCCTTAAAAGTAGTTTTAAAATTATTTTACAAATTTTCAATTTTTTTATTTGCAGCATACAAATCCAAAAAAATTATTTGCATAAAAAATTTTGAACGATCTGAAATTTCTGAGTCCAAAAATTAAGGTGTTCATAAAACAATTTTGCCCGAAAATAGGAGTTGGTGTAATTTGATTTTAATTAAGGGGGTACTCAACGGTTTTTTAATTCAGGTTAGGAACATAATAACTCCACCAAATAGCCTCAGGAAGGACCCAAAATGCATTTCTGCTCTTATCATAGAAAAAAATTTAAAGATTTTTCTCAAAATTTTCGAGTTTTTTCAGATTTTTTCTAAGGTACCTAAGTATTTTTTTGAGAAAAAATACCATAACTCCAAGTTTTAAATGCAATTCCCAAATAAGTAAAAGTGAGTAGCCTTTTTTAGCTTCAGTTGTAGCAGTAGCTTCAATTTGAGGGTACTCTTCGGGTACAATCGGATGAAAATAAATTTCTGAACTCCAAAAATTTTGACTTTTCCGGCTGAACTAAAAGGCAATTTTCTTATTTACAAGAAGCAATGATAAAAATAAAGTTTTACACTAGAAATTGAAAGACATGTGTCTTCGAATTATATCAAATTTAAAAAAAATCGACCGATCGTTGTTCCCGAGAAAATTTTGTTTCAGCTTGGAATTTTTACATTTCTTGATTCTAGAATATAAGGAATCAAAATTTCAAACTGACGTAAGCAGATTTTTTTTGTTCAGTAGACTATGCGCTTTAATTTGATGGTACTTACAGCTCATACGATGAAATGAAGGAATTTTTTTCTAGAAATCATGACAAATTGACTTCCGGCTGAATTAACTGCAATTTTTCTATAAATAGGAGCGGATGTTTTAAAAAAGTTTGCAATAGAAATTGAGAAGACACTGTTTCTCCTATAAACCAATTTCATAAAAAATTGTACCGAGTCGTTTTTGAGAAAATGAGGCTACAAATTCAAAATATCATGAAAATTACAGTTTTTCATTATTCTAGAAACAAGTCGATCGAAGTTTTCGCTAAATATTCCGATAACTGTCAACCTAAGTAGTCCATGTTCTTCTTACCACGGGGTAATCAATTTCCATTAAGCCGTTTCCGAAGATAAAAGACATTGAGTCAAAATCAGTGTCTCGAACTCTCCTCCACTTGGTGCTGTGGTGCTAAAAAAATCTGTTTTTACTTTGGTCGGAAGAAAAGCGATAGATCTTCCTTTCAGGCCTTTCAGATTTTCTATAACTTGTTTCGTTTTGTCTGAGCCCAAGTCTAAAATGTCAGAAACCGTTGAGTACCCCCTTAAATCAACTTTTAACATGAAAAATACATAAAGTTCAATTTTCCAAGATCGGTATTTCATCTCAGAACTGACACATACGATGTTTTTTTAATTTTGGGTCAACATGCAACTTTTAAAAAACATTTCGCTGCAGAGGCGGTTTTAAAATTTGTTTGCTGACCCAAAATTTCAAAACGATCGTATGTACCAGTTCCGAGATGAAATACCGTCCTGAAATGAAGCGAACGTCTGTTCAAAATAAATCCATCGAAAATGTGCGAGCTATTAACTGTCTGATATCGACCTCCGAGTCCAAAAAATCTTATTTCCAATTTTTTTTTGACTTGGGGATCGGAATCGGTACACAATCTGATCAAATCAGTATGAAGGAAATTGACCAGTAAGTATATCCGGTGAGCTCCTAAAGGCGGATTAACGAAGCTGCGTACTTTTGCCAAAAGTTTATTTTGAACTATTTTTTTAAAGAACATTTTCTGAAATTTAGGATCAAAAGGTTGTCAAAACAAATGGTATACCAGTGTATATAATCAGATTATAAAAATACAAAAATAAATTCAGTGGCTAAAATTGCGATCAAAAGGTCAAAAGCCTTCAAGACCTGAAATAGGTAAGAATCTGGGTGTGGTATGAGCTTTAACCGTCCTTGTACTTGGTTAATGCTCCAGGGAATGTATTCTTTATCAAAATTATACTCAGAATTTGGATTATGCTAAAACACGATAATTTCATAATAATTCATGATAAGAAACCATTCGTAAAAAAGTGGCAGTCTTTTTCCCTACCATGCGAAAATTGGTAGATGAAGTTAACTTGCCCTGAAAATTTGAATAATTTCCTCGTAAAAGGTATAAATCGTAAAATTAAGGGGGATTAGGGTGTAAAATGTGGCCGTTTTGCATGCATTCTGAAGTTGCCATAATTTTGCAAGTAAAAGTATAATTAAACGTGAAATGATGTGATACAGTGGGTGACGAGCTAAAGCACCTCATTAGAGCAAAAGCTGTAGGAGTTCTTTAAGGGGGTAGCAGCGATGTGGCAGACGGCGTCAATTTAACTTTACGAAAAATTAATTTAGTTGGTTATTTGTTTGTGGCTTGTTTCGTTAGCTGAACCAGAAATAATGTGTATAAGCTCATAAAATCATTTTTATCTATTTTTAGGAAAGATTTGAGTTCGAACTTTATTTTGAAAATCGGTAAAATTTCAAAAAAATTCAAAATATATTAAATTCGCATGTTTCACCCAAAATTTTTTGTTTTTTTTCTAAAAATCCTGTGATAAAAACGGAAAATAGCCACTTTAACTTTTTTCATGCATGTTTACATATATTCTGAATGCTGTTTAAAAAATCAATAACTATGTTCATTGTCCATTTTGTCGACTTTTTTTAGAAATATTATTAAAAATTCGCAAATGCAGTCCCAAAATTTTTATTAATGCTTTTTTGAATCTTGTGAAAAATTCAGCCGAATCAGTGTGTATTTTCTGGTATCTATTTGATTTCCGTATTTCACCGCATCGGAAAGGGTCAATCGAATATGTTTCTGAACTACTGAATGAAATTTACAAACACGCTTGTGACACCGGTTGTTGCCAATTGCACGCAATTTAGAAAAATTTATTTTTTTCAAAAAATCTATATGAAAAGTTGCGGGTGTAATAGGCTACTTTTACTTTAAAAAATCAGGACATTTTTTCAATATTGTCAAACTCATTGAAGTCAAATTATTTTACTAAAAGCTGTTTTTCTCTATTTTCATTGGATAAAAAAAAACTTTCAATAATTAAAGAAATTTTTCATGTGGATAATGATTCTCCACTAATTCAGTGTATTACACCCGAAACGCTGAAGTTTATAATAATCGCTTAAAAAAAATCCCCCATCGGGTCACGTTGGAAATGGAGTGTAATGAAACAGTGGTTTGAATTACAAATACTTAAGTTGTTGAGAAAGTTGAAAAATATAAACGTTTGCACAGAATGAACAACTTTTTATTGAACGATAACAAATACAAATAAAAAATTTTCACATTCTAATTTTCTTTCAAAAAATTAACTCCGAAAAAAATGTTACAATCTGCCACATCGCTGCTACCCCCTTAACGCGTCATGACGCGTCACCCACTGTACTACATTTTTAATAATTTCATATAATTTTAACAAAAAACTGCACTGATGCCCAAGTTTTCATCAAATTTCACAAATTCAGTTGAAATCTAGCAAAATGTTGTAATATGACACCTTTCATTTTGACGGATTACCCGATTTTTGGGTCTTTTCCTGAAAGTTTCATGGAAATTTTTAAAGCGAAACAATTAATTGTCGATGAAAAACTGGAAGTCGAAAAATCGGGCTCGCTACGGCATGCCGCGGCACTAAGAATAAAAAGTTGTCTTATACCCAAAATTGTCTAAACGACGTATGTAACAGCTTCTGGCTATCTTACCTACCTTATTTTTTACGTGCAAAAATTATTGAAAGTTTCAAAATGCTAGCAAATTTACAGCAATTTACATCTACAACCCCCTTTTAGCGCTGGGCTGGAGACAAAATTTAGTTTTTTCAAAATTGGCAAGGGATTCAATACTGACAACTTTCTTAACCAGCAGTGAACCGCGGTTAAGATCGGAAATGAAACAAAGTGGTCAGTATATTTTTGTGGTTTGAAATAATTATTCGAGTGATTCTAATTTTAAGTTTTGCCACGTTAACCTCCTTACGAGGTTTTAATTGTATCTAAAATAGCAGATAAGAATGCAGACACCCCAAAAGAGTTTGATCAAATAAATAACAGTAGGATACATGTAAAAAATTACTCTGTATGAATACTTACTACTGTTACTAAAATGTTATATGACACCAAATTTTTATTAAATTTTATGAATAAAAAATTTCTGTTTTTCCGAAAAATGAGAGTTGGCTCAAGATCTTTACTATCTCACGTGGTAAAAGTCACTCTCTTCTCACGACATTGACTAATTAAGCTGGTTTATGAATCGAATAATTTTTTGTGGCCAATCTTAAAATTACATGAATTTTCTGACCCTAATCAGATGAAAAACGTCATTAAGTGTCATATAACAAAAATTCAAACCCTTATTGCTGACATGGGGTTATTTTTCAATGTACCCAAAAATACCACATATCTGATAAGGATAGTTTTAAATTATTAAGAGAAGGAAACACACATGTAAGGGTTAAATAAACAGCAATTAACATTGACAGCGAACCTTTTATACAATTTGAAAATTGAAAGATTTTTACTTAACTACTTATTATTTCGAAATTGTTCGAAAGGGGTTTTTTGACGGTTTAAAATGAAAATTTATAAGAAAATTTGAAAAAATATAAAGTTTGTAAAAAAACTAACTGTTGTTTATCTATGAGAACACGAAGCCCCTTTTGTTTTGGCTTCATGGAGAAACCTCGTTTTGTGGCGGGGATATTTTTTCTTACTATATTTTTTTATTTTAAAATGTATATTTCATGAAATCGTACGCTAATTTTGCTTAATTAAAATTTAGAACATTTCATGAACAATGATTTTTTAACAAAAAAAAATTTGGTAAACGAAAAAAACCCCGGCTCAAAAAATTGTGCACGTGGCCAAATTCTTTTTGCATTTATAGAGGCGGTGGTTATAGACACTCACAGTTTTCCAGCTTAGTTTTAGATTTAAAAAAAAAATTTAAACAAAATTTGAATTTTTTTTTCTCAAAACCGTCGAAAATTGAAACGATGAATTCTATTTTTTTTACAATGAGACATGAATTAAAAAATGCTAAAATATTTGCTATTATCAAGTTTACAAAAAAAGCGGTTCAGTTCTAAATTGCATATTTAAGAATATTTGATGATTAGGTTGAAAAATAGACATTAACAAAAAAATAAAACGGAAAATATAAAAAAAATGTTTTCGAGGGTTAAACCAGTTCTTCGTTTATTAGTTTTTTTAACCTCTCCAGATATTCGGGGAAAACTTCGATGTCGTTGTGGCCAGCATCTGAAACGTTAAGTTAGGGTTATTGTGCAAGTTAAAATCAAAATATATCGAAACCGATCCGTCTAAAATCACGTGGGAAATGTGTGGCTATCATTTTTGATATATTTGAGTAAGATCGTTTAAATAATGCATGAGTAGGGTGCGCAGCGGAAACTATAAAGACCAAACTAGAACTGTTAAACTAATTTTTTTGTTATTAGAAAAGTTATTTATAGACTAAAGTGAATACTCACGATCTACCCAAAGCGGCTGTAAAGGTTTTGGTGCTCGTTCGTGAATTTGTTGGCCATGGATAAATGGGATAACTTCATCGTCTGTCCCGTGTATAATTAGCGTCGGACTTTTCACTTTTGTAATTTTTTCAACACTAAAATATAACACTATCGTACGATTAAGCTGAGTAAGGAGGTTTTCTAAAACAAGACACCCAGGAAATCTGCTGAAAATAAAAACTAATTTGGTTTAACAGGGGGGACTCCAATGTTTGAAAAACTGTAATTTTACACTTTTAGCTACACATGTCTCGTGACAAAAATTGTATTCCCAACAATTTTCTCTCATAAAACTACCCAGGCATGTATATTTTTAGTTAAACAGATCTTCTGACTTAGAAACTGTAATTTGACTCCTTGGGAGGTGTCAAATTAAATAAAAAATGTCAAGAAATCTTTTACGAAAAGTTGTATTATTTGCTCAAAAAAATGGCCTTGAAGTATGTGTTTTCTCAAGACCAACTTTTTTTAAAGTTTACGGTTAATTACCGGTATTACTGGTCATTTGGGTTCATTTTAAAAATTTTGAAACTCAAAACCAGAAATAGATAATTTTATTTTTTTTATACAATTTTCATCTCAATTTTATAACTATAGTTGGATATCCAAAATTTTTAACGTAATTATTTCATATTTCTAAAAATCTCCCAGAGCTTTTTTTTTATTTTTTACATGGACTTACTTTTTGAAAGTGTCAAAGAACCAAGTTCTCTTTGAGGTCGGAAATAGTACTCTGAAGCCACTTGATAGAGGAGAATGTAACACAACAGCGGCACAGTCAATTTTTGTTGCCAAATCGGTAGTAGGAACTAATTACAATTTATTTAGCTTGCAAATATTTTTGGTGGATTTTTGGCAAAAAAATGTGCCAATTATTGTTTTTGGTGTTAAATTTCAGTATGAAATGCCGTAGTTTTGTCCTTACATACACATTTTCACTTAAAAACAACACCCATAACTTATGGGCCATAAGCTATGTTGCCTATTGCTAGGGTTAGGCCACTGGGGAGATTCGAATCACAGTGGCCTAACCCTACCTATTGCCCTTTAGTATGGATTAATAGAAACGGTCAAAAAACAAACAGTTTTCTACTGATTTACTTGATAAAAAATTATTGAAAAAAATATTTTTCGATATCCTATGGTTTGCTCAGAAAAACTGTAATTCAAAAGTCGATTACAGTGAACGTTGATTTGAATAACAAGGTTTAATATCAAATTTGTTTACACGTTGCAAAAACGTTTGTAACCTATATCGCGCTATGACGAATGTCGTGGTTACTTAAAAAAGTTACCTCATGGAGAAATTTTATTAGTTGATTACATCTGTTCCCGGCTTATAACGAGTAATTTGTAGGTTCGAATCTCGATGTGCCCAATTCTTTTTTTTAAGGTTCCCGGTACTAATTTCTCCATTTGTATGGTATAAATGCCCAATCATTGTTATGTTTCGAACGCAAAAACAACAAATGACAAAAAAAATTTCGAAATTTTTGCGTTTTTTCTCAATTATGTTCAAAATGTTGCATTCACTAAATTCAATATATGCGTTGACGTACACTTTCTCTTCAGTGTTTTCCCGCCTTTCTTTTAGCCCTACTTTCGAAACTCAAGCGCATTTTTTCTTCGGAACTTTCAGTGACCTGAAAATTTCTATTTGAGTTTGGGTCGACATTGCCAAAAAAAAGCCACGTAAGTTCTATTTGTTTTGAACTAGCTTTTGCAAAATTTAACCTGGGAGGAGATAGATTTTTCGAGGCGTAATGTCAAGAAAACGGTGATTTTTTGCTTGTTCTAGAAAAAATATAGCTCTTATTGACAAAAAGGCCACTGTAAAGTTTTAAATAGTAATTATACAGGTTGTATAAAAATTAAGTTTTTTTTCATAATAAAACCTGGGAGGAGATATATTTTCTGTTATGTCTACTTGTTTCGCTTATGTGTCACAGAGTGTAAGCATACAAAAAAGTTTTGGCACATTTCTAACGCAAGGCTAGTTCTAAAAACTGGCTAATCTGAATAATATCCTTAAAGCCGTGTTTGGCTACTGTGTTTTTTGTCTATAAGAACAGGTGAGATTTTCCAAAATTGTCCTTAGCAAAATTTCACAGTAATATTTTATCGAGAATATCTCAAATTAGGGACCGGGATACCCTTAAAATCAGCCGGAAAGTCAAATTTTTATGTTTGTTCATTCTTATATCACGATTGTCTTCACATTTACTGCTTTAAACTATATTTTTTAACTATATTTTTGATGAATTCCTGGAAGAAAAAAAGAAGTTTCGATTTTTTTTTCAAATTTTATACTTAAAATACCTATATAATAAATCTCCGGTTACCGGTGAACCGTTAGTCCGATGAAAAATCTCCATTGAGCTTTTTTAGTTGGCAGCAGAAAGCAAAAACCGTTTCTCGATATCGCCCAAGGTTCAACAATGATTCATGTTTTAAATTAACCGGACAGAACGTGAGCAGACCGCCTTGTTGAGTTTTTGGAAAAATTCTTTGATTTGGGTTCAGAATCACCAAAAAACAGTATTTTGACCTTATGTTAACTAGAGCAAAATACAGTTTTTTGGTGATTCTGAAGCCAAATCAAAGAATTTTTCCAACAACTTAACAAGGCGGTCTGCTCACGTAATGTCCGGTTAATTTAAAACATGAATCATTGTTGAACCTTGAAAACTCAGGGAGGAGATACATTTTGAAAAAATAATTCCGTCACTTTTGTAAGCACGTTTCTGATTGGACGAGCCATCCGTTAATTTGGATTGTTTTTTAGGATGCAACATTTTTGTTTAAATATATCAAAGAGAGGTAAAAGTTGGTCCAACGATTTGTNTGTCAATGGAAAGGCGTTTTGCACCACGAGATTCAAACTTCCAGTTTTTCTAAGAAGTAAAAAAAAACCGAACTGTGGTTACGTCGTATATCGAAAATGATCCCTACTGGCAATTACCACCACGCGTTCATAACTTGAGAAAAGTGACCAATGAAATCAAACGGATTCTTGAATAAGTCGACAATTCTGATTGGACACTGGCTCATAGTTATGACGCGTGGTGTAAAGGCGCACGTAGGGATCATATTTCGAATATGGTTCAGAAACACAAACCAAGCCCAAAATAACAACAAATTTGTTTTCGAAATTCAGATGTTTTTCGTGATTCTGTTTTTTAGTATTTTTGTAGTCAAACTTAATTCACCTATTTTGACGCCGATAGGTTTGACTTCGAAGTGGCCGTCAGAACCACTAGGATTTTTTAGCTCTCATCACGTGACATTTTAATCGAATTTTTTTTTCGAGATTAACAGTAAAAACAATATTTAGCATTCTCGCAGGAAATTGCAAAACTCGTTCTTTTAATCTCTTGAGCATATTATCTGAGGCCATTTTGAAAATGTTCATCGCGAGGAGATAGTTTTTAAAGTAAAAAAACTTATCATCAAAACAATTGCTATAGCTAAATTTATTTAATAGTTTTTTGTACTACACGAATTCGATTACGCTAGTAGTAAAAATAGATTTGATCTTTTTCACATTTTATGCATCAAAAGCACCCGAGTACCTATTTATCTCATTTTTTCTATAATTTCAAACTTTATTTGAAAACGATTTGACTTACTGTAAAAAGAATGACCCTTTATAGACTTGAATTATCGATTTTTACAAAATGGGCTTATTTTGACGGATTTTAATTTCAAGTCCTGATTTGTGACCTGTCGCAGTCAAATTTAAAAATTAAATTCAAACCTCCAGATTATTATTAGACTCAACAAAAAAAAAGTTTTTAAAAAAAAATATTTTTCATCTAATTTTGCAATTGAATAATTAAAGCTTATCACCGCAATTATTTAACATCTGTCGTACGTACCTAAAACTTTATATTTTATCAGAAGCTGAAGAGATCTCTATAAGAATTTTTTCTATCTTTTGCTGACTTTTACAAAGCATGGGTTTAGTGCTCTTAGACCATGATTTAGGATGCAAGAGTTCCAACTTTCGGTGTCAAGAAAAAACGCCTCGTCATTCACCCGTTGAGATAATGATATTTAGTTGGTCGACAATCGATTTTTTTCTCTTCTAATTAAATAACAGGGCTATTTGAAGCAAGTTTGGAAAAAACAATTTGTGAAATATAAATGAAAAACATTGATAATAATTAAACAAAAAAAAATGACGCGAAAAGTCTTCCTTATCATCGCGTTCGAATGTTCGATTAATTAGCGTGCGCAATCTGTTGTTTTAAACACAGTTTGCGAAATAATTAATTTTGTTTGAACTCGAGAATATATGACGTTTGTTTTGATGAGAAATTGATCTGAGAGTTTGAAAAAATAATTGAAATATATGAGTCAACTCAGAGAAAAATGAAATAATTCTAGAAAAATACTCCAGCAAAAACTGCATCCAAATAAAGAATTTCCCGGTCTGATATGCATCTAACGGATATCGCTAAAATTATTGAAAATTAAAAGTTTAGGGGATAGTTGATGTGATTTGGACTGTTTTTGAAAATGTCGTTTTTCGTTATGAATGAAAAAATAGGAGAAACTCATCAATAAAATTTATCGAGGAAAAGGTTTCACAATTGACTGATTTTTTTCTAAACTTCAATGCCATCTAAAAAATGACATCTGGGAAAAGGTGAAAAAATTTAAGATTAATTTGTCAAATTTAAAACCTTTCTTCGATTCATGTTTAAAAATTACAGTATGTTTTTTTTAATTGCGAATGACAAATTGCATCGGAAGAAATTACGCCAATTAAAAATATAATTTTAAAATTTATATTTTTAAACCCTTGCATGGACGAAAGCTTGGCTTTCAAAAATATAATACGCCTAGTTACCCATTTTTAATTGGCGGGAATTTCGGTCTCACTTGGTTTATCAAGCGGATGCGCCGGTTCAAAACAAAGTACCACAACATCAACCACCCCCTTTAACAGAACTTTCTTGTTATGTTTCGTGACCCGAAAATAAGACAGCTCCATAAAATTATTGGTCTTTGTGTGTCAAAGGACAACGGCGCAGGAAGGAGGTTAAATTAAATAAAAGAAATGAATTAAAAAAGCTTCAAAGATTATTGTAGTCCCAAAATTTATCAAAAATTATCTTAGGCCAATAATTAATAGAATATGAAAGCGCAAAGAGAGAGACGCTTTTGGCTTCAAAAGTGCAGATTTTTTTTGAAAAAGTTCTTCTACCAGTTTTAACCGAGTGATAGACCTACCAAACAGATTCTTGCATTTCAAAATTCGAAATAGTTCGAAACATTTTTGTAATTCGACAATCTGGATGCTTTCATTTCCCATTTATGCCCTAAATTGTGCAAAAACGGTCGACAAATGTTCTAGAAAAACGGTACATTCGATTTCAAATTTTATAATAAGCTTTTCAATTCAAAAATTGTTTTTATTTTCAACGTTTCGGTTAATTCATTTTAAGAAGTGTGAAATTAAAAAATTGTAATTCTTAAATTTTAAACAGTAGTTGAAACCTCTAGTTTGAATCTCGGCAAAAATTTTCGATGCCTCGTAAATTTCCTTGTATACCGGTCAAATAAAAAAGACTAGAGATCTAGTATCGCCGAAAAAACCTCGTTTTTAAAATAAAACCGGGTTTTACCCGGGATTGGACACCCGCACAGGTAACGAAAAAAAGTCATTTGTCCAAGATCCTAAAGATTCGTTTTCAAAAGTGCCTTTTAAATTGGATATTTTGTTTCAAAGTGAAAAAATAATTTTGGTCATAATTGTTTTATGGAATTTTACTAAAATCAGCAATTACCATGCTACGATCCTGACGTGTTCAGAACATTCGACTGCGACCGCATTATTATTACATCATTTATAGTCACTTAAATTTATACCTCACCCTTATAAAACCTTTGTTTTGGGTCATAAGATTTTTCAATGTTTAACGTTTCCCATTTTTATACAGTATAAAAAGTAGCGCAAAGATTTTTTTGTCCAGTTTTGTTAAATATTTTTCAATTTGAAATAACATGAAATTTTAATTTTAGAAAAAATTAAAATGAATGGACTTGGGTGTTCCGAATATCTGTCCGTCTATTCCTAGTCCTCTTGCCATGTCAAACAAATTGCAGCAAAAAAGTAAGCATTTCTTCCCACCAGAGACCAACCTACACGAATCGTAAATTAATTATGTATTTAAAAAGCGTATATTATGGTTGAAGTTTTCTCGATTTCTCCGCGTTTTTACCCATACGGCTAGACAGGTATGATTCGTTTTTTAGAATAATATTTTATCTCGGGAAATAGCTCGGAACTGCACGAATGTATTTCTTAAATTTAGGTCAGTATAAAAAATTCCAAAAAATAACATGACACCGCAGAACCAGCTTCGATTTCCGCTTTTTCACGGGACAATCACAAGAAAATTATCGGTTTTTATGAAGTATGACACCGAAAACCGCTCCTAACTGTTCAATTAAATTAACAAGATGAGATGCAAAAGTCTGAGACCTTCAAAAAAAACAATATAAAAACTGAAATTTTCCTTACCAGCGGGTCCATATTATCATGACTTCTCTCATTTTTGATTTTTATGGTGAACTTGTCGCGACATGTCGTATGCTGACACAATTTCAAAATGGTGCCAGTTTCCTGGTAGCTATCTCCACGGATTAAATACCCTTTCTTAAAAAACGTTTAAACCGTTAGTTTGCCAATATCTTATACGAAATCATTTTTAAGAGGCATACAAATTTCAAATCCGTCAAAAACTTTTTCGGGCAAAAATTTTCTAACTCCTTCAAAATTTCAAAACCGTTTAAAAAGCGGGAAAATTTTCAAACCATAGTGGCGTTTAAATTGCCGCTTTGTTTGCGTTATGCTCAAAAAGTCCTGCTAGCGTGAATTTGACACTCACACTTTGACAATTCGAATTCTTTGTTACGTATAACATTTTTGAAAGTCGTTATTTTTTTCATTTTTCGGGGCTAATCTTTAGTAAAATTTTTTGTGAAATCGAATATGAACTCTCTACGAGACAGCAACAACGAATTTTCCAATTTTGATAGCGACTCTGAAAATTTTACAAGCTGAACGCCTTTTTCGTCTTATCGAATATATTTCTACACCAAGCAATGTTATATAATTATTGTCACACATTTTCTCTAAACTTTATATGCCCTGACAAGATGGATTATTCAATCCATTAATTTGAGCTAAGCAGGACCTCAGCGAAAAGATTTATACGAGTATTTTTACGCGAAGGAGAAAAGTAAGATTTCCCCTCAACCCTTTTATTTACTTATTTACATGAAAGATCACATCGAGAAAAAAATTTGAAATTTAAGATACGCATTGAGGTATGCATGTCATATGTAGATTCACATGCTAAATTTTAATATGCGTATTCTCTGGACACCACACGCTGCCACCATACCAACGATCTTGGCCAACCAAATGTATCACAATTACTTCACACTGCGGCTCGGTAGACAAACTGACTACTTGGGCACTGGCGGTAGGCCCGACTGACAGGTTGCTGTACACAGTTGAATAATAAACTTGACCACCCGGTCATTATCAGGTCAACCAAATTTTTGCTTAATATGAAACTGTTCATTCATGAACAACACTCCCCGAGACGGTGTCAATCACCCCAAAAATCGGCTAAGTTTTTGCAATAAAAGTTGTATCAGATGCCTTAATATTGAATTTAAGCTATACAGTTTTTCTCAGGATCGATATTTTCAATTTCAAATTTTACCTAAAAAAAGCTACTCTAAGAAAAAATCGATCCGCATTTCCAAACATCTCATCAATCAATTTAGTCACGAGTTAAAGTGAATATCATGAGTATGATTACGGATATGGTCAAAGTTCTGGCTCTCCAATGAATCAAATTTGAAATAAAGCTGTGCGGCAAGTCACGAGAAAATGGGCGAAAGATTCGAATTCCGACCAGACCAATTATTCTTACGGACAATCTATCGGAACAGGTAAAAGATGATAATTGGTGTCGATTTCATACTTCAATTTGATCCTAAATTTCGAGATGAAATAGTAGACAGCAGTAATTACTGCGGTCCCTGTATAAGTGGCAAATGGCGAATCCATTCGAAAGTAATTTTTGTAGGTTCGAATCTCGGTGGGCCCAGAATTTTTTTTGTCTTAAATCAGCGAAAGTTGAATTTCTTGCTTTTTTCGTTCTTTATCAAGATTACCACACATTACTGCTTGAACTATAATTTTGATGAATTCCCCTGGACAGAAAAAACCAGATTGATTTTTTCTCTCTATTAACGAAATGCCTATAAATAGATCTCCGGTTACCGGTGACCGGTTGTCCGATAGAACGAAATTCTCCATTGGAGCTTGTTTTAGTTGGCAGTTTTGATGCAATAAAACATTTTTCGATATCTTCTATCTATGGTCTCACGTAATCGTCATGAGAAGGTGGCCTCTTTAAAAAAAAACTACCTTTTTTTTAACGCGCCGAAATTTGGGTAGCTTCCGGAATCGTCGTGGCACCCTTCAACAACTACCTAAGGGGTTCGTCGCATTTTAGGGGTTGTCGATAGCCAATTGTCGCACAAAGGACAAATCGTTGACCACTTTTGACTCTCATTTGATAATTGTAAACAAAATGTTTGGCGTCCTAAAAAACAATCCAAATTAACCTGGATGGCTCGTCCAATCGAAACGTGCTTTACCAAAAGGACGATATTTTTCAAATGTATCTCCTCCTGAGTTTTCAAGGTTCAATTACCAATGATTCATGTTAAATTAACGGCATACGTGAGCGACCGCCTTGTTGAGTTGTTGGACAAATTCTTTGATTGGCTTCAGAATCACCAAAACTGTATTTTGCTCTAGTAAATAAGGTCAAAATACTGTTTTTGGTGATTCTGACCCATCAAAGAATTTTTCCAAAAACTCAACAGCGGCTGCTCACGTCTGTTTCGAAAGTATGCTCAAAAGAAAGCTGGGAAAACACTGGAGAGAAAGTTGGCTTACGTCAAGCCGAATTTTTGAAGTTTTAGTGGTCAAATTAAAACATACGTTATTTTGTACTTAATTTTGAAAAAAATACTAAGAAAAAAACCGAAAAAACTCAAAGAGTTCGAAAAAAATTTTGTTCTTATTTTGGTTGTTTTGTGCATTTAAAACATAAACGATTGATTTGGTGCATTTTTACGACATAATAACTGCAGAAAATGTAGGAACCACCATACCCTTAAAAGGATTTAAGTACGGATATTAACTTCCGTTAGTTAATTTGTACAAATAACTGAAAAAAGTTTATTCAATCAGAAATAACATATCCTTTTCTGTGAGATATCCTTTAAGTGAACCAAAGTGAATCTTAAAAAAGATGGTGATCTCTATAGCGCGTGTTTGAATCACTGATTTTGTTCAGTATACAAATAGGCAAGAGTGCCTGATATCGGGACTGCCAAAGTTGATTTATGAATAATATCAGCTCATCAACTCCTCCCCCGGGCAAATAAG
>SCLH01000183.1:294750-316874 GCA_004367855.1 Oikopleura vanhoeffeni
CGTCTGTGGAATGCGAGACTACCACCATTGTAATTTTTTTTGGCCGAATTAGTCTAGTCTGAAATTAACAGAAAAAAATTCCCCTTTAAGATGGGTCCCTAAGATTTGAAATTGGATAGATAAAACGTTAGAATAGTTACCTTGGGACCTTTCGTAAATTTTATAAAGTCGCTTATATCATTTTTTTATATAAAAACGGAACCTGTTTTGATTTCAAAAGTTCTCTTTCCTCAATCTGGGCGATTTGATCTCTCATCATTGAAATTTGCTCGGATAAGTCTACCATGTTTAGATTTCAATTTATTCGTCGAAAAAAGATTTTTAGTAAAAACTTCGATCTCAGAATTTACTATTCAAACAATCTTTTGTTCCCTAAGGTTGCTATTAGCCCAAGCAAACCCGGATCTTACATTTTAAAAGCACTTAATATCTTGGGCTAGAATATATAATTTCATAAGCCGGGAAAAAGTTATCGGAAGTGATGGATCGGAATGCGTTAAAGGTTGACCCCGAACAATATTAAGGATTTCCTAAAACCTAAAAATGCCTTCATAGTATAAGGTCAAATTAAGTCATCACATTATGTTATCTTTTGCACAGTGTTTCACTAAATTTAATTTCTACTTTTGAAGAATTCTGTCAAACTGGTTACTGACATGTGATGTTTTCCCTAAAAATCTGGAATAAAGTCTTATTATTATCGAAAAATTCGAAATATGTGACTTCCTTACACATGGTTTATTATCCTGTTCAGAGGGAGGGAACACAAAATACGGAGAGTGAGATATCAGTGTGGTGTAGAATAGGGATTTTAAGCGATTTGTTAGTGTAGAGGCCGCCTGTCGGCCAACCAGGGACGGTTATTTCCCAGTCTAGTACATTCTCACGGTTTTTGTGTCCACTCCCTCTGAATACGATATGATGATAATTTTTGTCCAAGAATATTGATAAATTAGAGAAAAGGCATATTTTATGGCGTAGGTTTGTTCTTAAAATGATTTTAGTTCGACAAACACGCTAATTTTATAATCAAAGGTTTTTTGTTTACTGACGTTTCGTGTATTAAGACATTATCTAAGTAGGGTATTTTGTCAGAAAATAACATAAGTGTGAAATTGAGCAAAATCTAGACAGCGTCGAAAACTTGTAAATTTAGGGCTTTTTAATTTTTATTTAAAATTTTGGAGTGCCCATTTTTGAGTTAATTTATTAATGTTTGTTAAAAAATACTAAACATATTATTATTTTTGATGGTTGTTTTGAGATATTTTATATATCATTTTTTGCATTAGAAAATACTAATAATTGTTGAGCTTTCGATTTATTCGATCATTTTCGAAACAAAGTAAAAGTTGAGAAAGATTCTCGCAGGTTAACACAAAAGTAATTTAGCTCATTTAGTAATAGTAGGCCTAGAAATTGCATTATTAAAGGCCTACTATTCTAAGGCCTACCTTTAATATATTATTTACNAAATGAAAAACTTTTGTGTTAACCTGCGAAAATCTTTCGCAACTTTTACTTTGTTTCGAAAATGATTGAATAAATCGAAAGCTCAACAATTATTAGTATTTTCTAATGCAAAAAAAATGACATATTATTATTACATGGAAAACATGAAAATGGCTAGTATTTACCTTAACTCTTAGCATGGCAGACAATTTCTGGACCCGTAGTGACTTTCTGGTCAACGTGACCAACGTTTTAAATCAAGCGTATGACCGAAGTTGTGTGGTCATTTTGACCCATATTTTTTTTGGTTTTAAGTTTTTAATTTAGTTTTGTAGTTATTAATTTTCGAGTTCATCTCAAAACTCATCATTTGCCACATTTGGTTTCATAAAAGATATACGTTTGTGGTCAAAAAAGACATAGTGTGGTTTTTTATAAATGAATATATATTCTAACGCGCCTACGAAAGCCACAAAAATGGCTCGTCGCGTTAAGTTCAAGGACTAAAGTTCCGAAATATATTTCTGTAAATGTTGAAAACAGTCCTTCAATATCAGTAGCTCCACTTTTCTGGCGTCTGAATCTGGTTGCTTTTTGAGTTTTTCGTCTTTTATCATCAACTAATTCGATAGGGCGTCGTCTTACTGTATAATTTGTTCACAAAATATCCAGTTTTGTCACATAATTGGCCAATTTATCATACATAATCGGTTGGTAAGTCAGCGTGGGAGTAAAATTGAGTAAATTTCATTAGAAGGATCTTTTCAGCTTTTTTTTCGATAATAATAAAACTTTATTTCAAAGATTTAGGAACTGTACATTAACTGTAAAATTTAAGGAACCAAATATACAATAAAGGCTGCCTTGGTAGAACATTTAATGTTTGTGACTTGATTTGATTTTGTTGGTAGAATACCGTATAACCGATAAGCTTATCGAAAAGTGCTTATCAGTTTTGAGTACGCTTAATCAAAAGATAGTACACTTACTTCAATTCTTTTTTGAAAAATTGAAGCGTTTTTGAAACATTTTTCTATAAATTCGATTTGAAACAACAAGGTTGTAAAAATTTTCTTTATAGATCGTTTTTCGGTGTACTGTCCAAAATGTCCATTTTAACAAAATTGTGGACATTTTGGACTGTACTGTAATCGCGTTGTTCTGGCGAAAATTAATTGTAAAAATGGTTATTTAAGGCAAAAGAAGAGAGTAGCAGAAAAAGCAGGTGTGAAAAACATGCAGGATTAGCGGCAGAGAGCATAATATGTGTTACTAGTTTTTCGAATAAAAGTTTTTAAATTATTTTTTTTCTTTCATTTTGATTGGATTGCGATTACTTGTCCCATTCCAGTGTATTTGCGTTTTGATTTTCGTTTTTTGTAATTTGATTTCCACTGAATAGCCCGATTTACATTTTCGGTTTCTTGATTTTTGGCTCTCCCACGTCGCTGCACCACCTACTCGTCCAACACTCGTCTTCTCCGACCGCCTTTTTATAATATAACCGCTTAAAATTTCTGATTTTCCAGAAATATGGAAATTTGAAGGAAATTTTATGAACTAAATAAATACTGACACCATTTAAAATATATGGTCGTTATCAATGACCTACGGCAAACATTTTGGTGAATTAAAATCTGTGTTGCTGATTTGTTAATTTTTATTATTTTGTTATTTCTTTCAAATCTACTTTAAAAAGTCCCCTAGTTTCCATAATGGGACACAACGATTGTGTAAAAACCTCGAACACCCTAATCTTGGGAGTAAAATTGAGTAAATTTAATTAGAACGATCTTTTTGGCTGAAAGCTGAAAATAACATAATTTATAATTATATTTTGATAATTTAATGGAACATGTCACGGATTCTGGCAGTTTTTGTACACAAATTGTACACAATTTTTATTCCCAAAGTTCTAAAATATGAAAATGATTCAACTTATTTAATTTTTTCAGACCTTCTATCTCCTCTCAGGTTTTATGTCGAACATAGCTGAAATTTCGACATAACTTGCAAAGTGGTTGGCCAAACTTAATCTCGAGCAGTTTTTCAAATTTCGCTATATTTTCTCCAAAATATGAAAAAAACCACCGTTTTTTGGCAATGGTCAAAAATCTTTCTCCTCCTAGGAAAAATTATAAAATTCATTCCAAATTTTTTCCAAGCTAGCTAACACAAAAAAAACTTAAACTCGAGCACTTTTTGAGATTTCACCCTAAAACTCAGAATATGAATTTTTCAAGGACCTATGAGAAAAAGTTTGAAAAAAATGCTTCGATTTTTTTGAAAGTAGGCTCAAAAGAAAGCAAAAGTACAAGTAACTTTTGGTTGTATTAGAATATATCTTCTAATATACTCTGATTAACCATATCTAATTCTCAAACACATTTCAGATCTATTAAAAGCTCCAAGCTTTAACTTCAAATTAACTAGCTAATTATGATCCATTTATAATCACATAATAGTTTTGGGATTACATGTGATGGTGTTGTCTTTGACTCTTCTAAAAGTACCTTTTAATCCCACAAAGCTGGTTTTTGGTTCAAAATGTAAGTAAAAATCACAATATTATCGGAACGGTGTAGTTACTACGCTGTGAAGGTTGAAATAAACCTGGATTCAGCTTGATTATTACCTTGAACCTTCCGAGCAAAATTACAATTTTTGAATCAATATTTTAACATAACTTGTTTATTAGGTATAAAGATTTCTCTAACTGTAGCTTGAATCGGCCGAAGGACCGAAGAATTACGATCCAAAAGTCGAAAAAAAATAACAGTCTTCGTCTGATTATAAAGGTTTCCGATTTAAAAATACTGTTTATTTAATTTTTTGAAACTTTCCTCGTGGAAAATTTTTGAATTTTTGTCTTAATTGCAAAATCGTATTTATTGAAGCGACATTTTGATGATTTAGTACAACGAAAAGATGCGCAATCATCGGTTTTCTGGAGACGGTATTATAAACTATGGATAATTTTGGCCAGAAGTGGCGTGAAAGCCATAATAAAAAAACTATTAATTCTGTGGTCAAAATTACCCCATAGTTTGTTAAACCGTCGCCAAAAAACTGATGATTGAGCAAATCATCAAAATGTCACTTCAAAATAAGACGATTTTGCGATTTAGCGCCACCTAAATAGTTGACCTTGATTGCACCCAAAATGGCTTGATTGTCAAATTAAAAAAAAACACACAGGACAAAATTAGCAATAAATTCATCGTAAATTTAATATATGCACGTTCTAAAGAGGTTCTTCATAATCTTTATCATTTACCCTTGATATTAATAAAGTTCATTGATACATCTAAAAAGCTTTTAAAATTTCATTGTTTTCAATTTTTCGACTACAGTGCCATCCAGGGATCGGTATGATGCAATTTTCGATATGTATCGGTTTTCCGATATCGATCGATTTCCGATACGTATCAATTTAGCAAGCCTTTTTTCATTGGATCGTATCGACTCAAGCATTAAAAATAACGATATTGGATCGACTGACCCATAAATTTTAATCATATTGGATCGTATCGGATGGACCGACCAATAAATTTCAATCATTTCGTATCGGATCAACTGATACAAAAATTACGATTGGATCGGATCGTATCGGAAGAAATCAACACGATCCGAGCCTATAATTCCAATACGATCCGATCCAGTTTTGCAGATCCCTGGTACCATCTAGTTGAATTTTTTTTTACTTTTTGATAGGACGAAAGAAATACTCTGGAAGAAAGTGAAAAACGTACGCAACTTGTGATCTAATTAAAGCCATTAGAATTTCTAAAGGTCAAAAACTTAATATTGAATTGATATTACATTATGAATCTGAATAATTGCTGATATAAGAAAAATCAATTCTTGCTAAATTATGCCAAACTAGAAACATTATGTGGCAAAATAAAAAATCTAAATTCCATTTTTGGGCCGTGAAAGTGGCCAAAAACTAAATTTATTTCATTTAATTATATTTTTTCTGACAACAAATTAAAAAAAACTTTGGTTGTAGGAGGTATTAATACAAAAAAATCTAGTCGAAACAAGATTATTAAACACGCGATATTTAAAAAGACCATACACTAGATGTATTCGTCAGAATTTGTCGTGCTAATTTCATTATTTATTGGTTAAATAAACCCTGTCAGAAAAGTATAAATATTTACAGTATACCACGTAGAGGACCAAAATTATTTATTTTGTCGTGTCCGCAATCTGAGGTCCATTTTTTTTAAATAACCATTGATAGTTGGTGCAATTATCGGGACTCCCAATTCGGGAGGTAAAAATTTAGTCTCTATGGTTTTGTAATTAAAAACGTCATCTTGAAAATGACATATCTTTTTGGCAGAGTTTTTTTCATGACAATTTTTGAACAATTTTAAGAAAAACGCGTAGAGAATATTTCAACATTTGTACTAAAGGCGCCCCTGAGCTTGATTAAACGAATCTGAATTTTTCCTTTCCCACGGTTATTTCAGTCATGAACACAATTCAAATTTTTATTTTGTAAAATCTTCAACAAAATCGAATTTTCGCACTTCATATATCCCCTGTTCACACTAATAATAATTTAGGTAGCTTACATATTCGTACAAGCTGGGCGACCTACCTAAATTATAATTAGTGTGAACAGGGGATATTACTTTGATTTTTCTGTAAAATATTAATAATGCTGCATTATTAATGCTGTTATTTGTTATATCAGACGATACCTGGAGACCCTACAACTTGCTCACGACCGCATCAAATACTTGTTGCGATAGATCTTGATAAGTGATATAATTATCAAGTGTTAGTACAATAACATAATTTAAATCGTTATATCATGCCATCGAAGAAGATAAGCATTAGTAATGCTGCATTACGCGTAATAACGCTCTCGTCTGACTAAAAAATACCTTCACGATAACGGCTTGACCACCATTTGAATATAAATCATGCTGACCAGACTTAAGATTAACTCGTAGACTGGATTTTAGCCAACTCGTTGCCGCACACCATTTAATCGCATTTTACGACGCTTACTCATTAATGACAAGATCAGTTAAAAAGTTATCGATAAACTTTGAAACAAAATGGACGTTGTGGCGTTTTTTTTTTGAAAAATTTTACTGTATTACAGTACTTATTTTTTGAAAAATCACAAAATTAAACCTTCATCGTGAATCAGAAAAAAATTCTAAGACATTTTTCATTACATCATAGCCGAAAATGATCACGTGACCGTATATTCAAGAAATAAGGTCGGCAAAAAGTACTGTTTTTTTTCAAAAAAAATTGCTTAAATCACATTTTGAAAAAAGTGAAGTGTTCTTTAGAGTTTTTAAGACTTTTTTCCAATTACACTAAAGTCCAAAAACGATCACGTGACCTTCAATTAAAGCAATAAGGTTTCAGCTCAAGTACACACAAATAGTGATCAAATTAGCCGAAAAATTTTTGGGCCAATTAACACCTAATTCAAGAGTTTTGAACATAATCATATTTCCAAACCGTCACGTGAATCTTATTTTTTTTCGAGAAATAAGGATTTATCTATGACATATTTCAAACCTTATTTTTGAATTATTTGGTCACCTGATTTTATCGACATGTCTGATAGAAAAAGTGTCTTAAAACGTTTGAAGTTTGACCCTGGAATTTTTTTGACGTATTGATACTGTTTTCAATTTATGTAACAATGACTTTTTTTCAAAAGTACTCAAATCACGTGGAAGACCCTTAAAAAAATCGTCACGATTTTCTAAAGACTTTTATTGCTTTAATTGGCCTCCGTTTAAATAAGGCAGTCCTAGAAGTCAAACTTCGGAACATTATTACATAAAAAAGTGAGGAGTTTCGTGCGTAGGCGTGAGGTTCTCTCTTTATTTCCCAACACAAGAAATTAGATTCCAAAATAATATTAAGAGTCATTAACTAGAGAATTTTGTAGAAAACATATAATATATTTAGACAGAGCGAATAGAAAATAATTTGAAGTTTTATATGAGGTAATTGGCAAATATAATTGAGGTTTAATTTCAATCTCATTATATGCACTTTTATAGTCGAGTGATAGTAATTCGCACTTTTTGTTTCTTATCCTCATTAAATGCCTTTTAAATTCGTTTAAAATTTTATTTGTTATTTCATTTGTATAAGCAAATTGGCTGAATTTATTTAAGTTATTAAAAATGAATGTTGATAATGAAACTTTGCTAATATGGCCGATTAAGAGTGAGGCAAACGAGTTGGCTAAAATCGAGTCTGGTAGATTCATGTCTAAAGTCTACGAGTTAAATCTGCATAATGCCGATTTATAATACGGGGGGCAATAACGCCGGCCCAATAATCGAATGTGGCTGAAATCGCCGAATTTAACCTACGCAATATTACGATTTAAGCTAAAATAATTCCTGTTCCATATCGCGAAGTGCCCAATACGCCGAAATTGCGATTTTTTTGAGATTTATCTCTAAATTAACTTTGTGTCGATGAAATGACGTCACTTCCAGGATTTGAATTTTCCCAATCTAACTCCAATCAACTTTTATCGATTGCGTTTTGAAGGAGTATGAACTCACGCATTTTGGTGATTCACGTTCATTCAAACCTATCGTGAAACTCCTTATAAAATTAAAAAACTGTTTGACATATGACGTCATTTCCAACGCCTACGCGTTTTTTATTTTTTGACCGAATAAATTATTTTTGTTCTCATATCGCCGAATGTGCCAATATTGCCGAATTTTTTTGCCAAAAAACTTTCGGCGATATTGCCCCCCCCTGTAGTGGGTGTCTCAAAGATCATGACTGACCTAAAGCTGTATCTATCACCGAAAAACATCATTTTTTGAGCTAATTTGTCACTTGGTTTGGGTACACCAATATGTTTTACTCCTATTCTCGAATTTAAAAAGCGGGGGTAATTTTTTCTTACACCTTTTTTTTTGAAAAATCGTGTGTTTCGTAAAAATGTAAGCCTGGTGAAATCAAGACCAATCAGGCCGAAATTCGAAAAAATACTCACAAGGTGATATGTGAGACACATTGAGCTTCTCATATTTCAAAAGTGACATTTATGGCTTATCTACAGAAAAAACCCTACATCAAAACATCGAAAAACACCACTTTTCGTCACATCGGAAGCAATTCCTGGCTTCTGGGGCAAAAATCGGAAAAAAATTTCTATTCACTAAAATTCAGCCAATTTCACAGATGTTCAGACAATCTAAAAAATTTCTGATTTAGGCTCTAGGATCCTTGTTTAATTGAAAAAAAAGTCGAGGGACTCGTGTTTGACCGCGGTTAACCAAGTGGTTAGTGTGAGTGGAACTAAAATGTCAAATGGAATGGCGATATCAAGTATAGATCTTTCAAATGTATTTATGAGAAATGTCCCAGCGCTATCAGTTAAGCCGTACCAAGTTAGTACTACCAACCCTCCAAAATTCACAAACACCACCCCCTTAATAATAATGAGCTAATTAATAATAAGCTGATTAATTTTAACATCATCGTGATTTTTATAAAACTTCAGTCTAGATGGCCAAAATTTGACGAAAAAACTGAAATTATGACGCCACGATTGAATTGAACGTCCAAGTATAATCTTCGATATACTTTAAAACTGACTTATTTCCCTGAATTTAATTTCAAACTAATTCTATCAATGTCAAAAAAATTAATATAAGACATCAGTTTATAACGAGACTTCTAAAACGAAGAAATTTTATTTGAAATGGATTTGTTCTGCTCCACTAGATCAAGTTGGATCTTATTAAAATTTATATGCAATGATGTTTATATTCTGATGCTCTTTATACTTCTGCTCACACATTTTTCATAAATATCAAACTTGAATTATTCAAATTTTTGAAAGATATACACATGATATGACACAAATGTGTTAAATACCCGAAATTAAAATGTGCGTAAAGTAAACCAAAACTGGTTAAAGAAGTAGTTTTCACTTAACATAATTTGCTACATTCAATCGGATGTATCCGACTTAACTTTTTACAAACGAAAAAACATTTTTTTTTCGCTAACTACCCATACAAATTATTCTTTACACATTTGACTAAAAAACTTCTATTTGCTGGAAAAAAGTTCGGTACGTTGGTGCCTCGGCGAAATTTAATAATCGCATAACAAAATTATTTTATGCATTTTAATAGACTAACTACATTATATTAAAGCTTTCAGTTTATATCAAACCATCATCAGTAATTTTTTTTGTGAACAGAAATATTTTTTAGGTTTTTAGAGAGAAATAAATCGCAGGTGGTTGCACAAAAATTGAACTAAATTTTTTGAACGCCTTGATCGTGAACCTTAATTTTACTCGAACCAGTTAGCCTGCAATTTTATCTTACGGAACAAAAAAATAATAAAAATTTCGAAAAAAATTTAAATTTTTTTTCTTAGATGGCGAAATTTGACGTAACCGACGGAGGCTATGACGATTTGAAATAAGGAATTTCAAAAGTCAAAAATGGGTATAAATGTTTTTAAGCTTTCTTGTTACAAGATTTTTACAAGAGATTTTACAAGAGATTGAAAAGAGATTTTACAAGAGATTGAAATTTTTTCAAAAAAAAATGATTTTAAGGTCAAATTTTCATGACCTAACTTTAGCCAGCTGTAAAAGTTGCAAATTAGAGCTAGCCACTTTTTTTTGTGCAATCAGGAGAAAAAGCTGATACAATTTCGAGTTTTTCGATTAAGGGCACAATGACCACCCGGTCGACACAATGACCGGTCAAAGTTGAAGGTCAATCTCAAGGTCATCGAATTCTATGGAAGACCACCAATATGATCCTCATATTCAACTTTTTCATGACGGTATTAGCAACGATGTGTTAATTATGTATTTCTAAGGGTGCTAAAGAGCAAAATACATTTTCATTATTTGAAGGAATCTCAATCATATAAATGTATTTGCTCTCTAGCTCGTAAGCGTACATAATTTACGAAGATCATTTTGGTGAGTCTTCATCACGAATTCGATGACCCTTGATATTGACCTTCAACTTTGACCGGTCATGTGGTCGACCAGATGTTATTGTGCCGTAAATCGAAAAACTTGAAATTGTTTCAGCTTTTTCTCCTGATTGCAGAAAAAACAAGTGCGCCAGCTCCCTAATTTGCACTTTTACAGCTGGCTAAGTTGTCCATGAAAATTTGACCTTAAAATCATTTTTTTTGGGAAAAATTTTAAAAACAAAAAAAATCCTTGGTCTTAAAATGACCAGAAAAAATTCTCTACAAGATAGCTTTAAAACATTAATACCCATTTTTAACTTGTGAAATTCCTTATTTCAAATCGTCTTTATCTCGAGATCCATATCCTGTTCCAACCCCTTTGAATCAAAAACGACTTTGTATTGTAGAATACGTATTGTACAAGTACGTATTGTACAAGTAAACTTTATTTTTGCTGCATTCTAAATTTTTGGGGGTCCTTTATCAACAAATTCGAGAATTCTCTACGTGATAGTATTCAACGACTTCAAAATTTTTACGATGAAAAAATGCATTTAAAATTTAAATATATCTCGAAAAACAAACCACAATATAACGATCAAGTTTGAAAATAATATTTTTGCAAATCGGCCTTTTTCTTATACAATGATGTATTTAATGATCGGGATATTCTAAGCACTGCCGAATACAGTATTATAAAATGGTTCAGAATGGGCTTAAGTGCTCTTATACTGAACTTAAGAGGTCACACAACCTCCCTATTATGCATTCAATTGTCAGGTTTTAAGGAGGTCTTAATAAGAGTTCAATACCATTGTGATATTTTCTGATTTTTGTATAAGTGTTTAAATATCAAAAATATGTCTTATTTTTTTAGACTTGTCTTACGGACTTCCAGCAATAAATGTAAGCGAATTTGAAATTAATAAAAATTCTCTTATTCAGATAGTTAGCTCTCTATCCCGGTCTGTGGTGAAAACAGCGATCTTTACCCCCTTATGGTTGCAGCGATCGTAGTTTCTGACCTCAGTACAATCAAACGATTTCGACATGCCTGAGAATACCACGTGTCACTTTAATATTTTGACGCTTAATTTTTTTCTATTTTTGCTTGAGAAAATCTCCTCTCCCTTTTCTTCCCCCTACATTTCATACAATGCAAGTAGTGTACACCATGGTGCACCACTCTGTTTAATTTTACGCTTTGTGAACAAGACCTGTGGGACTTTCGTCTGATAATATTCTAGCTGAATCTTCGTCTGTGGTTTTGTCGTAGTCGTATTCTTGAAAAGTTTGGTCATGATCATCTGAACTTGAACTTGACCTTTGTAGATCAGAAGAATTCTGGACCTCATCGTTTACAGCAAGCAGTTTTTGAAACTATTTTTGGGGTTTTGAAGAGTCATATCACAAAAATTGATTTCAACATGTACGGTGATAATGTTTCTTCTATTGTCGCGCAATTTATTTGTATGTCAATTAAAAACAGGTCACGTGTCAATATATATTAATCTGATTAGATTTGAAAAAAGTTGGCATAAAACTAACAATTTTTTCTTTGACTGAAGCCAGAAACATAAATATCATAATAAATCTACGTCAATATACACATTTTCGGAATCAGTCTTTCAAACTGAGTCCGAAAATTTATCAGAATTATTGATTTCGATTGGTTTAAATCTAGACCAATCAGAATTTAGAATTATCAATTAATTTACAAAACACAACTAGATGTTCGAAATCAACAGACAATTTCTCGCCTTTTTTTTTTAAAATTTCATCTCCTAAAATTTCTTCGACTCGAAAATAGTCTTGTTTTTCGGCAGATTAGATGCAAATATGTTTCGACGCAGTTTGAGAAATTTTACCAAAAAAATACTGCAAATTATAGTACTTTTTATACAGTGATTTTTTTCGAAAAATTTGTGAGTTTTTCTAAAGATAGTTTGATCAATCATTATTCAGTTATTTGTATTGCTCAAAAACGAGTTCAAAGAAGTTTTGGCCAACGAGTTGCCTTTTCGTCCTCTGAGAGTTAACATCAACAAAAGTATTCAGATGTTTTCATATCATTTTTTGACAAACTAATAAACTTTTAGAAATGTTCAAATTAGTTAAGTTTATTTTTGCGAAAGATAAAAAATTTTAGAGGTTATTGCAGGAAGTTAAAAAATGACAAAATTCTTTCTAAAGAAATAAATATTATAAAATAATCAGACCATTTATGTCAAAATTTGGGTAAAAAGTATCCTCGGGGCCTTAATTATCACAAAAAGCCACAAAAATTTCAAATATTTTTATAAATGAATTGAAAAAAATATGTATTTCTAATAGAAATTTTCTATGGAAATATTTTCCCCAAAACAAATTTGAAGACACAATACAATTATTTTTTCACAAAAAAACTTTATAAAAAAACAAAATGGAGCACCTGTCAATAATTTCAATACATAAATTGTACAAAATATCTTTTCGTTATAGCTAACTCATAATTTTATAAAGTATTCGGGTGCTGTTCCTTTGATCCACTTGAATTTTAAGGATCTCTCATAAATCGGTGAAAATATTTGTTTACACTTGGTTAAATATTCCTTGCTAAGGAAGCGTGCATGCCTGATTTTTTAGTCTGTATTGTATAATTTATAGAAATGCACCAAATTGATCGTTTATGATTTAAAATTACAAAACACCGGGTTGTTACAACCCAAATAAAAATAAAATATTTTCGAAATTTTTGGTTTTTTATCATCATGTGACATTTTTTACGTAAAATTTAAGAATTGACAGAAAAATTAAATTTAAAATTATAACAGGAAATTCAAAAAAGCACGTGCTTTTCTCAGATTGTGGGATGAAATAATCTGATAATCTATAGCAAATTATGATTTGATATTTTCATATATATTTTAGATAATTGTCTGTGTTAAATTAGGCTGACATCTATTTGGTAACCAGTCACTGGTTACCAGTGTCCCTATAATAATCAAATAAGGACAATTTTGGCTGCCACACTTTGCCATGACGCACATTTCGAGAAATATTGTCAATTTAATTTGAATATTTTGCAATGGTAACTAGTTGGTGCTAAATGTATGCAAAATATTCGACAATCCACGGCTGGTATAAACTCGGAAAATCCGCGTATTACCTTAAACTTGACCTTAAAAACTGGATAGGGATCAAAATTTTAGATTTCATATTTTTCATAATTTTTAAACTTGAAAGCTGATTAATAATCAGTGATCAAGCAAAAATCTAACTTCGAACATAATTTTTAACCAACAATAGCCTAAAAAATGATTTTTTTGTATCAAGAGAAAAATCTTATAGGTCGTGATACTCAAAATATATGATTTTTATTTCGATTTTTTAAATATAAAGTTAACAATTTTGTCGCCAAAAATTCAGATTTTAAGATTCGGTAAAAATAACGGAACAAAATGCCGACTTCAATTTTTTTGCATGTATTTCTTAACTCCCGTAGTGTCTTTCTGACCATTCGTGGCAAAATGACCTTTAATCGCAATTTAGGACCCTTAATCATGTATGAATGACAATTTACAAAGTGATCGATCGTCTATTTGGATAATTGACGTTTGGGCGTTTTTTTTCGAAAATTTTTACTTTATTAAAGTACTTATTATTTGCAAAAAAAATTAAATCATCAAAAAAAACCTTTGAGCGGGAAAACGATCACGTGACTTCAAATAAGAAATAACGGTTTTGTTCGAGTACATCACATAGATACTCAAATTCGGAGCGCCGAATATTTTTGAGGACTAATAAACACATAATCTAAGAAATTTTGACATAACGGCATTTTCCAAAAACGTCACGTGATCTATTTTTCAAGAAATAAGGATTAATTTATGACATATTCCAAACCTTATTTTTGTAATTATTTCGTACGTGATTTTATTCGGACTTTGGTGGTAGTGAAAGAAGTCTTAAAAAGTTTGAAAGTTTACAGCCCAAAGTTTTTTTTATGTAATTTTAGTCTTTTTCAAAAAAAATATATTGTGTATCCGTATATAAAATCACCGGTTAATTTCAAAATTTCATCGTAGAGACTCGTAAATACCCCAAACGAATCGGAAGGTCACTTTCTCATGAAAATATTAGCAACTATGGGTCAATTATGTACTGAAAGGTGCCAAGAGCACGCTTCCCTTTGAAAATCTCAAAAATATGACCATTTTTTGCTCTCTAGTGACCTGTCAGGTACTAATTGCCTCATAGTTGCTAATATTTTATTAGAAAACCGAGATTCATTTGAGGTACTTACAAGCCCTATACGATGAACTTTTTGAAATGGCCTTGCACTTTTACCGCGGAATGAATATTTCACACCAATTTAAGAGTCATTTTACTAGAGAATTTTATATACAATACAGTAATGTACTTTTTTACTTGCGAATGGAAAATTGTCCTTTAGCTTAACTTACGGCCAATTTAAAATGGATACATGGTTGGATTTTATTTTGACGCCACAGCATAGCCGATGGTCAAGTGCTTTGATAATAAAGAATCCACTAGTTACTGATTTTTTATTGCTCGTAATTCCCTAAAGGTAAAATTTTCACTTCGCAAGTAAAAAAGTAATTTACTGTACATACTAGATTTATTTTTTGATTAGAGTTATTAAAAAATCATCTTGAAGTTTTACTATTGGCCAGTAGTTTTAAATAGTAAATAAACGTTAATTCATATTATTATTGCACTTTTATGTGCGTTCGCTGGAGGTCATTTTCGCGTAATTTATTTTTTCTTGCAATCTCACATTAAATGGCCTTTTTATTCATACGTACCAAAATAATTGTTTTATTTAGATTGTCATAGCAAATTGCTGATTGTCATTTAAATATAATAAAAAATGTATGTTAATATGAAACTTGCTTATTATGTGGCTCAATTTATAAGAATGGGTCACTACTTGCCGGAAATCGAGTCTGGGTAACAGATTAACTTCTGAAGTCTATCGAGTTAACTATATCTGTTATTTTGTATTTTTTAAAAACCAACATACTCAAATTTCATTATTAAAGGGAAGTACTTTGGTCGCATTTTAGGAGACTCGGACATGAAAATTTGTTCTAGTTATTATCTTTAAAATGTATTATTTCCTGAAAATATGGACAAAAAATCAAGTTGATAAGAAGTCTCTTTTAGTTTTCATTTGTCAGGAAAAAATATTTTTACTTGGCGATTTGAAACATATTTTTTTTAATATTTGTTTCAACCATTTCCAGATTGTCTGATAATGTGTGAATCGGTGTTTCCAAAAAAACGAGAACAAATGAAATTGTGGAGCCTCGAGGCTCTGGACCTGCTCTTTAGTGTGTTATTTTTTGATTTCAAGTCTTCTGTCGAGAAATTAGAGAGCTGAGTGGATTTTTTGTGAACCTTAAATAACAGCAAAAAACAACACGATCTTTAAGCGCTGGATTGATTTTTGTAGAATAAACGGACCTCGGGGCTCTGCGCATGTCCTTTTGTGGTCACCATCCAACTAATAATTTATCTTAATCATTTAATCTATCTTTAAAACTTTAAGGTGTAGTTTGATGGATTTTTAAGTAAAAAACTCATCACTTTTAAAAAGGTCGTTTATTACCAAACAGAGCTCGACATATGTTTTTTTTTGGAAGCAAGATTTTTGCTTGAATATTCAAAACTGAAACCCGTACGGTCGTGTTATGTCTAGTACGGGCATCTAAATCGACCTTGAACCCAGTACGGCGCTTTAAGGCGACTACTTTTAAGGGGGTCAGGGACTGTACTCGGAGTTGAATATACTTTTCTAAAAAATTTTCAGACCAATGCGATGATTATCGATTTTTTGTCATGTGGGGTGGGGGGTGGGGGGGGTTTTGAGGGGGGGGTAAGACTTGTCTCATCGGTCAAGACCTATGAACAGAAAAAGTCTAAGAGTTCACAAGACTTATTGCGCAATAATGAAAAAATGTTTTTTCTTGGAGATTCTGGATTTTTTTTTTCTGCCATACCGTATGGCAGAAAAAAAATTTCCAAAATATAGCCCATACGGTCAAAATTGAAAAAAAATCTAATTGTTATTTGAGGGTCTAGAGTTTTTGAGATTTTTCATAAGGGGTGACTATAACAGATAAACGACATGAACTTCTCTAAAAAAAGTAACTATAACAGAGTAACTACTGTATTCCAAACCTTATTTTTGAATCATTTCGTCACGTGATTTTATTCGGACTTTGGTGTAATGAGAAAAAAAATCTTAAAAACGTTTGAAGTTCCTCCCCAAAGTTTTTTTTATGTAATTTGAGTACTTTTTCAAAATACCGTATATTGTGTACCGTATATCAAATTACCGTAAATTTCATCGTAAAGTTCATCGTAGAGACTCGTAAGTACCCTCAAAATAATTGGAAGGGTCGACTATCTCATGAAAATATTAGCAACTATGGGTCAATTATGTACTGAAAGGTCGCCAGAGAGCAACTATCCCTGTGAAATCTCAAAAATTTGACCATTTTTCGCTCTTTAGAGACCGTTCAGTACATAATTGACTCATAGTTACTAATATTTTCATTAGAAAGTCGACCTCTCCGATTCTTTTGAGGGTACTCACAAGCCTATACGGTGAACTTTAAATTGGGCTTGAACTTTGTCATCAAAAATAGTTCTTTTTTTATTTTTATGAAGCTGATTTTGTAATAATTTTAATAAAAACATTCAATTTGTTTTGCAGATTTAATACCCAAATTGGTGACGGTTTAATATTTCAAATTTGAAAATGTCAAATTAACCCTAAATTTGTGTTACTTATGCACCTGTTTGTGAGAATCGGCGAAAATGAGATAGTTTATAATTTTCTTATTCACATTTGATGACTTTTTATGAACTTTTTTTACAAATTGTTTTTATAGGACTATAGAGAATTTTTTGAATAATATGATTACCATTGAAAAAATATATGTTGATAATGAATCGTCGGTTATATGCTTGATTAAAATCGTCTTGTCAAGCATGGCCAGAAGACACTACGGGTCCAGAGATTGTCGGTCACTACGGGAGTTAAGAATAAATAGGAGAACATAACAGGAGTTAAGACTGGATTAAAATTTTTAAAATACTGCAATAATGACAGTATTATGCTCTTGATTAATATATCGAGTGGATCGTAATACTAAAGGTTGTCAGTGACAACTTGTCACTCTTGTCGGATACTTCACTTTGAAGTTTCAGAAAATGCAAAGCTACCAAATATTTTATTTGTCATTATTTTTGTTTCGAAAGAAAGCGTTTAATTTAATTTTAAAAGTGTTTCCTAAAAAAATGAGAATATTTGTTCAAATCAGCATGCAAAATAATAAAAATTTAATTTTAAATGCTTTATTTGACCTTTGATGAAGCTAATTAATACTATCAAGAGGTTATCAATTTGACAGACAATCATTTTCATGACAATAGAAACTTTGCTCATGGAAGCACTTTTATATAAAATTTGATAGAAAGAAACTCAATATAATTGATTCTGGTTTGAAAGAAAAAATTTTTAATTCTCAACTCTTAAATATTTAGGAGGTTCGATAAATCTGTAACCGAGTGTAATCTGCAATTTCCACTCATTTTCTAATAAATAAAACTTTAAAAAATATTGAAAATAGTTTAGTTTAAAAATCGATATCGTAGTGAGACGCAAAAAGTGACCGGGCGATTTTAGCGTCTCACTTCGATATCGATTGAGCGCCCACGCACACTGGCCCAATCCGATCAGCGGGCGTTTTTTGCGTCTCAAACTATTTGAATCATATAGTACATAAATTAATTGCACCACTAATCAAGAGATGCAAATATTCACTATTATCAACTAAATATTTCAAAGAAAAATTTTCAAAAATTCAAAATTTTAATGAGAGTGAATATGAAATTGTTACTTTTGATTGTGTTTCGTTATACACTTCAGTAGACCTAAAACAAACAATAGATNTGTGTCAATTTGACCACGAAAACTTCAAAATATCGGGTTGACGTAAGCCAACTTTCTCTTGGAAGTTTTCCCAGCTTTATTTTGAGCCTACTTTCGAAAAAATCGAAGCACATTGTTTTTCGGAAATTTTTTCACATGACCTTGAAAAATTCATATTTTGAGTTTGGGGTCGAAATTGTAAAGTTTCTATTTGTTTTGAACTAGCTTTTGCAAAATTTTGAGCTAATTTGCAAATTTAACCTGGGAGGAGATAGATTTTTCGAGGCGTAATGTCCAAAAAACGGTGGTGTTTTGCATGTTCCAGAAAATATAGCACTTATCGACAAAAACGCCACTGTAAAGTTTTGAATAGAAATTATACAGGTTGTATCAAAATTTAGTTTTTTTTCATAATAAAACATGAGAGGAGATAGATTTTCTGTTTTGCGTTATGTCTTCTTGTTTCGCTTATGTGTCACGCAGTGTAAGCATACAAAAAAAGTGTTGACATATTTTTGACGCAAGCTGAGGGCTAGTTCTACAAACTGGCTAATCTGAATTATATCCTCGAGGCCCTGTTTGACTAATATTTAATCAAGAATAAGTCAAATTAGGAGCAGGGATACCCTTAACGTAATTTTTTTCAAGATGAATTTAGTGACAATAAACGAGTGCTGACATTTTGTATTTTGTGCATTCAAAAAAAATTTATGTAAAAGTGCGAAGAATGTAACACTCTAAACAGGTCTACAAGATAACTAAACTAGAGCGACCTTTGTTTTATGTCAGCTGGTTTCATGCTTATAACTTAGGCTGTTCAACAATTTCAACTGTCAAACACGATTTAACTGTCGAACTCAAAACTGAATAAAAGTATTTTTATATTTTTAATAGAGTATTGTTAATGATGTTTTTTATCCGGGAGACCCCGAGGAGTTAAGGAATCATCAATAATGATATCAGGGGAGTACTCAAAGGACCAATAGACGAAAAGCAATAAGCAATTTTAAAAGTCAAAATGGGTTTCGATTTTATTGGCTTTATTCTCATAGAGATTTTTTTCTACTCATTTTCAGATATGTATCTAGAATCTTTGTAAATTTTGAATTTCTGAAAAAATTAAGTTTGTATTTTATAATTTAAAGGTCAAGTGAGATCAATTAAAAAAATAAATTCAATTATTAATTTTCCTTAGAATTTAATCTGAAACAATTGATTAAAAAACTGAAGAGAAACACGAGCATAGATAAACTATTGTTAAATTGAATATAAAAGCCTCGCTTTCAGAATGTAAATCGCATAAATAAATTATGTTAAATAATTTAGGTAATTCTATCGATAAAATACTGTTTCAGCTAAAAAAGGCTATTTTGAGAGACTGTGGAGACTACCAAGGAGTTTTCCTAGTAGTTTTACTAGTAGAAGGAAGTTGTTTTAATTCGTACTTTAGTGAAAACAGCTATGGCAGAAGAGCAGATAAAAACAATATTATGTTCAGATATGCTACAAGATTGCAAATCGTCACAGGATAGTCAGGGATTTTTAGTTAATGTTTTGACCTCAGCCGATTTATCTAAAACCAAATCACCAATTATACTATCTGAAAAATACGGGTTTTTAATCATCAAAAAAAATGTTTTTCCGGCTGAAATACTGCAGTCACATATTCTCAAATACCACAGACTGACGTTAAAAATTTATAATTATGGCATTATTAAAATTAATTAATAAATTTAATGATTCCAGAAAAACTTTTATCATTCTTGGGGTTCACTTTTGAACCCTTACTTATCGCCTTATTTATCACGTACACATAGGATCTCCCAGGGTAACTTACCCTATTAGGGCCAATCATTTAAAATTCGCAAAGTACGAAACGAATTTAGTCACTTAATTTTAGTGTACTCGGAGCCATTTTCTCTATCCGATGTGGAGGAAAGAACACTTCCGAGTACACTACCAACTTTAACTCACTTGACTATTAAAGGTAAATTATAGAAAATACAGTATGTAATTTTTTGTTCGAGAAAAACAAGGGAAGGTTGTCGAGATTTATGTTATGAGAAGTCAATTAGAGTACGCCTAACACTGAATTGACCAATCATGTGTCCGTTACCTCTATTTTACTCGAGATTGTTGTTCTCGATTAATTATTTTACATACTGTATCTTGTATTTTACAAGGAGTTATTTAAAAAAAAATTAGAAATGTTTCCGATAAAATCTCTGTAAAAAAATAAAATCGAATCAAATTTTTGAAAATTAACCATTTTAAACATTTGGTTAGGTCCTATTCTGGTCCTAGTATGATTTACCTTTATTGGTTTATCAATTTCAAGTTTAAAACTTAAAAATTACCCGTTGCACACCCTTAGAATACACTCAAGATAATTCTTGTTCGTACTGGTTATTGTGTTATCCACCCCTTTTTCACAACAATTTTAATCATTTAATAACTTGCTAGGCTGCTACTTGCAGCCAAAATCACATGCTCAAATGAGTGAAGAGTTTAAAAAATATCAGAAATAAGGACCTTACAAATAATTTGAAATTAGATTTTTGTTTCTATAATTATCAAATAAAAATCCTTTCGAAGACGTTCAGAATCATGTTCATATTATAAATCCGAATGCTCGAAGTTTGTGAATTTCAATCGTCTTCTTCATCAGAATAAATCGCCATATTAATGTACAAACTCGTATTTCCTACTAGATAATTATTCAACACATAATACATACATATGTTACATATTCAACTTAATAAAATAAAAAAACTATTTCATTATTTAGAAAATTCTTAATGTTATACAGAAGGGGGAACAATATGATATGATATTGTCAATATCCTTTTAACACATTAATGTGAATCTAGGAATGTGCGGGTTGAGGAGTGGCCCCAGGAGCGTTAGGCTTGGCTCATCAACCCGCACATTCCTAGATTCACATTAACGTGTTAAAGGGATATCGCCGAAAGTTTATTGCAAACAAATTTCGTGGATATTGGCAGTGCCAATTTGGCACATTCGGCGATATGAGGACAGAAATAACCTTTTGTTCAAAAATAAAAACGTGTAGGCGTTCGAAATGACGTCATATGTCAAACATTTTTCTTTGATTTTATAAGGACTTTCACAATAGGTTCGAATGAAGTGAATCACCAAAATGCGAAGAATTTAATACTCCACCAAACGCACTCAGATTAAAGTTAAAAAGAGTAAATGGAGAAATTTAATCATGAGAATGACGTCATTCATGACGCTTATGAAGTGATATAAATCAACAAAAAAATTTTGGCAATATTGGGCATTTTCGGCAATATTGGCACATTCGGCGATATTGGCATTGGAAGTATTTAAGCAAAAAATCGTGAAATTGCGTAGGTTTTTTTCGGAGATTTCGGCGATATTAAGCCGGCAATATCACCCGGGGTGATTCACCCCCCTGTTATATATTCAACTTAACGTTTTATCTAGATTTAGGTTGTTAAATGCACTCATTTGATAAGAATCGTTTCAAAAAAATGAAAACCGTAAATCATAAGAAAACATTTTCAAATTGTTTGGGATTTTTGAATTAAGTTTTAAAGTATTTTTGAACCCAAAATTTTATAATCGGATTCATTATTGAAGCTGTTAAAAATGTCGAAAAAGTTGTTAGAAACTTTTCTGATCAGTAAATTACGCATTCAATTTGAGCATACTGAGTATGCCATACTCGCGAGTTGCGAGTCGAAGGTCTCGATTCTCGAATCTATGAGAT
>SCLH01000183.1:321816-377838 GCA_004367855.1 Oikopleura vanhoeffeni
TAAATTTGCAAAATTTCAGTTTTTTTTTAAGTATTTTTTCCAAATAATTGACTGAAACTCGTGATATAGACATTGGATCTGACTAATTCTTTTGTCATTTTTAATTTTGAATGCCTTATAAAAATGAAAAATTTTGTATTTTTTTCAAAAATAATTTTGCAAACCTAAGAAAAAAAAACATACTAGGTATTCTTGCCAAATTTTGAAGTAGCCCAAACTTAGAATAAGGAGCGCATAAAAACTATGAGCTCGCAATTTTTAGAGAGTGCTTTTTATCCGAAAATTTTTTGTCATTTGTGCTCCAAATCAAATTGAACTAGCGCCTAGGGTACCAAAAACAGCCATTTTGAGGACTATATCAGTGATTGTAGGCTCATTAAATAAAAAAAAATTCTTAGCGCATAACTTTTTTAACTAACAAATTTAAGTTAATACATAAATGAAATTAAACCAGTAAAAGTCGAAAAATGACTTTTTGGACCGGTACAAATACCGGGACGATCATACAAAACACTTTTGGTTACTTTTTTTGAAAAATTTAGACAAATATCTCTTGGGTCACAAAATATGAAACTCAAGGGACTGTTATTCAGCTCAGCAAAGACGTTTAAAAATCACTAAATGGCGTCAGGTACCCTTAAGTGAAAATCCTAGTCCCTATTAAGTGAAAATAATCGATCTGAAAAAAAATCTGATTATACGAAGTAAGCTCAAAAGTGGCAACTTCCATTCGGAAAAGTTTTTATACGAAAATTTCGAAGGAAAGTTTATCATCAAGAGAAAGAAAATTGAAAAATGAAAATCTGTCAAATTGCACCGAAGTTGAATAAAAAGCTTAAATAAAGTAATTTTTAGATGAAATTACGTAAAAAAAATAGAATTGACAAACGTCCTGACAGTTTCTCAAACCTCCTGACGGTTTCTTAACCCTTGTGAGCATATAAAAAAAGTTCCGCCAAGGCACCAGAGCAACTATTGTGGCTCTACTTTGAATGTTGTTTACAGAAAGCTTAAGGCTTCTTTTAATTTGAATTTTTTTCTGCATAAGGAAGTTGAGAGATAATATTTTNATTTTATGTCTAGTTCCGAAATAATTTTTCAGGAAGTGAAACGTAGGCGAAAAATCCTAATAAGTCAACACCCCGTAATTTCTTTTTGCCGTTTTCGAATGATTTCACGTATGCTAGAACCACAATTGTGGCTCTGTGCTCACAACTCTTGAAGAGTTAAACGTCCCGACAGTTCCTCAGACGTCCTGACTAAAATTGTGAAATCATAGGGGTCAGGACGTTTGAGAAGGTGGTGTATAGCTCAAAATGACCACACATTTGAAAAAAATGAGTAAAATTGGCATGAATGCGTCGGCAGAAAAATTATGAAAAACCGTTTGGTGGAAATTCTCTCATCGTATCTAGATATCAGAAAACTGTCACCTCCAATATCTTGAAAACAAATAACAAATTTCACCGGAATTTCTCACCAAAATTTTTCAAATTATTTACAAAATTTAGTGTTTTAATTTTGCTCAAGAATTTTTTTCTTATTTTTGCTAAAATATTGAAAGACCTCTACATGTTAATTTAAAATCACATTTGTATTTTCTCATTTTCATAAAGTTCAATGAAAAGCTAAAATAAAGTCATTTATGAAACAAAATTACCTAAAAAAGCATATGTGACAAACGTCCCGACAGTTTCTCAGACGTCCTGACAAAATTTTTCTAATCATAGGTGTCAGGACGTTTGAGAAGGTGGTGTATACGACCAGGGATCGGCAAACTGAAATTTTTTATGGGGTTGGGCCGCCTGGGCCACTTTTTTTGCTGGGTCACATTAGGGCGATTTTTCGACCAGGGCGCTGGACCACATTGGGACGATTTTTCGACCAGGGCGCCAGGTCACATTGAAACGATTTTCGAAAACATTCTCCTTCTGAGTATTGCATCACTTATTTTCTTGTCTTGTTATCACAGAAATGCACCATACAAAATAAAAATTGGTTGTTACAGCAGGCCGAATTAAATTAGTCAAAATATGACTTGATTAATAATTTTTTATAGATAACCCGCCTTTTGTTTTGAGCTTTTATTAATTTTTCGCCCTGGCCATAATTTCCGACCATAAAGGGTTATTTCAGCCTTGTTTTTTGCTTTAATTCAGTTATCGCCCAGGTCTTTATGTTTTTCGCCTCAATTAATTTTACGCCCGGGCCATTATTTTCGTTTTTATCAATTTTTCAGCTGAGCAAGAATTTTTGCCTGAGCCAGAATTTTCACCCGGGCCACTTTTTTCGCCTGGGCCTGGCACAGGCGTTGGGCCACTTTTTTTCGCCTGGGCCTGGGCCAAGCTGGGCCACTATTTTGCTGGGTCTGGGCTGGGCTGGGTCGAGGCTTATTTTGGCCAAGGCGCTAGGCCACATCTGGGCCGAAAAAGCGGCCCGTAAGATGCCACAGTCTTTTCGCCGATCACACGCTGGATGAACGTTCACAACTATCCGTTACTCCATGACGAAACATTTCAATAAAATTTTTATATAATTCAGAAACAAAGACCAACATTTCAACAAATCTAAGTGTTATAAGAATTTTTTCCAACCACATGGTGGCGTGGTCCCTAACAAATTTTTTTTTCAACTTTCGTCAAAGAAAAAAGAGCTCAGAATCTTCATGTCAGTCTTTATTTTATTAAAATCTTCTATAAATTTTATTTGTTTTATATTCTGGCAAGGTCTGACTCAAAATATACAGAAACAACGTTGAATGACTCACTATAAATTAAATGTAATATACAAAATTAATTCAAAAATTCTAAATCCGAATAAAGAGTACAATTCACAAAAAACCAATCACTATCTGCCGTACAGAAAAGATCTTAAGATTTTGGATCGTAACGCCCAACAAAAAATCTAAAGTTTTTTGAAGCTGCTATTCAATCAAATTACTTTAGAGGAAACTCGCCAGCGACAGACAAACCAACGAACCTCGACTCTAAGCAAAGAAATCATCAAAGAACCTTATTTGAAACAAAATTGTGTCACATAATTTTTTTAAGCACAATCACCTTTACTAAACTATCTGAAAACAAACATAATACTACAAATTATCAAATAATTTCATTTATAAAAAAATACTACAAGTATGCCATATTTATTGGCTTTCGGAAACATGCCTAATTTTTTTGCCTGTAAAAATTTTGAAAAAAAACGCCTATATATTATGCTTTTCAACACGAAACGCCGGGAAAATTTACAACGTAGGTATATGTGCGATAAGGTTTCACACTTAACGGCCTCACCTAAACGCCGGATCCTGTTTCATATAATATAAATAAAAAATAATAATAACAAAATTATCCGATAAAAAATCGGATTTTTCCTATTTTTTTAAGAATACTACAGTATACGTCAGAAAAAACTAAAAAAACCATTCCGAAACTTTTATTATCGAAAATTTAAGATTTATTTCGAATTGCCGATAAAATGTAATGTTACTGAACCAATATACAACAAACATCTATTTTATAGATGTTTATGCACAAAATACGGATCACGAAAAATCCAAAAATGAATCATAAGAAAAAAACAGCCTAACGATCCCAGCCCGGGATACCCGCGAAAGCAAGATAGATTATCGATTTTTTTGTAAGTCCGACTCAGCGGCGCTTATTAAGTAGACAAATTACGAGCAGAAATCTATGCATCGAAAAGCGCTACTAGCCGAAACCGTTTGAATCTTAAATATATCCAAATTCATATCCGATTATTTTTAATGCATACAAATCGAACCGTCTACTCATCCCTGAAATAAAACAAGATTGGAAAACAATTTAGCCACTGACAATTTACTTTTCATTCAAAAAGTCGGCCGAGACCATTTAAAGCGTCAGAATTTGAAGTCCTGGTGAACCAACTGTATGTTATGGCTCGGTTTAACCAGGACAAATGGTTGAAGGTCCGACAAAAAACGTCACTTGTTTAAGGTACTTAAATCACTCAAAAGGTCTGAAATTCCATAATCACAATAACCAAACTGGTTACCTTTAAAATGGTTAAGATCAACAAGCTGAAAGAGGCCTCAAAAAATGACACATACTAGGACTCGAAGACCCCTAACAACCGCCTTGATAGCGAACCAAGAATGGCTTATAACAGTATTGTAAATAAAACGTACAAACGCGTCATAGATAACAAATGAACCCAACACCATTTTTGGGGCGACTCAACTCATCGACTCTGATACACCATTTTTAAAGGTCCAATATACGACTTTTCCCATCACATATATATTGACCAAGCCACACATGCAATCTTTGATAAATAACGCTTTCTGATTATTTTTAAAGGAGTAATGACGCATATCATATTCTTATCGTCGTGAAAACTATTTTATAGTTTGTAATTAGGACTGTCATTGGTCATACACAGTTTCATAAACATGCTTGACTCTTGAAACATTTAATTCGTAGAGGTAGTATGTATATAAAGACTCTGAACAACACTTTATCACGTACAACAACCGTACCAACATATTAATAACAAAATACCAAGCATGACTTGAAACACACAGTCCACGCAAAGAAACTTTCAATAAAAGTTTTTTGAATTCACTGTGAAAATCTGCCTGGAAGCGGTTAAGAGCGTTCAAAGTAAAATATGCTTGCATTAAGATCAACTTTTCTCTCAAACGAATAATTGAACAACACAAAATACGAACCCAGTAAATCGGGCCTAGGAATCGATTGCAACTCAATTATAATAGCTCATCGCCCCCGAAATACTATTATCAGATCTTCATCTGAACATAATAACTATTAAACATAAAAATTAATTAATCGTACTTATAATTACAGNTTTTTCGCCTGGGCCTGGCACAGGCGTTGGGCCACTTTTTTTCGCCTGGGCCTGGGCCAAGCTGGGCCACTATTTTGCTGGGTCTGGGCTGGGCTGGGTCGAGGCTTATTTTGGCCAAGGCGCTAGGCCACATCTGGGCCGAAAAAGCGGCCCGGATGCCCAGCTTTTGCCGATCCCTGTATACGATTTGTATCAGTCTGAAAATTCAAGTTTATTAGATTTGGTGAAAAATTCTAGTCAAAAATAAAATTTTATATTTAAGGAATTAGTAGCCTAAGGAATCCTTAGTAAGGATAGATCCAGAAACGATCCAAGTGAGAGTTATTCCTTATACTTCAGCCAAAAAAATTGCAAACCAGCCACAGAGATCGCCCCAATAAAATCTCTTTCGAATCCCTTTCATATGAATATTTGTGCATCACACAACCAGGTGTTGAGCCTACAATATAATTTTTTAGAACACTTATTTTTTCAATCACTATAAGCTTCACATAAAATTTGCCTGAAAATTCACATGAAGTACGACCCGTACACTTTTCTCAATTAAAATTCATCTCAAAAATGTTTACTATCTCTATAGCGCGTGTTCAAATCCCACTAATGTTGTCTTAGTGATCGTCTTGAGTATGATTATAGGCAAGAGTGCTTGATATTGGAACCGCTAAATTTGATCGGTGTGCAATCACTCAAGCAATCACTAAGACAATCACTTAAACAACATAAGTGGGATTCGAACACGCGCTATAGAGATAGTAAACGTTTTTGAGATGGACTTTGGTTGGTAAAACGTTACTTTACGGAATGAATGAGTTCCATAACCTTTTTTCTAACCAAAGTAAATCTTGAAAATGAGGATAATAACTACAGGGCGTATTCGAATCCCACTCATGTTGTCTTAGTGATTGCATTAGTCAACTTTGGCGCTCCCATATCACTGAGCCAAAATTAGTGGGATTCGAACACGCGCTTTTGAGATTACCCTCATTTTNATTCATTAAACAATGCCAGATATTTGCAAATTTAATTCAGGGAAAGCCAAAAATTTAAGGATGCTCACTACCCCCTTAATATACTTTTCCATGTATGTTTTTCTTTCCACAACCACTCATGAATATAATATAATGCAAACATTTTATGATTTTGGGAATAAAAAAAGGAAGTTTTTTCTTTTCCCATGGGCCAATGTTATAGTTAAAAGTTTTTTTGCAAAAGACACTGTCTGGAGGAGTCTTGATAGGTCAAATATGATAATAATGCAGATGAGCTGTGCTGGATGAAATCAACAGAATATACTTCTCTCTCAATTTTATTTTTTATATTTTATTTATTTTTTCTTCTGTTACTCTTTCTGTACACAAACTTTTACTGCAAAATCACAAAAACTATAAAATTTAAATAAATATCAATAAGTAAAAAAAAGGGAACCGGAAATAAAAAGTTCGAAATTAAGTTTGTGTGATTCTTTGAAATAATTAGATATTCTCTGTGTAGGTTTCCAGAAACGCTCGCTAGACGAAGTATCTCAGATGGTATTGTATCAAGCATCATTTTCGACAAGTTATATCTTTAGGGGGTTGTATAGGCTGGAAAAGCTTTTTCAAGGGCTCATAACTTTTTATTTCTTCATAACAATCTTATAAAAATTTCATGAATGGAACAATGTATGTAGTTTGTTATCTCTAGATGAAATTGTTCTTCCTAATTTTCTTCAAAGTTTGGTCGACCAACCGGTTAATTAAGTTAACCGCGAGCAAAAAAAATTTAAAAGTCGTATTTTTTTCACCTTATTCCAAAATAATTTGATTTTTTCACAGAACAAAGTTCTTCAAAAACAACGAAAAGTGTCGTTTTTGCTACTACAAGTCGTATTTTATTTTCATTGTTCTTACGTATCGATTTAAATACGAACTGAAAATTTTAGAGGTACTTTAGAAAAACTGGTACTTTCCGAATTTTTAATTTCAGGTTTTGACTCCTAAGGATCACATTTTGAAAATTATTTTTTAAGCTCAAGTTCATCGTTACACACGAATTTTTGGTATAATGTTTTGGAAACGGTATTATGAACTATGGACCATAGTCTATGGTCAAATTATTGACCGTTTTAGCGCGAGAGAACAAAACATTTATGCATTTTAGACACTTTTTCATAAAAATTTGAGATTTTTTCACAATTTTTATATTTCATATGACTAAACAAGCCACGTTGGGAACAAAAATCGTAAAACTAAGTTCATCGGATTTCTTGTTTAAAAGATATACCTTAGAAAATTTTAAGAAAATGGCTGAAAAATATAACAAAAAAGTCTACGAGAAAGTGCTCAAAAATAAGGCTGAGAACCAGCTAAATACAAAAAATCTTAGACTCATGCAATTTTTCTTATTAATGGCTGGACAATTAAAAAATACAAGTTAATATAAAAGTTTCGGGGATTATTTACAAGAATAATTATTTGTGTGTGAGAGCAGGGAATCTGTAAGAATTCGCAGCCATCGATTCTAATGATTCTGGAGTATTCATTTCTGTAGTGTTTGTTGGTTGTATAAATGGATAATCATCTCTACTCAGAAAAATAAAAATTGGAAATATCAACAAGAAAACAAGTAAGAGTTGCAAAAGTCTTGACGTGCATTTTATTGACCAAACCAGAAGGCTCTGTTCTGTTTCTGAGTACCCCAAAAGTGGTCGACGCTAAAATTCAATAGTTACAAAATTTAACAGTAAAGAGCAGTTTGTTCAAAATCGACAAAAATTAAATATTACAGTGTGTAATTTTTTCTTTTGAGAAAGCAAGAAAAGTTTTTCGAGATTTATGTGATGAGTAGCCAATGAGCGGGCGCTTAACAATTAATTTACCAATAATGTGTCCGTTCGCGCTATTTACTCTAGATTGTGGTTCTCGATAAATAAATTTACATACTGTAGGATAAAAATAGTCAATTTATCTTTATTTTTGCTGATAAATGTTAATTTAAACAAGGTTCACTATTTTTAAAAATCTAGAAATATATATTAGTTTAATTTGTGATTTAGTACATTTTTATTGAATTTCTCACTAAAAAGTAACTGTTCTGTTAAAATGAAGACATTTATGATTTTTACTCCCAGAAACTTATCATCATTTAATTATGCTCTTTAAATAAAAATCAATCTTGTGGCTGTGTAATAGATCTTTCTAAAGAAAAAAAATTGGTTGATGCTAAAAAATCATACGATCAGCCTAAAATTTTGCATAGTCGAATAATTTTTGGCATTTATTGTGCAAATGTCTATCAAAATTGAAAAAAAATTTCACAAAAGTTGAATGCCCTGACTCTAACTGGAACACTTGCCGATATCCAAAAATGATCTATTAAGGGCCAGGGCAGTGCAAATAAAAATATAAGGGTCCTCTATTATAAAACATATTTGTAAATTACTTCGTTTGCTTCAGTATCATAATCTCTAAATTCATAATCTCTCTCTATTGTCATCGTTAAAATCGTTTATAAACTACTAAATAAAAACGGTGGCTTATTTTTTTGAATGAAAATACTTTTTAAATGGCCTGATATAAAAAATTTGAAACCTTGTTTGAGACTTTTGTTTAGATTTCCGCTTGATTGTTTCGTGAACAATTACAACGGTCACACACTATGGCGCGATTTAAATCGGGAGAGTACTTTCAGAGTACTTAAATGAAGTACGATTATTTTTCTTCCTGATAACACAACTTGTGTTACGCAAGGTAAAATAAATAATTTACTGAAAATTTTATATACATTATCTCAATAATCATAAAATTTGTAATTCATTAATAATAGTCAAATAGAGTCTTTGAAAATAAAGCTTGAAATTATCGTATAACATAATTAAGGTGACAAAAATGAGAAATTTTATTGTCACATTTCAATAAAATTTTCACGAAAGTTAACAAAGTTATCTTAGACTGACTATTTTCTTATTGAACCGATAAGTTATATTATATCTGTTATAATGATAATCATTGTTGGAAATTTTTTATTTGTTTTTTGAGCAATAAACGTTCCTTATTATATCTCTTTACGAGAAAGGTAGATATTTTCCAGTTTGGTTTGGTACATTAGTATTACTAAACGTACATAATGTACTAGATCAACTAGAAAATGTCTACTTTCCTCGTAAAGAGATATCGATTATCAATTTTTGACCAGCAGTAAATAGAATCTCTTGGAGTTTCATGGTTCGCGGAAATACTGATCGTGAAAAATCATTTCTAACTTCCGGATGTCTTCTTAAATTTATCATTAATTTGCAAAAATTAAAATTTTTTGTTTCTGTTATTTTATTTGTAATAAACACAAGCTTGACAAAATATGTGAAAAAATACAAGCATAAATTATGCTGCATAATATCAGTAATGAAATCAACATAATTTTTTAAAAGATATGCCATACTGTTCAGTTTATACAAAAATTTGTATTACAAATACTAATAATACACTTTATAGCTAGGCCTTCTGAGCATAAAGTTAGGTATCCGATAACAAGGTCAAAGCAATCTGAAAAGTTAGATGTCAATCTGGAGCCAAATTATACGCTGAATCCGATTAAATTACTAACGATTAGAAAAACGTCACGCAATTATTTTTATTGAAGGCGCAAGCTGTTCTTATATTTCTACTCGGCAAAAACAGCGCCACCAAGTGATGAGAGCTTCCAAATTTTCATGCCATCATTTTTAGCGTCTCAATAACGGTAAACCCTTATTTTCGGGGCTTCCCAACTCCGGCGGCTATTTTTTGAGAGACGACAGCATTTAACACTCGCGCGGCAAAAAGCGCTTTTGAAAGCGCCGCTACATTGTGAACAAACAAAATTGTGACAAACAGATAAACAATAATTTTTACCCTCACTCAAATTGCGTGAGTTGAGTGAGAACTTGAATATTATTTTAAAGAAAAAAATACTATTTACATTTTATTCGCAAAGCAAATGAGAGAAATATTATCAAAATGCAGGAAAGTAGAGAGTATTGAAGAATTTAAAGAGGAGAGATATTGCCAACTCTCTTCTGTAGGATAACCGGAGAATTTGAATGAAAGCGGCGGAGGATAATGGTTCAAAATTCTTGAAATATTTGCCGATTTCGTAGCTGGAGAGATTGTAAGAGCTGAGCTGTTTTCGAGGCGAATCGAGAAATTATCGAGGATGTCTTTCAGCAATTCGCGATCTAAAGCTTTCTTTTTTTTTCGTTGTTCATGACTGACGTTGAACGATTTTTCTCGTGCATTTGAATGAAGGTGAACTTAAACTCCCTAATATATCCCGCCAGCTAGTGCGATTAAAAGACAAAATAGCCGACCTGATAGATCTTTTAGTGCCTATAGGCTCTCTAAGCAGTTGCGACTAGTTGTCATATAACCTTCCATCAAAATGGAATATAGTAGTCAAAATTCCCGATTAAAAAGGTTAACCAAGAAAGAATCGTATTAATTAAATAATTTTTAAAATTCCAAAAAACCTGCCAGTAAATATCATCAATAAAAAAATATTATGGAATTTCCATTGATAAATATTCTTTAGATTTAGTTGATTATAAGCAAAAAAACAGCTCTTGTGCGGGACAACATAACATTGCAATAATCGAAAAAACAGCGATCGTCACACGCTGTTGACCCATTTCCGTTTTAAAACTTACTGCAATATTCAAGAATTCATATATTTATTGGCTCGAATTCTTATATCGCATCCAATAATCTAATAATAAAATGTACTAATAGTATTGTTTCTAAGGAAATAAGTATCAATATACCTGAGCGAGGATATAATCATTTGTTTAATCTGTTTGTCACAAAATTGTTTGTCACAAATGGTCGCGGCGCTTTTAAAAGCGCTTTGCCGCGCTAGTGTACAATGCTGTCGCTCAAAAAAATAGCCGCCGGAGTTGGCAATCAACTCTTAGTTCGTAATGCTCTTTGACAAACTGTTTAAACATCCGTCGATTTTTGGCATTCTTGACCATACCATGAGTGAAACTTCTCATTAGTTTTTTTTCACTAGGACGTTCCGAGAAACAAAGTTTATAGCAACAAATCGTATAGCCAACGTTAGTTAGGTTACGGTAAATTGATACTGAACCGTTTCATCTTTTCTGTTGGATGTCATTATTTTTACAGGAGAAAAAAATTACCCCATAAAAATAAAAATATCTTGAATCTCTCAAGAAATTTTCTCTCGACAAAAATTAAACTATTTTCAATCGTCAGTGAGTCATTTCTAAAGAATTATACTTATATCATAGTAAACTGAAATAGTATTATTTTATAACGAAGAAATCATAAATTGTATACAAATATATTCAATCACGATTAAATTTTACAGCAAAAACTCGGCCTATCGGTATGCAATATAAAGGGCACAATCGACCGCTCGAAAGCTATCAACTTTTTAGTCAATTAAAAATAAACCAAATGCAATTTTTGGTTCTCCAGATCAAAGCTGCTAAAATATTAAAATATTTAAACGTCGAGTTAAGTACGGTCGTAGTCATCTATGAGAACAGCTTTAGTTACAGTCCATGGCGCTAACTCTAACACCACAAATCAATTTTGCGCCCCAATCTGGACAAACTTGAGGCCTTTTGAGCTGGTCACAACGAGAATTCGAGCACCACTTCTGCAACAAAAAAAAAATCGCAATGGGTTCAGATGGTCACACTCAAATTATGGGTCCAGTTAGGCTGCAGGAACTGTACCGAATATATCATATATTATACATGTTTTAACACAATACAATGCTACGTCTTATGAAAACCCCTCTTATGGAAAAAACTTGCTCTACATTCAACAGTGTTACAGTTTGTTTTCATACATGGTAAAGTTGCATTTGAATCTTGTTCGAATCTTAAAAGTTTAATGTTTTGATATATTAGCGAAGTAACACCTCACGAAAAACCGGTCATTTTGCGTTTTTGAGGCCAAATATTTGAAAATACTAAACACATTGTAAAACTCGATACAGTTAATTGATGAGTTAAATATAATCGAATATTTGACAAAAATCTTAATCCAAGAAAATAAATTAAAGATCACTGGTTGCTCGACCAATCAGAACGACTTCAAAATATAGTGATATTCCTGTCTTAACAGGTCACTCTTTCGAAGTTGAAGATTGGAGAATAGTTTTTATGTATTAACTCACAAAATATAGTTCTATCGTTTCAAAAATTCGTGTAAAAGTATGCTCCAGAATAACAAAAAACTGTTTTTTCGAGTATTTTAAAGTCCATGCAATAGCCTCACATCTACCTGGATTTTAGTTAAAAATTGAAACAATATATCCCTTTATTCACGTTTGGTTAGAATGCGGTGAGCCACAACGTTAAATCACACGTTAAAGTAACGTAGTGGTAGGCATTCTAATCAAAAAGTGATAAAAGGGAATACACGGGTTAAGGTTTTTTACCTTCTTTTTTCCAAACGGTTACACTGATTTTCGTCGTTTGATTGCGTTTGCAGCAGGAGTTTTCTCAGATCAACGCATCAAAACGCGAAATCAAGTGTAACCATTTGGAAAAAAGAAAGGGAAAAAACCTACACCCTGTATGTGTGCAAAGCTATAATCAGTGGAGAGGCTGGGTTACTATCCGAAAGCCTTATTTTTGTACTGTACGACCGCGTACTGCCAAAAACACACAAGGTTCCGTCAAACTTTGCCTATCGCTCTCAATGAAGGACTTGCTAATTGCGTTCACGTGCTCACTATAAGTGATGTTCTTCGGGAAAAAAGAAATGAATTTCCAAAAAATTGCATATGTTCTTTAGGACCGATTTAATTGCTGGAACTTGGGTTATATACTGTCAATTAAAAGTTTGACGATTTTTTAGCCTCTATAGCTTTGCCCCATTACACTATGCGCCCTACGTAATTACCTGCGTGATTAACTCGTTGTTAAAAACTAGTTACATTAGAAAAAAGTTGATCCTGAAGAATTTGGTCCTTCCCCAACAATTTCTAGTTAAACAGTTATTTATTTCTAGATTGCTAACATTTTCGTCAATTTGTTCATTTTAAAACTAGAAAAAACCTGGTTCACATAAGTTCAATCGAATATTTTTTGTAAATTACTGCTATTCATAAAATGCATAAATTGTACACGCGCTAAAAAATAACTTCATAAAATCAATTTAATTTTAATATTTTATTGTATCTAATCACAATCACTATCAAAATCGAAAGTAAACCTTGTATTTTTGTAAATTAGAAGATGTAACTATCTGGAAGAAAGAAAATAAAGATTTTTTTGCATACATGACGTTTATAAGTGTAAGAAGAATTTGAATCAATAGATTGCCTAAAATTCCTTATTCAGAAGTAAATTCGTGGACAGTTTGAATGTTCAAATTCATTTCAATTGGTTTGACAGATAACACAATTGTAAAACAAAATGCTTACCGTCAGGTTGAATGAATTTTTTATATCTATATCGTGAATTTTTGACAAGTCGCACTGACTTTTATTTCGCAGAGTTATTCCTTTCTCTCCTTTTCAAATAAACAATATAAATTTTTGTGTCAAGCAAAAAAAAATTTGCTGTTCCTACCTTAACGAAGGCATGAAAACATCCAAATCCTTACTTTAAAAAAGTTTCAATTTGCGCCCAAAATATTGATATAAGATTAAAGAAATTATACAATAAACAAAAAAAAAACCAAAAAAAGGTGAAAATCTTGAACAATCTCCCGTTTCGTAAAGCATCAACACAACGCGTGAGGGATCAAAAGTATATCGCATCGAAACGAAATTTTGGCGTTCTTTATATAAAAGGATGTGTCTTTATCTAAACGCCCCCCGAAGAAAACTTTCGTGCGAACGTGTTCCCTCCAAAGCGCATCAAAAATCAAACTAAACATTTAGTTGATCTAAAACTGTCGTCATTGTTTTTAAGTGAAAGTTTTAATCATTCTTAAAACTACCTGAGAAAATTAATGCCAAAATCCAATTTACAACTAATTCAGTATCATTATTTCTGATTTTGTAAACAAAAGTAAAGACGAATTTAGGTTGAGTGTCACAAGAAATTCATGTAGTTATGACTGTTGATTGGAGATATTAGCGCAAACTTAATCTATATTTTTAGTAAATAATTTTCAAAACGGATTGTACTGTAAAACTCTTATAAAAATCCCTGTATTGAACGATTGAGCATTCAAAACAAAACGTAGCAACAATGTGTTCACACCAAAATCATGAACCTTTATCATTTATAAATAAGATAATGGGTAAGTCTGAATTTGGACGATTTCAGGCTGGACATTGGGGCCAGGCCTTGTTAAACCAAAAGAACATTCCTTCTCTTCCCGGAAAACCCGGTCGTTCCTTTTATAGGCGGATTTATTGGTGTGACTCCGAATTTTAAGCCAAAATTTAGAAATGACGCCATTATCGCTTTTGGATAGAGACCTTCGCCGGAATATCCTGAAATATTTGAATGATCGAATGCAAGAATATATTGGGTGCCGCTCAATGTAAGCCGATTCCATTGCTCATATATTCAGTTGTGATNCGGGGCTTCCCAACTCCGGCGGCTATTTTTTGAGACGACAGCATTTTACACTACGCGCGGCAAAGCGCTTTTGAAAGCGCCGCTACCATTGTGACAAACAAATTATTGTGACAAACAGATTAAACATATAATTTTTACCTCACTCAAATTGCGTAGGTTGATGACACTTGATACTTATTTTAAAGAAAAAAATACTATTTTACATTTTATTCGAAACAAATTGAAGAAAATATTATTCAAAATGAATAAAGTAAATATTGAATGAATTTTAAAGATTGAGAGTGATATTTGCCAATTGTTCTTCTGTAGTGATAACCGGAGAAATATTTGAAGTGAAAGCGGCGGATGATATGTTCAAAATTCTTGAAATATTTCCGATTTCGTAAGCTGTAGAGATTAATTGAGATAAATTTCGATTAAATACATCAAAAACTGAAAAATGAACAAAAAAATAATGAACTTTAATTTTTTTCAATCAACCTTTAAAATTTCTGATTTCTGCTTGACCAATCTTTCTTAAAGTTGGCAAATCATCTTTAGTTTCGAATGCTTCGTTTGACAAACTTGTTTTAAACATCCGTCGATTTTTGGCCATTTCGTTTTGAGCCATACCATGAGTGAAACCTTCATCATTAGTTTTTTTCATAGGACGTTTCCGAAAACCAAGTTTTATAGCAACGTAACGTATAGCCAACGTTTAGTTAGGTACTGTAAATTGATACTGGAACCGTTTCATCTTTTTCTGTTGATTCATTATTTTTACAGGGAGAAAAAATTGACCCCATCAAATATAAAAATATCTTGAATTTCTCAGAGAAATTTTCTCTCGACAAAAATTAAACTATTTTTCAAATCTGTCAGTGAGCATTTTCTAAAGAATTATACTTTATACTATAGTAATACTATAATAGTATTTATTTTATAACGAAGTATAAAGTCGATAAATTTTTGTATACAAATATAAGTTCAATCAGATTAAATTTTACAGCATAAAACCGGCCTTATTCGGTATGCATTTATAAAGGTGCACAATGCGACTCGCTCGAAAGCTTATCAACTTTTTAGTCATTATTAAAAATAAACCAATGAATTTTTGTTTCTCTCAGAATCAAAGCTGCTAAAATAGTGTAAAATATTTAAAGCTTCGAGTTGTAAGTACGTCGTATGTCATCTGATGAGAACACTTTAGTTACAGTCCATGCGCCCTAACTCTAACACCACAAATTTCAATTTGCGCCCAATCTGGAAAACTTTGAAGGGCCTTTTTGAGCTGGTCAGAACGAGAATTCGACATAATTTTTTGCAACAAAAAAATTCTGCAAACCGTCAAATTTATGGTGTTCCATTTAGGGCGCATGGACTGTACCTGAATATATCATATATCATATGTTTTTACACATACAATGTAGCTACTGTCTTATGAAAACCCCTCTTATTGAAAAAACTTGCTCTGACATTAACAGTGTTACAGTCTGTTTCATTACATGTACAAGTTGCATTTTGATTCTTTGTTTCGAATCTTTAAAAGTTTAATTGTTTTTGATATTATTAAGCGAGTACACCTCACGAAAAACGTCGATTTTGCGGTTTTTTGAGGCCAAATATTTGAAATATTACACATTGTAAAACTCGATACAGTTAATCGATGTAGTTAAATATAATCGAATATTTGACAAAAATCTTAATTTCAGAAAAATAAATTAAGATCACTGGTTGCTCAACCAATCAGGAACGAGCTTCAAAATAGAGTGATATTCTGTCTTAACAGGCCTACTCTTTCGTAAGTTTTGAAGATTGGAGAATAGTTTTTTATTGTATTAACCACAAAATACGTAGTTACTATCGTTTTCAAAAATTCGTGTTAAATATATATGCTCCAGAATAATCAAAAAACTTTTTTCCAGCTTATTTTAAGAGTCTCATGCAATAGCTCACATCTACCTGGATTTTTAGTTAAAAATTGTAAACATATACAGCCTGAGTGTTTTCGATTTCTCCTATTTTTCACCCAGACGGCTAGACAGCCAAAATCTTAAGCAAAGTATAGGCAATTTTGGCTGTCTACCCGTCTGGGTAAAAAAGAGGAGAAATCGAAAAAACTCACACTGTATACCGGTATATGAGTGCAAAGCTTATAAGTTCGTGGAGAGCTGTTACTATCGAAACCTTATTTTTTGTACTTACGACCGTACCTGGCCAAAAACACACAAGGTTTCCGTCAAGACTTTTGCCTATCGCTCTCAATGGAAGGACTTGCTAATTGCGTTCATCGTGACTCACTATAAGTGAGGTTTCTTCGTGGAAAAAAAATTGAATTTCCAAAAAATTTTCATATTTTTCTTAGGGACCGATTTAATTGCTGGAACTTGTGGTTATTATACCTGGTCAATTGAAGATTTACGATTTGTTTAGTCTTCTATTCTGCTTTTGCGCCCATTTACTATGGCTGTCACCTACTGTAATTACCTGCGTGATTAAACTCTGTTGTTAAAACTTTAGTTACATTTATGAATAAAAGTTTGATCTCTGATAGAGATTTGGGTTTCTTCCCCAACAATTCTTAGTTAAACAGTTTATTTTATTTTCTAGATTTTGGTCACAGTTCAATTTGTCATTTAAAAAATAGAAAAAACTGGTTCATCATAAGTTCAATCGAATATTTTTTTTAAATTATCCTGCTATTCATGAAAATGCATAAATTTTGTACACGCGCTAAAATAACTTTCATAATAACAATTTAAGGTTTTTATTATTTTATTTATTCTAATCACAATCACTATCAAAAATCGGAAGTAAAATTTATTTTTTTAAATGTAGAAGAGTGTAACTATCTGAAATAAAGATTTTTTTGAATACATGACGTTATAAGTGTAAGAATGAATTTTGGAATCAATAGATTGCCTAAAAGTCCTTATTTCAGAAGTAAATTCGGTGGTACAGTTTGAATTGTTCAAATTCAATTTCTAATTGGTTTGAGATACACAATTGTAATAAACAAAATCTTACCGTAGGTTTTTGATGAATTTTTTTTATTATTGTCTTGAAAACGGTTTTTTTAATTTTTGACAAGGTCGCAACTGACCTTTATTCCAGAGTTATTCTTCTCTTCTTTTCAATATAAACAATATAATTTTTGTGTCAAGCAAAAAAAATTTGCTGTTCCTACCTTACCGTAGAGGGCATTTGAAAACATCCAAATCTTACTTTAAAAGTTGCAATTTTCACCCAAAATATTTGAAAAGATTAAAGAAAATTATTACAATAATTTCAAAAAAAAACAAAAAAGGTCGAAAATCTTGAAAATTCCGTTTTGTAAAGCATTATACACAACGTGAGGGATCAAAAGTATATTCGGTCGGAAACTGAAATTTTGGCGGTTATTTTGATATATAAGTGAAAAGGATGTGGTCTTTATCTAGGACGCCCACTAAAAAACCTTTCGTGGCGACGTGTTTCACTCTCAAAGCGCATCAAAAATCAAACTAGACATTTTAGTTTGATCTGAAATAACTGTCGTCATTTTTTAAGTTTTGAAATTTGGTATCATTTTCTTAAAATATTATCGATGTAAATCTTAATGCCAAAATCATTTAAACTATTCAGTATCATTATTTCTGATTTTGTAAACAAAATAGAAGACGAATTTATGGTTTGAGTGCACAAGAAATTCATTGTAGTTATTTGACTGTTGATTGGAGATATTTAGCGCAAACTTTAATCGTTATTATTTTTTTAGTATTAATTTTCAAAACGGATTGTACTTTGTAAAAATCTACTTTATAAAATCCCTGTATTTGAACGATTGAGCATTTTCAAAGAAACGTAGGCGAACAATGTGTTCGACACCAAAATAAATAACCTTTTATCATTTATCAATAAGAAATTGGGTAATTCTGAATTTTGGACGATTTAGGCTGGACCATTTGGGCCAGGCCTTGTTAAACCAAATGGAACATTCCTCTCTTCCCGGAAAACCTCGTTCGTTCTCTTTTATAGGCCTGATTTATTGGTTTGACTCCGCATTTTAAGCCAAAATGTTTATGAAATGACGCATTATCGCTTTTTGGATTAAAGACCCTCGCCGGACATATCCTGAATATTTGAATGATGCGGAATGCAAGAATATGATTGGGTGGCCGCTCAAATTTAAGCCGATTCCATTGGCTCATTATGATATTCAAGTTGTTGATTGGCTGCGAAGTTTGTATCTTTAAATATTTAGGACCTGTCTGGCGAGGGTATTTAGTCCATATAATATAGCAATCATATACGTCATTAAATGGATTGGTTATGTTCGTACGTTTTCGGTGGAATTCGGATATTTCTTATTTTTAAATATTTTCAACTCTTAGAGGACGACATTTCAATAAGAACGTAAATACCAAGTAATTATTATTATCGAAAAAAAAATAGAGCGAAGGCGGAAAGATTTGAATAATTGATTCTTATAAACCTGTAAGATCCTAAGAATTTGAAGAGATCTAATGAAATTTTTGCTGGAAAATAAACTGTGGTTTGCGTTTATAAGGACAGCTGAGATTTTGCCATATTGTCCTTAGCTTTTGGTGCCATATTGTCCTTATTTTTTAAAATGGCTCTAAAAATTTAAAAAATAACGGTGAAGAGCTGAAAACATAAGCCAAAGTTTCGGAGGTCATTCTTTAATAATAAAAAAATATTTTTTGGAAAAATTAGTGTAGACCTTTTTTTCTGTTTTTTTTTTGATATTTTTGGAAAAAAGACCCTTTTGAATTTTTTTTGTCATATTGTCCTTATCGAGGGACGGACCAAAATAAAAAAGCGTAGGTTTTGACTATATTTCTGCCATATTGTCCTTATAGATGCAAACCACAGTATATAAATTATCGTACAAATTGTGGTTCTAGAAATATTGAAGGTATTTAACTCAAACTTTCAGGGTCTGTTAAGTTGACCCTCCGAAACAAATCCTGATAAATAAAAAAAATCATCCTTCTAGTGGCGATAGAGTACGTAACGATTTTATGATTATTTTAAATTAAACGTAGAGAAATATTATTATAATTAAAGTCTTAGTTAGAAGTTAGTTCGATATCGTGATATTTTGAGAAAAAAAATTCTGAAAAAATGTTAATTAATTATTTGGTGCATGAGTGCACGCTTTAAACGCGTTTTGAGGTTTTTTAAATACAAATTCGGATATAATGATCGATTTATTGGTTTCGTATTACAAAAGTAACTTGAAGAGTTCAACAAATATATTTTCGAGATAATATTTTTCAAATTCTCAATTTTAGAAAATTCTCATTTTTGAGAATATTATCCAATTCTATTTCTGAAAATTCGTATTTATATATAAATTATACTTGCTCGACTCGTAGACGTCAGAGACACGTATAGGACATGTTTTGATTGGTCAATACACAAGAGTCAATGTCTATTGACCAATAAAATCACGCGATTCTTAAAGTCTCTGACGTCGAAGTTCTACGAGACCAGCAAGTTTAATTTCAGATATATTCATAATTTGGATCCAAATGTCATTCAAAATCATTTTTTCTAAATTACTATCTTTTCATTAAATTTTGACCCAAATTGGGTCCCAATATATCCAAAAAAATCCTCTCGCAATTTCACTACCAAAAAGTCCAAAAACGGTTCGAAAATAAAAACAAATAATAAATTGATGTTTTTAGTATTTTACCTAAAATATTAATAAAACGATTAAAAAATGAATTATAAAACTTTCACAATTATCTGGTACTAACGAAAATATTGTTAAAATAATACAAAATCATATTTTCAACCAATTTTCTGTTTAAAATTTTCTCAAAATATTATTAATGAAAATCTCAAATCCTCAATTTTTGGCCCAAATTTCATATTTTCCAACCATAAATATTCGAAAAAAATTCCAAATTTTCTGAGCATCATTTGTCAAAATATAATCTATTTTATTTCTGAAAATTCGTATTTTCAGAGATATCCAAATATCATTCAAAATAATGTTTTCTAAATGCCTAATTTTCCATCAAATTTTTACCCAAAATATCCAAAAAAATTCTCCGAAAAAATCCTCTCACAATTTCACTACCAAAAAGTCCAAAAAACGTTTAAAAAATTAAATGAAAGAATAATTTGATGTTTTTAGTCTTGGGAGGAGACTTTCATGGTTGTTATTTGTCAGGTGATCTGAGCACCATCCAATGAGATGTATTTTGATATTTGATCCTGGTCGGCCGCTCCTCCCTCAATCCAATGCTAAAAACGACCCCCTCTAAGAACCCCTTTAACAACCTAGAGCAACCTCTAAGGGGGTCAGCTGGAAAATCAGCATGTTCGAAAATGACCCCGTCAGAGAAAAAATTAAAATTGAAAACAATTAAAATGAATAAAAAAAACTATTTTAGTTTGAACTTGAAAACAAAAATGAACTTTTTTAACGGAAAATATTTTATTTAATTTTTTTGTAAATTTTTAGAACTTGTTTGATTTGTTGGAATTGGTCGACTGATGTTCTAGAATTATTTAAAAAAAACTCTGCAAGTAAGTCGTTTGAAATATTTTGAAATTATTTTTAAATAAAATTAATTTTAAAACAAAATAATTTAATTGAATCTTTCCACAAAAATATTTTGCTTCAAAAATAAACATTTTCCCATTTGACTGAGCGCCACCTTTCGGCTCGAATTTGAAAATGGTTTATATCCCCTTTCTCCCCGCTCACGCCTACGCACACTAGCCCCCTACCACACCGAGTCCTCCGGCGCCAGAGAGCAAACCAGGTCGATTTTTTGGCTCGTGCGGTGGGGTACTACACCCACTCAGCCGAGAAAAATGTCTAGTGAACGAAAGCTAATTATCGATGCGATTACAGTCCCATTGCTAATTTTATATCCTTATTAATTTAAGTTAAATGTTTGGCTTTATATCACTTTTTTATTCAAAAAGAATTTACCCAATTTAAGAATTGCCTTTGAAACGAAAAACTCCCCAAAATGCGATTTTCAGGGAGTCACACCCTAGGGGATAGGGACAATAGGGGTTTTGTCAGACTCGGAACATGATAGGGAAACCATGTGCCTACAATTTGATCTATATCGTTTGGAACATATGGATATAGAAAATCGATTTTTCCATATTAATTGCGTTATTTATCTATCTACTTTGGAAGAAATATATTTATTTTTGACACCTTTTTAAAATGTTAATAGTATATCGATTACGGGGCCTCCTCGCACATATTAGCCACTTTTTAGCCTAAATTTTTATATAAGTCGGCTTTTGAAAACGACTCATCCGATTGGTTATTAGATAGCTCAAACTAAGCGCAACTATTTAAAAAAAATAACTTAAAAAAATGGTCAGAATCAAACCATTGTTTCCAATTTTTTAACAATTAATTAAACAATTTCAGAATATCAGAAAAAATCAAAAAATAGTTTTTTAGTTTATTGTTCAGTAAATAGTTGTGCTTAGTTTGAGCTATCTAAGAAATTAATTGGATGAGTCGTTATCAAAAGCCGAATTATATAAAAATTTTGCCTTCAAAAGTGGCTAATATGTGCGAGGAGGACAATAGAACAGTATACTTTTATGTAAGAAACTGCAAAAACTAGCGGTTGAAATCTGAAACAAATCGAGCTGAAAACGATTTCACTGCAGTTATATCCTTTTTCTCAACCAATGTGCCTCTCAGTAGTAAATAAGGTGTCCACACTGTTTACATTTCGGCTTTTGTAAACGACTTATCCGACTGAGTTCTTAGATAGCTCAACATAACCACGCATATTAAAAAAATAAAAAATTTAGGTCCAATTCGGACCAAATTTTATCTCGATTGAACTTTGAATATGTGTGCTCATTTCAAGCTATCTAAGAACTTAATCAGATGAGTCGTTTCCAAATGACGAAATTTAAACGGTGTGGACACCCTATTTTAACTTTTAAATTGACGATACAATATTCGAATGAATAATAATGTTTCACTGAAAAGTGGTTTACACATTCAAAGCGAAAATCCGTTCGAAGTACAATAGTATTATAAGATATTTTTTGATTTGTATCGTCAAATTTCGAGATTTTTCAAAACTGTCAATTACACTTTCTTAAATTTTTTTAAAAAAACGATAAAGATTTTTTCGACGAGAAAGATTTACGACTAAAAATACCCTCGAAGAAAATTTATAAGTGATAAACACTTAGTGTTCATCTCAATTACCTATTGTATAGGGATTTTTATATCTTCTGTGGAAACAGTGGGATAGCATCGAATATAAGGCTAAAATATAAACCAATTTTTCATTACTAAACCTTCTGTGTGGTGAAAAGTCTTTCGATTTCCTCTATAAGGCACCTCTTTTATTTTCTCTAATAAACCCCCTCAAGACCTCCAGCTGTTTTTCGTGACATAATTCTACTTTGGTGTCATATTTCTCTAATTTTTGTCAAATTTTATCCGTTTTAAAAAAGTAAAATATGTTTAATGTAGGGTTATTCTCTATATTTGTTGCATTTCCTCGGTGCGTCGAGTTGTCATGACCAGCGGGCACCTCTGCATACGGTCCTATTAGATACTGAACGAAAGAGATGGGCTAACTTAAGGGGGGATAACTAAGTCAACTGGGCGCATGAGAGCTATGACTTACACACATTTTTTTCTCTCTCTGGCTCTTTGTTTTAGCGTTTTCTCTAAAGGCGTTTATTTCTGATAGAAGTTTCGGGAGATCACCGCTAGGAGGCAAAAATGGGGTTACAGATGGGGTCTGAAATCAGCGATCAAAATTGTAGCGTATTGATACAAAAAAATGACATACCAAAAACTCTTGCATCTAGGATATAGCTCCGTGAACAATTATGACCAATCTTATCCGTGGGTGCGACATTTTGAGTTACATGCGGTTGATTTAGAATATCTTTTACGGGGCCTCCTGGAGATTTTTGCCATTCTGGAATTTTTGTTGACACCAAAATGGCGAAGAATCTTCAGGAGGCCCCGTAATTGATATAGCTTATATTATATAGGGCGTATGTCCATATACAATTTATTGTCATTGTCAGAAAATAAATAACACTTTCTCCATATTTGAAATATCACCATTTAAAAGAGGTAATGTGATACCAAAGTTCACAAAAAATATACTGCCTCAATATTTAAAATATGACTCTATCACGGCGTAATTTGATACTTAATTCTCAGAACTTTCACAAGAAGTCAGTCACCTAATAATTAAAAAAAACTCGATCTCAGCTATAGCTTACTCAACACAAATTTTCTCTACATTTGGCCAAAGTATAAAACTTCGATTATTTATTTCATTTCAATCATTTTCTCAAATTGGTGAATTCAGCCTCAATTTCATTTTTTCCTCTAACAACTAAATAAAGCATGAACGACCTATTAAAATCAAATTCAATTTTTTTTCTTTCTCCGCCCAAAAAAAAGAAAAAAAAGTGGTAAATATCTGTCCAGTTAACGGGGGTCTACCCTACTCTCGCTCTCTATCCCAAAATTATTTTATCTTTCTCTTTGATACACAAAAACTGGCATCCTACTAGACCGCGTTTGTAGCATGGACATTAAGCTTTGTTGAATCATATTCATTTATTTCTCGCTTTCGAGCTCGTTTATAACTCGGTTCCTCGACGCTGCTATTTGCCCTTTTCGAGGGTGGCTAAAGTTTATAATATAAATTTGTGTTCATTAAATAATCATTGTAGAACCACAAATTGGTATATTTATTCAATATAACCAGCGTTTTACGATCTTAATTTACTCACTATTTTTTTCTTGGGGCTTACTGAAGTTGTAAAACCACTTATTATACAATCTGTCAACTAGAGTAAAGATTTCTAACAAGCTCGTAATTTTCAAATTTAGCCTAAAAATGTATAGTCCTGATTATCAATCGAGAAATGAAATTATGACCGTACAATTTCTGGTGACATCATATTTCTCATTTTGGCCTGACATATGAATTATTCACGGCTTATCGGTCGAAGTCCCTTTTTTATTTCCACCAAAACATTCTGACTAAATACAATGTTATTATTTTAGGCCTAAAATAAATATCTGGCACATAAAATTAGGAATTTGTACGAAGTCCTATTTTCTCATTTCGACCAAAAAACTCAAATTCAAAATGCATGGAATTCATTTTTTCTGCTAAATTTCATCGAATAAAATAATGTTTGAAATGGAACCAACATAACATCATTGGGTTTTGTTTCCCGAATATATAAATTACATTTTCATAGTAATAATTCCAATTTTCTAATTTCGGCCCAAAACGTGATAAAAGATTATAAGCGTTTTGGGCCGAAATTATAAAATTGGACTTCGTCCGAATTCTAAGGTTGATTCCTCTGATGTAATTTATTGGTAACCCATTATACACCGAACGAACTTTTTAAAATATAATTTAAGGTTATTTAACGTATACAAAAAAGGGTGCAGGTTAGTTAAAATTCGGAATTAGTTCAATTTTATCATAATCAAACCTTAAACTCTCATTGATATCATCTCTAACGTGCCTGGGCACCCTATAATCGATTAAAACGTTATTTTATTAATTCATTATGACTAGGGTATAGTGAGGCTGGGAAAATAACATGCTGGGAGTTAAGCTATTTTAAATCAATAATCCGTTATCTTAAATTTGGGTTCAGAGATATGTTTTGACAACATTGTGTCTGACGTTTTTACTGGATCTATAAGACACGAATTCAAGGTGACGCAACTTTTTTTTTTGGTTTAGGGTGCTTATGTTAGAATTGTAAATTCCTTGTTTCATTAGCCCACATACGAACATGATGAAAATTCAAAATTTGTACCCTGACTATCTATCACCAAATTTACAAAAAAATATTGATTTTTTTCATACAAAATCACGCAAAATATGTATCGAACTTTTCTCTAAATCGACCGTTAAACCATCAATTTTCACATCCAAACAATTCACCATGAAGGAAACTCTCAAATTATTTTTTTCTCTTTTTTTAGCTTATTTCCGTTTTCGAATCAATTTTTCAAATTTAAAATTAATTTCGATGTGTTTAGTATAGTTATAAGGTTGCAGCACCGTTCTCCCCTCAGGCTTTATTAAACGTTCCATTTGGTGCATCAACCGGCGACAAAATTTATTCCTTCACCTCCGGTTCTTAACACCAGGATCGTATCATGGTCTATTTTTATATTTTACCAAAAATATCATTTTAATACCTATTAACATATAAAAGATTATGAGAATATTAGTTAATTTTAATCCTTATTTGGGCCAATAAGACCGGGTTTCCAGTCTAGTAAAATAGGACAGACCCTTAATTAACGTAGACCGAAATAAAAAAATACTAGGTGAAAAGCAGGGTAGTTCTATCCTCCGTTTAGCATCCGTACAGCCTAAAATTTATATGATAAGAACGTCGTATTTTAATAACTGGGACGCATTTTTCAAATTTTGAACTTGGGATTCAAAATTCAACTATAAATTTGTTTGTCTGTATTAATAACTGTGTCAAACACTTTTTATATTTACAGTTTAAGGATGTGGGCGACGATACTTGAGATTTCTCAGAAAACTTTTTTGATAGCCCCATTTTGTAGAGAATTTTTCACTGAGTTTTTTAAAGCGTAGGATTTTTTCTGAATTTTGATTTTTTTTTAAAAAAATAAGTTTGAGATTTTTTTTCCAAAAAGTGAAAAGTGAAATTCATATATTTCTCAGAAAACTTTTTTTATTGCCTCATTTTGTAGAGAATTTTTCATTGAGTTTTTTAAAGCTCAGGATTTTTTCTGAATTTTGAATTTTTTTTGAAAAAAAGTAGGTTTTAGAAAATTTATAGTTCAGAATTTGACCAAAAACTAGAAATTCACAAGTCGTTCCTGAGACTTTGGAAATAAAAATTGGAAAAGGGCTTCCGTTCGGACCTTAATCCAGGCTTTGCGGTGAATTTGATGTACAAATAAAAAAATTCTATATATTTTCAAGGAGGAGAATGCTTTTGCGTGAGGCTCCCAAATACGCTGTTTTGACCACTAGGGGCAAAATTTTCTTCCGCTCAGAGATGCGCATTCATATTTGGAAGTTGAATTGCAAATAACAAGAAAAAGTGATTAGGAATGAATGAGGAGTAGGCTTTTTAGTGCGTTAAGGGACGCCTACTAAAAACCCTTCTATGAGCGTAGGTTGAGGTATCAGATGCTCTGAATAGTATTGGCACCTTCCTTAAGAGTTGTACTACGTATGTGGAAAAAAATAATTATTTCTGAAGCCAGGTTTCTCAGAAACTTCACTTGAAAATGTGTTAAAAAGAGCCGAATTATCGACGCCCACATCCTTCACCGGAAAAGCACCAACGTTAATTGAAAATTGACTAATTTTGACAAACAAAAATTCTGATGAAAAATTTCAACGAACAAATTGGAAAATAAGCGGATGAATTCAATAGCAATTTATAGTATAATACAAACCTTTTTTGAGCTTCTACTTTTTTTCTTTTGTTTTACCATGTTAATTTTTCTCTGAAACGCTACGAAAAATTTTCATTTATAAAGTAAATATTTTTTGTGTAAACACTAGTTATTGTATTGATAGTCATTTATGTATAATAAATGTCGACTTATCTGTTTTTTACAATATTTGAATATATGCACAATAATTTTGGTCACACGTTTTAGCTTATTTTCAAAAATTTAAAAAAAAGTGGCGTGCTAAGTGAACCCAAATCTTTAAAATTGATATTTTCAATTTTGGTTCACTAAGCCGTCGGGTGCTTGGTGAACCCAATGTGCACTGTCATGTTAATAACATCATAGAAAAGATTTATCGAATAAGAAATTTAACTTTTAAAGATTTGGGTTCACTAAACCACCCACCGCTTTATGTACCCATATTTTAACATCGTTGAGTTCACAACTGACACAATCACATATCGTTGGTTCATTTCAGCACATCCCCGAAAAAACTATTTTCGATCATTTTCATTAGATATTAATAAGTAAAATATCATTCATTATTTTATGGACCATTAAACTTTTATTGTGAAACAAATATTTACGAGGCCATTATATATTTCCATTCGCTTTATATCGTGTAAATTGAAAAAAAATCAATGTGCAAACTAAATCTTAGCGAGTATTATTACTTGTTAAAAAGACGTCTAACACACAAACCGAACAATCAAATTTTTTTGAAGTCGCTTCGCCTAATTATGTATTCAAATATATTGATCAGTCTACTGTAAGGCCTCTCTATTCCTTTCCTTTAATTTGACAAACCATGAAAATTATTTAAACAGTCAAATAATTTTTCAATACATTTGAGTATTTATTTTGTCCTATTAATTTTGTTGGACAAATCGATTAAATGCATATCAATGCAAAAAAATGGTTGGTTTTTGACTGGTTATAAGCTTAGGGTTTATGGTGAGGTTTACTCAGAGGGCTAGTAAGCTTCTTAGCAATTTATCACCTTATATGACCCTAAAAAGTTTTAGTTCTTACCTAAGGTATAGATAGGTTTCAAAATTTTCTTGATGATTATTTTTTCTAAAATTCTCTGACTGTCCGATGAATTCTCGTATATTCTATCTCAAAAAATAGAATCAGATCAGTTTAAAAGGACTTAAAATTTGAGAATCGGTGTTCTACATTATATAAAAATACATTTGATTTAGTTTTTATCCTATAATGTAGGCCATTTTATTATCAAATCAGCGTCCTTATCTACTGAAATCATTAAAGTTTTTCTGCCAGTAAATTTTAGTGTTTTTCATTAAAATCAAATCGTGAATCCCAGTTTTACTGAGCCATCTAGTAATCACAAACCATTTCCTCTCATATTTTCTGATTAATTAAATCCGCTCGTTATTTACTCAAAAACTCTTTATATTTTCTCTACTTTTCAAATCATAAAAATCTCGAGTCTTGGTTAAGGGGAATATTGTTCTTTTGATATCTCTTAGTGTGCTAAGCTACACTTGACACACGACATTGATTCAAATCGTTTTTTCTCTTTCAATTGCACTACACTACCAAATCGTTCTTTTCTCTCTACTCTTTTTTTCTCGAAATATAAGGGCCTCGAAAATAGGGTAGCCAAAACTAGGCTTCTGTATAGAAATTATATGCTCCATAAAAACATGATTGTTGAATCTATTTAACACAGAAAAAAGATGATCTTAATCTAAAATGGTCAAAAAGTGAACTATTAAATCGATAATTTTTAAGTTTGCAATCTGCGACTGATAATATGTGTAATAAAATAACCCAAGTTGAATGTTATTCATCGAAAACATATTTTATCACAAAAATTTCATCGCTTATAAAAACTCTTGATTTTTTGATCTAACGTTTATTTATGGGTTTTATATTTTCAATAAAGAAAAAAAATATTTCAATAATTTGTTAAACGACGTTTCGCGTAAGCATCTTTCATGATAAATAAAATATTATGTTTTGCAATATATTGAAAGAAATTGGCTGAAGGACAATTTTCTCACATATTCAATTAAAATGCGGGTCCAAATTCTCAAAAAGTTTTTTACTCAAAATTTTCTTGCTTTTTCAGATTTTAAAAAAATAGAATTTTTCGACTCACTAAAATAACGCAGCAAAATGAAAATGCGCTGTTTTTTTTGAAAAACAATTATCATAAAGTATTCATTTAATATCGGCTAATAAAAATGACCTAATTTAAAAAATCAGAATCTCTTTTATTATATCGTTTCCGAGACGACGCGGGCACCCTATCCTCGATTAATTGATGTCGCAGTAAATTTATCTTTAAGATCAACGAAAAATCTTTTTTTATTCTTATTTTACATTTCGAGTCAACGATGAAATATAGTAATATCACAATGTGTGCACCATTTCTTTATATATCCAAATATTTACTTTACAAGTCTGCTAAATAAATAGGACTTATAATATTCCCTACTGCTACATGTAATATGGGATAGGTCCAAAGTTTTACAATTCAATTTTGTTCGATTTGCCTCATCATTTTTTTTTGTTGAGAACATAATTATAATCACCAACTTGGGCTTATACCCATTTTTTGTTTTCACTCTAATTGACGATATTAACGCAATTGAATTGGATCAATATCCTTTAACGACCTTTTGTTAATCTACGATGTGCGGGTTGAAAAGCGGCCCCATGAGTGGCTAGGAGGGGTCTTAGAAGTGTCAGGATTGGCTCCCTCAGCCCGCACATCCTAGATTAACAAAAGGTTATTAAAGGGATATAGGTAGGGTCAGTACCGGGAGATTTATCTGCAAAACTAAACCCCTCAGCACTAATTCTTTGAGTTTATATGGTTGAACTTTCTCAAAAAAAAACGATTCCGACCATGAAATTTTTTTTTGGAGCCACCTGGTGGTCACAATGTGAGTATTAAAAAACAACCTTTTGGGCTTTGTAAGGCGCTTTAAAGGTTGCATTATTATTCATTTTATGTTGTTATGACACGGATTGCGCCACAAAAACATTTAACTATACATAACAAAAAAAAATTTAATTTTCGAAAAAAAAATTTACGAAATTTTTTTTGGTCATTTTGAAGGAATTTTGATGAAAAAATGCGTAGGCGGAACGACCCAAAACTCAAATTGATTTTAGCTAACATTCTTTGCCGCCGAATTTTATTGTATTTTTCGACGTAAAATTTTATTTGCTATCCGATAAGGCCATAATTTTAGGATTGAGCAGGCATGAGCACCTACTTCAATCGTCAATTTAAAGCATAAAATGCCATTTTACCAAATAAAAAATTTTCGAAAATTTTTTTTTAAATTCTCCTTAAAATTCTGCACCAGTCACCGATCACAAATCGTTAATAAACTACTTAGTTTAAAAGTCGATTTTACGCCCGGTACTGACCCTAGATATAGGGTAAAATGTAAAAAAATGCTAAATTAATAATGCAATTATTTCTTAACGCTTACAAAATTAGGTGACATTGCACTGCAATGAATTCTCTATCAGATGATACCATATTTTTTTTACAAATTTTACCTTTTTTACATTTCACCCTTGACCCGTCCTTATAGATGGAAATCTCAGGAATAAGCTCAAAAAAAATTATTTATCGTTTTGAATGCAGCTCAAATCGAAGATAAGTTTTATATAATATCACATCATGAGATATACATGAGATGTACTACATGAGATGTACTACATGTATGAGTATAATATGAACTTTATTTTCAATTTGAGTTGCATTCAGAACGATAAAAACATCTTTCTTGGAGTAATTAATTCGCCTTAATTGCCATGGTCGTTATACACAAGATATATCACTTTGAGTGTTGCATTTATCTCATGAAAAAATATTATAGTTTATATCAATTATGATTCAACTGTAAAAAAATCTACATTATTGTGTGTCGTGCTTAGTGTTCTCAAATTACTAAAAAATAGTTTTTGAAAATTTATAAAACCCGGTTATAATACATATGATGTCAATTAATTTGTTTTCATCACAAAACACTTTTTTGTACCTGTTAATTTCTATACATGATAGTTTATACTATAGCTTGAAAAAATATGGTGTTATTTTTCCCAAATCGATTTAACTTTTGCATTTTTCATCAGATTTTTTACAAATTTTCAAACGGTAAGCATAAAACCAAAATTCACAACGTTATAAGTTCGGATTTTTGAATTTTGCTCAAAATTGCGAATTATGGTTTATTGCTCAAAATTGGAGATTTGTCAGAAATCTTATGAAAGGTACAAACACTATTTCAATCTGGAAAACATTGCAATCATATTTTCTCAGGTTAAATCCTACAATCCGGAACAACTTCTGGACTCACAGTCTTGTCACGGTCACGCGTGACCATGGTGTTTAAATCAAGTGTATAACCTTCGTTTCATTATCAACATATATTTTTCACTTGATTATATGATAATTCTGATAATTTCCTACAATCGTATCAAAACAAAATGTGAAANAAAATAATTAAAAGGCATCAAATGGCGATAAGAAAATATAAAAATCTCTCTTTTTAGCACGATTCACACAATAAAGGGCATAATTGATACGCATTGAGGCTAAATTTGATATTTTCAAAACCGTCACCAATTTGGGTGCTGAAACTGCAAAAATTGCATGTTTTTATTAAAATTTTTACAAAATCAGCTCCTTAAAAATTAAAAAGAACTATTATTTTATGACAAGGTTCAAGGCCAATTTCATCGTAGAAGCTTGTAAGTACCCTCAAAAGAATCGGAGAGGTCGATTTTATAATGAAAATATTAGCAACTATGATTGAATTATGTACTGAACGGTTACTAGAGAGCAAAAACATAGTCAAATTTTTGAGATTTCACAAGAAGATTGTTGCTCTCTGGCAACCTTTCAGTACATAATTGACCCATAGTTGCTAATATTTTCATCAGAAAGTCGACTCTTCCGATTCTTTTGAGGGTAAGTCTCTACGATGAACTTGGAAGTTAACGGTAATTTGATAAACGGTAAACAATATACGGTATTTTGAAAAAGTACTCCAATCACGCCAAAAAAATTCCAGGGTCAACTTNAAACACCTAATTAAAGTTTTGACATAATGATATCTTCCAATCGGTCACGTGATCTTATTTTTCAGAAAAGGATATTATGACATTTCCCTTTTTTGAATTATTCTCACGTGATTTTATTTGGACTGTACCGTAATGAGAAAAACGTCTTGAAACGTTTGAAGTTGACCCTGGATTTTTTTGGCGTGATTGGAGTACTTTTTCAAATACCGTATATGTGTTTCCGTTTATCATTACCGTTAACTTCCAAGTTCATCGTAGGACTTACCCTCAAAAGAATCGGAAGAGTCGACTTTCTGATGAATATTAGCAACTATGGGTCAATTATGTACTGAAGGTTGCCAGAGAGCAACAATCCTTGTGAAATCTCAAAAATTTGACATGTTTTTGCTCTCTAGTAACCGTTCATAATTCAATCATAGTTGCTAATATTTTCATTATAAAATCGACCTCTCCGATTCTTTTGAGGTACTTACAAGCTTCTACGATGAAATGGCCTTGAACCTTGTCATAAAATAATAGTTTTTTTAATTTTTAAGGAGCTGATTTTGTAAATTTTAATAAAAACATGCATTTTGCAGTTTCGCACCCAAATTGGTGACGGTTTAAACTGCAAATATCATTTAGCCTCAATGCGTATCAATTATGCCCTTTATGTGTTGAATCGTGCTAAAAAGAGAGATTTTTATATTTCTTATCGCCATTTGATGCCTTTTAATATTTTTTTCACATTTTGTTTTGATACGATTGTAGGTTTCAGAATTATCATATAATCAATGAAAAATATATGTTGATAATGAAACGAAGTTATACACTTGATTTAAACACCATGGTCACGCGTGACCGTGACAAGACTGTGAGTCCAGAAGTTGTTCCGGATTGTAGGATTTAACCTGAGAATATTGATTGCAATGTTTCCAGATTGAAATAGTGTTTGTACCTTTCATAAGATTTCTGACAAATCTCCAATTTTGAGCAATAAACCATAATTCGCAATTTTGAGCAAATTCAAAAATCCGACGTTATAACGTTGTGAATTTTGGTTTTATGCTTACCGTTTGAAATTTGTAAAAAATCTGATGAAAAATGCAAAAGTTAAATCGATTTGGGAAAAATAACACCATATTTTTCAGCTTTAGTATAAACTCATGTATAGAAATTAACAGGGCAAAAGGTTTTGTGATGAAACAAATTAATTGACATCTATATGTATTATAACCGGGTTTTATAATTTTCAAAAACTATTTTTTAGTAATTTGAGAACACTAAGCACGACACACAATAATGTAGATTTTTTCACAGTTGAATCATAATTGATATAAACTTAATATTTTTTCATGAGATAAATGCAACACTCAAGTGTATATCTTGTGTATAACGACCATGGGCATTAGGCGAATTAATTACTCCAAGAAAGATGTTTTTATCGTTCTGAATGCAACTCAATTGAAAATAAAGTTCCATATTATACTCATACATGTAGTACTCTCATGTAGTACATCTCATGTAATCTATTGATGTGATATTATATAAACTTATCTTCGATTTGAGCTGCATTCAAAACGATAAATAATTTTTTTTGAGCTTATTCCTGAGATTTCCATCTATAAGGACGGGTCAAGGGTGAAATGGAAAAAGGTAAATTGTAAAAAAAATATGGTATCATCTGATAGAGAATTCATTGAGTGCAATGTCACCTAATTTTGTAAGCGTTAAGAAATATTGCATTATTATTTTAGCATTTTTTTCTTTTACCCTATATCTAGGGTCAGTCCGGGCGTAAATCGACTTTTAAACTAAGTAGTTTATTAACGATTGTGATCGGTGGACTGGTGCAGAATTTTAAGGAGAATTTAAAAAATTTCGAAAATTTTTTATTTGGTAAAATGGCATTTTATGCTTTAAATTGCGATTGAAGTGGTGCTCATGCTGCTTCATCCTAAAATATGCTTATCGGATAGCAAATAAAATTTTACGTCGAAAAATACATAAATTCGGCGGCAAAGAATGTTAGCTATCAATTTGAGTTGGTCTTCCGCCTACGCATTTTTTCATCAAAATTCTTCAAATGACCAAAAAAAATTTCGTAAATTTTTTTTTCGAATTAAATTTTTTTTTGTATGTATAGTTAAATGTTTTTGTGGCGCAATCCGTGTCTAATCAACATAAAATGAATAATAATGCAACCTTTAAAGCGCCTTACAAAGCCCAAAAGGTTGTTTTTTAATACTCACATTGTGACCACCAGGTGGCTCCAAAAAAATTTCATGGTCGGAATCGTTTTTTTTGAGAAAGTTCAACCATATAAACTCAAATTAGTGCTGAGGGTTTAGTTTTGCAGATAAATCTCCGGTACTGACCCTACCTATATCCCTTTAAACCTTTTGTTAATCTAGGATGTGCGGGCTAGGGAGCCAATCCTGACACTTCTAAGACCCCTCCTAGCCACTCATGGGGCCGCTTTTCAACCGCACATCGTAGATTAACAAAAGGTCGTTAAAGGATATTGATCCAATTCAATTGCGTTAATATCGTCAATTAGAGTGAAAACAAAAAATGGGTATAAGCCCAAGTTGGTGATTATAATTATGTTCTCAACAAAAAAACGATGAGGCAAATCGAACAAAATTGTAATGTAAACTTTGGACTTATCCCATATACATGTAGCAGTAGGGGATATTATAAGTCCTATTTATTTAGCAGACTTGTAAAGTAATATTTGGATATATAAAGAAATGGTGCACACTTGTGATATTACTATTTCATCGTTGACTCGAAATGTAAAATAAGAATAAAAAAGATTTTTCGTTGATCTTAAAGATAATTTACTGCGACATCAATTTCGAGGATAGGGTGCCCGCGTCGTCTCGGAACTATTAAAGAGTTCTGATTTTTAAATTAGGTCATTTTTATTAGCCGATATTAAATGAATACTTTATGATAATGTTTTCAAAAGCGCATTTTCATTTTGCTGCGTATTTTAGTGAGTCGAAAAATCTTTTTTTTAAATCTGAAAGAAGAAAATTTTGAGTAAAAACTTTTTGAGAATTTGGACCGCTTTAATTGAATATGTGAGAAAATTGTCTTCAGCCAATTTCTTTCAATATTTGAAAACATAATATTTTATTTATCATGAAGATGCTTACGCGAAACGTACGTTTAACAAATTATTGAAATTTTTTTTCTTTATTGAAAATATAAAACCCATAAATAAACGTTAGATCAAAAAATCAGTTTTTATAAGCGATGAAATTTTTGTATAAAATATGTTTTCGATGAATAACTTTCAACTTGGGTTTTTTCACATATTATCAGTCGCAGATTGCAAACTTATTATCGATTTAATAGTTCACTTTTTGACCATTTTTAGATCATCTTTTTTCTGTGTTAAATAGATTCAACAATCATGTTTTATGGAGCTATAATTTCTATACAGAAGCCTGTTTTGGCTACCCTATTTTCCGAGGCCCTTATATTTCGAGAAAAAAAGAGTAGAGAGAAAAGAACGATTTGGTAGTGTAGTGCAATTGAAAGAGAAAACGATTTGAATCATGTCGTGTGTCAAGTGTAGCTTAGCACACTAAGAGATATCAAAAGAACAATATTCCCCTTAACCAAGAACTCGAGATTTTTATGATTTGAAAAGTAGAGAAATATAAGAGGTTTTTGAGTAATAACGAGCGGATTTATTAATCAGAAAATATGAGAGGAAATGGTTTGTGATACTGATGGTCAGTAAACTGGGATTCACGATTTGATTTTAATGAAAAACACTAAAATTTACTGGCAGAAAAAACTTTTATGATTTCAGTAGTAAGGACGCTGATTTGATATAAATGGCATACTATAGGATAAAACTAAATCAATGTATTTTTATATAATGTAGAACACCGATTCTCAAATTTTAAGTCCTTTTAAACTGATCTGATTCTATTTTTTGAGCAAGATATACGAGAATTCATCGGACAGTCAGAGAATTTTAGAAAAAATATCATCAAGAAAATTTTGAAACCTATCTATACCTTAGGTAAGAACAAACTTTTTAGGGTATATAAGGTGATAAATTGCTAAGAAGCTTACTAGCCTCTGAGTAAACCTCACCATAAACCCTAAGCTTATAACCAGTCAAACCAACCATTTTTTTGCATTGATATGCATTTAATCGATTTGTTCAACAAAATTAATAGGAAAATAATACTCAAATGTATTGAAATTATTTGACTGTTTAAATAATTTTCATGGTTTGTCAAATTACGAAAGGAATAGAGAGGCCCTACGTAGACTGATCATATATTTGAATACTATTAGGCGAAGCGACTTCAAAAAATTTGATTGTTCGGTTTGTGTGTTAGACGTCTTTTTAACAAGTAATAATACTCGCTAAGATTTAGTTTGCACATTGATTTTTTTTCAATTTACACGATATAAAGCGAATGGAAATATATAATGGCCTCGTAAATATTTGTTTCACAATAAAAGTTAATGGTCCATAAATAATGAATGATATTTTACTTATTAATATCTAATGAAAATGATCGAAAATAGTTTTTTCGGGGATGTGCTGAAATGAACCACGATATGTGATTGTGTCATGTGAATCAACGATGTTAAAATATGGGTACATAAAGCGGTGGTGGTTTAGTGAACCCAAATCTTTAAAAGTTAATTTCTTATTCGATAAATCTTTTCTATGATGTTATTAACATGACAGTGCACATTGGGTTCACCAAGACCCGACGGCTTAGTGAACCAAAATTGAAATATCAATTTTAAAGATTTGGTTCACTTAGCACGCACTTTTTTTTAAATTTTTGTAATAGTCAAACGTGTGACCAAAATTATGTGCATATATTCAAATATTGTAAAAAACAGATAAGTCGATTTATTTATACATAATGACTATCATACAATAACTAGTGTTTACACAAAAAAATTTACTTTATAAATGAAAATTTTTCGTAGCGTTTCAGAGAAAAATTAACATGGTAAAACAAGAAAAAAATAGAAGCTCAAAAAAGGTTTGTATTTACTATAAATTGCTATTGAATTCATCCGCTTATTTTCCAATTTGTTTCGTTGAAATTTTTCATCAGAATTTTTTGTGTCAAAATTAGTCATTTCAATTACGTTGTGCTTTTCCGGTGAAGGATGGGGCGTCGATAATTCGGTCTTTTTAACACATTTTCAAGTGAAGTTTTCTGAGAAACCTGGCTTCAGAAATAATTATTTTTTCCACATACGTAGTCAACTCTTAAGGAAGGTGCCAGTACTTCAGAGCATCTGATACCTCAACCTCGCTCAGTAGAAGGTTTTTAGTAGGCGGCCCTTAACGCACTAAAAGCCTACTCCTCATTCATTCCTACACACTTTTTCTTGTTATTTGATTACCTTCCAAATATGAATGCGCATCTCTGAGCGGAAGAAAAATTTTGCCCCTATGTGTCAAACACGGTATTTGGGAGCCTCACGCAAAGCATCTTTCCCTCTGAAATATAGAATTTTTTTTGTACATCAAATTCACCGCAAGCCTGGATTAAGTCCGAACGGAAGCCCTTTCCAATTTTTATTTCCAAAGTCTCAGGAACGACTTGTGATTTCTAGTTTTTGGTCAATTCTGATATAAATTTTCTAAAACCTACTTTTTTTCAAAAAAAATTCAAATTCAGAAAATCCTGAGCTTTAAAAAACTCAATGAAAGATTCTCTAAAATGAGGCAATAAAAAAGTTTTCTGAGAATATATGAATTTCACTTTTCACTTTTTGGAAAAATCTCAAACTTATTTTTTAAAAAAAAAATCAAAATTCAGAAAAATCCACGCTTTAAAAAACTCAGTGAAAAATTCTCTACAAATGGGGTATCAAAAAGTTTTCTGAGAAATCTCAAGTATCGTCGCCCACATCCTATAACTGTAAATATAAAAAGTGTTGACACAGTTATTAATACAGACAAACAAATTGATAGTTGAATTTTGAATCCCAGTTCAAAATTTAAAAATGCGTCCAGTTATTAAAATACGACGTTCTTATCATATAAATTTTAGGCTGTACGGATGCTAAACGGGGATAGGACTACCTGCTTTTCACCTAGTATTTTTTATTTCGGTCTACGTTAATAGGGTCTGTCCTATTTTACTAGACTGGAAACCGGTCTTATTGGCCCAAATAGGATTAAAATTAACTATTTCTATAATCTTTATTGTTAATAGTTATTAAATGATATTTTTGGTAAAAATAAAATAGACCATGATACGATCTGGTGTTAAGAACCGGAGGTGAAGGATAATTTTGTCGCCGGTTGATCCACAATGGAACGTTTAATAAAGCGAGGGGAGAACGGTGCTGCAACCTTATACTATACTAAACACATCGAAATTAATTTTATTTGAAATTGATTCGAAAACGGAAATAAGCTAAAAAAGAGAAAAAAATAATTTGAGAGTTTCCTTCATGGTGAATTGTTTGGATGTGAAATTGATGTTAACGGTCGATTTAGAGAAAAGTTCGATACTATTTTGCGTGATTTTGTATGAAAAAATCAATATTTTTTTGTAAATTTGGTGATAGATAGTCAGGGTACAAATTTGAATTTTCATCATGTTCGTATGGGGCTTAATGAAACAAGGAATTTACAATTTCTAACATAAGCACCCTAAACCAAAAAAAAAGTTGCGTCACTTGAATTCGTGTTTATAGATCCAGTAAAACGTCAGACCAATGCTGTCCAAAATCTCCTGAACCCAATTTTAAGATAACGGATTATTGATTAAATAGCTTAACTCCCAGCATGTTATTTTCCTCAGCCTCACTATACCCTAGTCATTGAATTAATAAAATAACGTTTAATCGATTATAGGGTGCCCAGGCACGTTAGAGATGATATCAATGAGAGTTTAAGGTTTGATTATGATAAAATTGAACTAATTCCGAATTTAACTAACTGCACCCTTTTTGTATACTGTTAAATAACCTAAATTATATTTAAAAAGTTACGTTCGGTGTATAATGGGTTACCAAATAATACATCAGAGGAATCAACCTTAGATTCGGACGAGTCCATTTTATAATTTCGGCCCAAAACGCTTATAATCTTTTATCACGTTTTGGGCCGAAAATTAGAAAATTGGAATTCTATGAAAATGTTATATATTCGGGGACAAAACTCAATGTGTTATGTTGGTTCCATTTCCAACATTATTTTATTCGATGAAATTTAGCAGAAAAAATGATTCCATGCATTTTGATTTGATTTTTTGGTCGAAATGAGAAATGGCCTTCGTACAATTCTAATTTTGTTGCCAGGATATTTATTTTAGGCCTATAAATACACTTGTTTAGTTCAGTGTTTTGGTGGAAATCAAAAAGGGATTCCGACGATAACCGTGAATATCATATGTCGAGCCAAAAGAGAAATATGATGTCACTCGAGATTGTCCCGGTCATCATTTATTTCCTCGATTGAATAATCAGAGACTATCATTATTAGGCTTAAATTTTGAAAATTACGAGGTTGTTAGAAATCTTTCTACTCTACGTTACAGATTTTAGTATGGTTTTCAACTTCAGTAGCCCCAGCAAAAAATAGTGAGTAACAAAATTTTTCGGCTAAATCTGACTACTATTTATGTACTTGAAGGTCACGTGATTGTTTTTGGACTTTGGTGTAATGGAAAAAAAGTCTTAAAAACTTCTAAAAAACAACTTCACTTTTTTAAAAAATTGATTTAAGTAATTTTTGAAAAAAAACAGTACTATCTTCGCCAACCTTATTTCTTGAATATACGGTCACGTGATCATTTTCAGGCTATGGTGTAATGGGAAAAAAGTCTTAGGTTTTTTTTCTGATTCTGCTTCAAGTCTTTTTTTTGATGATTTAAATTTTTTTTGCAAAAAATAAGTACCGTAATACAGTGAAAATTTCTATAAAAAAAACGCACAAACGTCAATTATTTAAATAGTCGATCGATTACTTTGTAAATGTTTCATAATGAATGATTAAGGGTCCTAAATTGCGATTAAACGGGTCATGGTCACGCGTGACCGTAAAAAGACTGTGGGAGTTAAAGTATAAATTCTTTTGTTAAGTAACTTATAGCTTCATAAAAGTGCTCAATCGTGAAGAAAATTACGTAGTAGATTTACATTTTATGCATTACAGGGGGGGCGATATCGCCGAATTTGCCGAAAAAACCTACGCAATTTCACGATTTTTAGCTAAAATACTTCCTTTGTCAATATCGCCGATTTTTTTTTAAATTAATATCTCAAATTACTTTTTGAGGGTCATGAATGACGTCATTTTCAGGATTGACTTTAATATAGTCTTTTCAACTTTTATTTGATTGCCTTTGGTAGAGTATTTAATTATACGCATTTTAGTGATTTACTTCATACGAATCTATTGCGAAACTCCTTATAAAATTAAAAAATTGTTCGACAAATGACGTCATTTCGAACGCCTACGAGTTTTTTTTATTTTTTGAACAAAAATTTTAATTTCTGTTTCCATATCGCCGAAATTTTTTGCCAGCAAATTTTCGGCGATATTTGGGCCCCGCCTGTATAAGAAAAATATGCATTAACCTAATAAATGTTTGAAGAAAATTGGTTATTTGGGAACACTGAGCAGAAAAAAGCTTACTGTACCAAAGAAGCCAATTATAATTGATGATCTTTTCAAACTTGAATTATTCAACTTTGATTCTATAAAATTCATTATGGTCCGGTCTGTATGAGTTAAAATAGTCAATCACCTTATTCGCTCTGAAAATTTCAATATTATTTCGCCTCACTAAAGCTTAACGTTGTGAGCATACTAGGGGCAAATCATCGTTAAAACGCGTCCCCTCATAATAATCTAGCCTGTAACATGTTTATTCTTTAGATCGTATCTGATGGCAAGTTTTCGTATTCTTCTGTAAAAAAGTAAGTTAAATCCATTATTATTTAATTAAAAACATTGATATTATTGTCAATATAAAATAATAAGAGAGCCCTCTTTCCCTTCCCCTTATTTCTTCACTAACTTGCGAAGTGAGAAAAAGGCAGTCTAGTAGTTTCACCCGTTCGCAATGCTTGCGCTCCCTACTGCTCTCTGGTGTGTGCTGGAAGAAGCAAGTGTAGATAAAAGTTGAGTTATTTTGAATAACTCAAGAACAAAATGAGAACGAAAGTTAAAACTAAAAACAATGAAATCAGCATAAAAATGTGTATCAATATTGTTATTATTTTCAAATAATTACGACGTTTCGGATTTGTATTCCAGTTTCAAAGTAAAAATTACAGAGAAAAAAATAAATAATTTGAACTTCAAAAATTCTAGAAACTTTATAAAAATCAGTCATAAATAGACTAAATATTATTAGGAAAATTGGACTAATAGTTTTATTAAAAGAAGACCGATATCACTCATTATTTTGAAATAGGGCTTTGAACAGTGCTTACTGTGTTAACGTCACAAAATGTTAGTTTTCATTAATTATTTCTTTGAAACATTATGGGATGAGCACTGTTTAGCCTAGTGTATCATTTCTATCTTGAGTTATTCTGAGGAACTTGGCTTTATCACCACTTTGCCGTCCAAAATCGGAGAAAAATGAAACATCGAAAATTTGAACAAAAACGTTTGATTTAGCGAAACAAATACCCGATTCGTCAAATTATTTTCCGCACCAAAAACGTTTCTGTTAAAATTTTACAATTTGTTCTCACCCTGAAGATGCAATAAAGCAAAACATTTCAAAAAAAAACAATTTTTCAATTGAAAACAAAATTATATTTTATGCCTCAAAAAAAAATTCTCTTCCTTTTTACTACACTAATAATATCATACAATTTTAGTGCTACGACTCGTAGCCTACGAGTTAACTTTTCGAATTCGTAAAATTAAAAAAAAAATTCATGACATTTTTTTCTGATTTTTGGTCGAAAATTTTCCTTATTTCTTGCTCAAATGTATACATTTTACTATCGACCCAAAAAAATTATCCTCCATTAATTTTTTGATCGTTGAATTTAGGAGGAGGCTTTTACTACACTAAGAACATCCTACAATCTTAGTGCTACCAGATTCATATTGCGTAGGCCTACACGGCAATATTTTTCACTACCCGCTACTGCCCCCCGCGGAACACTTTCGAAAAGCGAGTCGTAGGAAAATGCGTTACGGAGCTCCAGTTTCAAGACTGTTTAGGAGGTAGCCCACGGATGAATCCGATGCGCAAACGCATGACTCATTAATTTAGCTTCCCCCTAAAAATTTTCCCAGCAAAATACCATACTGGCTAGGCACCGGAAACACTAGGAAAATTGAAAAACGGAAATTTAGGAATTTTTTTTGGGGAGTGTAAGAAAAAATATGGATTTTGAGAAATTTAAGAGAATGAATATTTTACGCTTACTGTAGGGATCGCATTAGTGGATGTCTACAGCTACAATAGCACAACCCCAAGACTACATCAAAATACAGCAAAATCAAAAAGTAAGTTTTTATTTAAAAATTTTCAGTGAAAAAAAATGGATTAAAAATTTGAATTTCAAATAAAAAAAAATCTTGAGAATTTATTAAAATTATTTTAAAAAATAGAGAAATTTATCGATGTTTATGACGATTTGAAATAATAAATTTTGAAAGTCAAAATTGCTTGAAAAAATCATAAAAAATGATCAAAAAATTCTTTACAAGATACTCAAATAAAATCGGTACCCATTTTTGACTTTCAAAATTTCTTAAGAAGTGAAGTTAAAATCGTCTACAAAAACTACTGTCATGTTTTTCCATAAGAACAGAACGGGACAAAAATTTAGCCAACCTACGAAATTTGAAAATTTTCAATAATTAATTATCAGTATTTTTACATGGACAAAACGGCAAAATCAAACATGTCCTCATAGACAAACATGACACCATCCTTTTTTTGAAGTTAGGTTTTTATTTTTATTCAGAAATAAAACGCGTTCATTTTTCAAAATAAAGTTGTGTATTAACTTTGGGCTTTAAAATTGAATTCTTCGAGCTGGTACACTGTTTTTGGGAAACCACCCCAAGTTAATTTAACAATTGTTTACAACTTTGTTGCGGCGAGAAGTAATAATTGAATTTTCTTTATTCATTGTATATATTTCGAATTTTTTTCATTCATCATCAGTACGGAAATACACAAGAAAACATAAACAAATGCAGTCGGAAAATTTTTCTAGAGAAAAATTAAAAACATGTGTTTCGAACAAAAATGCGAGAAGAACTTTCGCCTAAGCAGATTTAACCACTAGCTAGTAATATGCCATTCCTGAGAAAACGTAAAAGTCAAGGCTAATCGCCATCACAAATTAATCCGCTTTTAACAAACAGATTGATCTAAGAAGCCAGGCTTTCAATAATTGACACTTTCAATCTTTCTTTTTATGCTTCCAAAATGGGCCACTTACCCGAAAAAGAAGGTCGCCCATTGTGTCAAAACCCCAGTGTTCACTTTTTCTCTAGAACATATTTTCCGACTGCATATTTTTTGTTTCTGTTTTGAACTATTATACCGTACTGATGATGAATGAAAAATTCAAAATTAATATACAAAATGAATAAAAAAAAGAGCTCACTGTAGTTTATTTTTAAATTATTTTCAATGGATAAATATACAAAGAAATCAATTTTATAAAATAGATTAAGTTAAATAAAATTTTATTATTAAATCACCAAAATTTGTGTAAAAATTAAATTTTAATTTTCTCCGAAAAAGTTCGGAGTAACTCTTGGTGTTACAAAACACAAAAGTTTCGCAGAATTACTTTTGACATTTTTGTCCATATTTCAAAAATAAATAAAATTAAGGAATGGCAGTTCAGGAAAGACTTCAGCTCAAAATTTTTTAAATCATTTTAAAAGAAATGGGCTCTATAAATAATAAAATAGAGAAATAATTTCTATGCTGAAATCAACCTGTTTTTATCCGAACTTTGTGCCGTTATCCGTACGATTTTTAGTCGAGATGAAAACGGTTATAATCCTAAACGCCTATAAAGACTCGAACCCTTATCTGAACTTTGTGCCCTTATCCGAACGAGTTTTAGCTGAGCTTGAGGAGTTTGGATAAGGGTACAGTAAGTGTCCAAAGTTTCAAATAAAAATGGGTTATTATCGCGGTTTCCCGAAAGTCTTGATTTATAGAATGGTAGTAACAGAAATAATCACTAACGTTATAAATGTCCTTATAACCATAGTAAAAGTTGACATTGTTTCCGTTTGAAAATAGTCACAACTTTGTGTAAAATAACTATTTTTTGGTCGTTTTGAATTAAAAAAAATAGTTAAATAAAGATCCTAAACCCAACGGTTACAGGCTGTCTGTTTTTCGTATGACAAATGGAAACAGCCATCATAATATGTTCTTTGTTTTGATTGGATAAAAGGTCCTGCTAGACATTATGATTATATACAGTTTTTTTCATTTATAACCGGGGAACAATATTAAGATGAACTTTTTTTCACATAAACGTGTTTGTATGCCCTCTGTTAACGTTTGCGCTAAATTTAAGGCTTTTCGATTGTCAAAATACGTCAAAGTATCCCATTATTTTGTTGACTGATTTATTTCTTAAAAACTAGACTAACAGTGTTATTTCAGTCCTTTCCTATGTTTTGTTTCCCCAAACTCATATTGTTTTAATTCGTATATCTAAAAAGAGGATCTACTGTGCTCCAAATCCACTTCCGCATTTGACCAATAATGACTTTGAAACTAAGGTTGAAACGCGAACGTGGATCTTTAGGAATTCGTGTCAATAACCCAGTTGGTATATCTATTACGGGGCCTCCTGGAGATTATTTGCCATTTATGTCTTTTTATAACACCAGAATGACAAAAAATCTCCAGGAGGCCCCGTAATGGATATACGGTATGTACGATTTTTCACTTCGATTTGAACGTTCGTAACATTTTGACTCCTTGGTTTAGATCGGCTTAGAAGTGAATTTCAGAAGTGAGTGAAATGAAATTATCAGAAAATATTTCTTGGCTGACCAATGAAAAACGAGGGAGTCAAAATGTTACGTTTTCCAATCGCAGTGAAAAATGAGACATACTGTGGTATAATTTTTATGTCGAGCTTTTTTATATCAACAAAACCGCTATTTTTTCAGAAATTTTGAAAAAAATGTTTTCGAAAATTTTTTATATCCCGAAAATTTGATTACTAATATTGATTTTTTAGCGTGCAAATAGGGTGATTTCGTCTCATCTTTTTGATAGTGGAAGTGATACGGATTCATTGTTAGATAGTCCGTTGGCAAATAGTGCAATATGTGCATTGTGTAGTGTCTCGAGTCATTTGGGTCAGGGTGAGCTTAATCGGTATGCACCTTCGGCCGGTTTCGACCCTTTTCAGTCAACACAGGAATGGATGCAAAATATTTAAAAGATATTTTTTAAAGTCGGTTCTAAGGAAAACAAAAATCAAAAGGGCGTCCAATTATATCTATAAAGTTATTAATTTGGCTTCATTTTAAGTGCATATATAGAAGACCATGCCTGAGTCCATATAAAATATCATTTTTTTTAAAGATAATAATAGATAATATATTGAAATAATTTTTTCTCATGAATTATAATTACTTTTCGAAAACAGTGAAATTATCACCTACGCATTCAAACGACCAATCATTTTAACTTCCGGTAAATAATATATGAGTAATCGAATGGTGTTAATATTTTGCTGTTGTTGTCGAGATTTCCTCCACGAAAACGGTAGAGTTCATTTTACAATGCAACCTACGGTCATGGTTCAAAAATGTCACTTTAAAAAAATTATATGGACTCGGGTATCATCTTCGATATAACCTCTAGGGTTAAATGGATTTGTTTTTATTATTTTCGCGGCCTCAATAATTTTTACAGATGAATATTTTAATAAAACTGTATAAGATTTTCCTATTTTAACAAGTTGTTTTTATCATCATTCATGGTTGCTAGAATTTAATTAACTATTTCCTAGCTCGAGATAAAAGTGATCGGAAATCTATCGGCATTCATTATTTTTGTTTGTGATTTTACAATTATTAGTCCTGAAATAATTGTTTTAATAATAAAGCCGGTTGATCTAAATAATATTGAGCGCTCAAAAAAAATGTGCATTTTGGCTTTTTTATAATCCACAAAAAATTATCGACAACAAAAATAAATCAAAACATCCTTTCGGCTAATAAAAGTTTTTTGGTTTACCGGGCATTATTGAAACAAAAGGTCTGTTTTAGCACTTTTGCCCGGAAATCCCTATTTCGCTCTTAAACTTTCGGAAGTTGTTAATTTTGAAGTATTTTCTCGGTACATAATAAAATTTTAATCTTTTGGCAGTATAAATTGAACTGTTAATATCATATGCCGATCATTTTCGCAAATTGCTTGATTCACAGTATACCGTAAAGTAAATCAACTAAAAATTCATTTTTTTTCAGCTACCGCTTTTCGGAGTATTATATTCCAAATATCTGATTTTGATTTACAAAAAAAAAATTTAGCTGTTTTTCGTTATGGCCTCAAGCTATTAGGATTATCCGAACACTTTTTCGGGACATTTCAAGGTAACTATTCGTATATCTAGAATAAAATAAAAAAAAAGTTACAATAGCTCCATCGGGATCGTTTCCGCTTCGCAAAAAATACCGCCGCCCTTTTATATTTTTTATAAAATGGAAAACTTGTATAGGGTAGGCTTCATGCTTAAAAACGCTCTTTGATTTATTAAATGTCCTTACAACATATCACGATTGTTTTTATACAACAATACTGTATAAACAAATGGTATTTTGTTTGGGTTTTGCATCGTTAATTACAGGCCGCGGCACGAAATACAAGTCGGCGTTCAACTCGTTCTGGTGCTAAGGCAGCGTCGCAAAGATCTTTGAAAAATTCAATCTATCAGCATTTAAACGACCCTGGAGATAATTTAGGTAAAGTATTTATTTTTATTAAAAATTTTATCTTTTTGTTTTTATTAAAAATTTGATTTATTTTGAATTTACAAATAATATCAAAAATACGTTTATTTGAGTTCTATTTAAATGAGTTATTTTTGACGTTTCGGCTAACCAGTCATTTTCAGTGTGCAGAGAACAAGTTTGGGTTTGACTTCAGCTTTGTCGAAACTTTGGTGCGAAAATATAAAGAGGGTAATCAAGTAATTCTCGTGAAATAGCGAAAAAAACAAAAAAACGCATTTGACTCCCTATATAATATACAGTAACCATTACAATATTGTTGTGCGTTTGTTAAATTAATAGACGTGTCTCGACTAAATTAACTACTGTAAATTCATCAAATAAAAACCCAAGTGGTTTTTTTTTTAGGAACTACGTACACATTACGGCTTTCTCGTATTTGGAAACCCCATGAGATTTATATATTGGCAATAAAAATTTAATTCCGCATCTTTCGGTGGATTTTTTTGTTTGAATTTCAGACCGGTTGACCGGTAATGGCAGATTTCCGGTCGGTCCAATTTTCAATAGGTTTTCATCAGCCAAAATTCGGTTTGTAGACTTAATACGGCACACGGAGTTCGAATCTGATATCAGATTACATCGATGACGTCTTATAAATCAATTTTGGGTACTTCAGATGACGTCATAGAAAGCTCTTTACAACTTGTACAAACACGAATAATTAACCCTTGTGAGCACAGAGCCACAATTGTGGCTCCAGCAACCTAAAATCATCGAAAAAAAGACAAAACTGGATCGAAGAATCTTTGTTTCAATATATTTATAAGATTTAGATTCGGTTTCAAGAAAATAATTGAATTTTTCTTCGAATGTTTTGTTCCGGCATTACGGGAGTGATTTATCAGGATTTTAGCCTATGTTTCACTTCCGTAAAAATTATTTCGGAACTGGACATACAATCAAATGTGAGATTATCCAGTTTTTAGGAAAGTGTTTTGTGCATGCATAACAGTTGAAATAAAAATTTATTGGTATCTAGGGGCAGACATTTTTCTTAGGAAGTGAAATATCTAAATTTTCAACTTCAAGTATCCATGAAAAATTTAGTTTTTATAAAAGTGAATTTAAACCAATCAAACATTGTCCACAGTTGTGACTTCATTACATATTTACTCGAAAATAAAAGAAAAAAATGCCATATATCTGCTTTTATAGAGAAAAATAAACATTTTTCATCAAAAAATATGATTTTTCAGATCAAAATTTTTGACTTATTTATAAATTAACTTTTGATTTATGAGATAAAAATCAAAGCGGACAAAAACTATGACGTAGGCCAGATTCTTGTGTCATTGTTTTCGACAGAGATAAAATTGTAGAGACAATGGTGACCGTGTATCACCGTGATAGGTACACCTTGCTTTCTCACTAGTTTTTCTAGAAATTAAAATTCTAGAATATGAAATTTCGATGCAAAATATGACCTTTCACTTCTTATGCAGAAAAAAAAAAACAAAACAAAATTCCAACTGCCGTTAACGGGGGTTCATATAGCAGCCATATCTTTTGTACTGTAAAATTATTTTGACTGGATTTTAGAATTTTTTTAATCTCCACGTAGATGTTTTAATTATATAAATGAATAAAATTTTGAAAAAAATTTACATTCTGAATTTTTTTTCATGAAAATTTGAAACAAGCTCTATTTTGAGTTATATTAGGTTCTATAGCAAGTCGTATCTTTTGAAACTAAAAAGAGTAGACGGTCTGATTTATGATTTTGACTCCAACGTGGCTTTTTTAGTCAATATAACAATTCAAAAAATCGTAAAAATTACAAGAATTTCGGAAAAAATTATTGAAATTTTTTCTGAGATGTCGAAAAATAAAAATATTTTCTGCCTCTAAAGCGCTCGAACGGTAAGATATTTTGTATAGTTTATAATACCCGTTTCCAAACATTCCAACTTACGAATCGCTTTGGTTCTTAAAAAACTGATTGGACGTAATTGGATGACAAAAATAAATTCAAATCGTAATCCCTGGAGTTTAAAAACTGAAATCGTTAATTCAGCCACAACAGTTTGTTAAGAGATTATTACAGAAAAACTTTTAGTTGCTCAACGGAAAAAGTTTTGGCACTCGAAAAGCAAAAACCTACAACTTTCCGTGGCCAAAAATAAGCAAAAAACAAGTCCTTTTCGCAGCTTTGATACCTTTTTAGTGAGAAAATTAAAAATAGGGAGAACAACATTTTTTCCAGCCTTTGAATTTCGCAGGATAATGTCAAATTTTAAAACATTTCCTAATAAGGACAAAAAAAATACAAGCTGTTTCAAGAAAATTTTTTGCTCCTCTCTGTTAACTCATTTACCGGTTGTTCAACATGCTATCGTTAAAAATATGATTCAAACTGTTTCCAGAGATTACGAACTAACTTAACGAATGTTTTATTCACTTCCCTAGTGTCTATGCCGAGAGAACTAAGACATTCAAAAAGTCATTTTGCCTATAGACCCCTTAGCTTTCTGGAACAAACATTCCAAAGTAAGAGCCAATTGTGGCTCTGGTGCCTTGGGAAGACTTTTTTTATGCTCACAGGGTTAGGAAACACGAAATAAGTTAATTCGACACGGTGGGTTCAAACTCTGCAACCAACATCACTAATAACAACAGTTACGGCGTTCAATTTGGGTCAAGATAGGAGAAATCCGTATAGAAGATAAGATAAAACCGTGACAAGAAAAATTGGCTGGGGTAGTGATTATGACTCATAATGACGTCATGGATGTAATCTGATATCAGATTCGAACTCCTGGTGTCTGAATTAGTCTACAGACCGGGTTTGAGCCTGATTGGAACAACTTTGAAAAAACGGACCCACCGGAGCTCCGCCATTACAGGTCAACCGGTCTGAACTTCAAAAAACAAATTCCACTGAAAGATGCGGAATTAAATTCTCTATATGCGCATATATCGATCATGATGCCCGAGTTACTTAAATATCTTATTCCCTATTCTTTCAACAGGCAAATAAGATATTTAAGTTACTCGGGCATCATGATCGCTATAGTCTCATAGGGTTTTCAAATACGAGAAAGCCGTAATTTGCACGTAGTTCCTAAAAAAAAACCACCCAAGTTTTCGAAAAAAACAAGTAAAATATCGCATATTACAATAATACCGTATTTTTAAGGGGGTTCCATAGGCCAGCCAGACTTTTTCGGGGCTCATAACTTTTTATTGCTATCATAAGAATCTCTGGAATAACAGTTCATAATCTCGTGAACAACTTTTGCTGTAAATTTTCAAGATCGGTAAATGAGGTTAACCGGGAGCAATAAAATTGTTTTTAAAGTCGAATTTTTTTCGTCCTATTTTAGAAAATATTCAAACTCACACATAAGTTGTGAAATAGCATAGCAAAAAAAATGATTACGGTCATTTTTCGATTTTGATTCTAAAAATGTCTCGAATATGCCGAAAAGGCCCATTTTTTGTCATTTTGGCCACGGAAATCGAATTTTTTTGACATGTGATTTACAAAACTATCTTAACATGTATCACAGATTATTGTGACAATGTAGAAGAAAATGACTACGCCCGAATTAACAATGGCGGTATTTTCGTCGTTTTTAAACTCCCTGGAGCACGATTTGAAAATTATTTTTTAATCTCAATGTCATCCTATCGCGTTTTAGATAGCACCAAACAAATCGTAAACATCGATTTTCTGGAATTGATTTTATAAACTATCTTCGAAATATGAATCGTTCGAGCGCTAGTGATCAAAACATTTTATTTTTTTGACACTCGGAAAAAATTTCAATGTTTTTTTGTGAAATTTTCGTCATTTTTTTACAAATTTTGTGTTATTTTAACTAAACAGTCTCGTCGTAGGTCAAAATCATAAATTAAGGTGGATAACATTTCTGGTTCGAAAGATATGGACTGGCATAGACATAGGAAGTGAATAAAACATTCTGATAAGTCATTCTGATAAAGTCCCAGGAGTACGATTTGAAAATTTATTTTTGACATCCACATTCGTCATCAGTTTTTTTAAGACCAACGATCGTAAGTTGAATTTTTGTTTTTTGGAAACGGTATTATAAACTATGACCAATATTTAACCGTTCGAGCGCGTAGAGCAGAAAAGATTTTTATTTTCGACACTCAGAAAAAATTTCAGTATATTTTCCGAAAATTCTTGGTAATTTTTTACGATTTTTTGAGTTTATATGGACTAAAAAAGCCACGTTGAGTTCAAAAATCATAGAAAATCAGACCTCTAGCTCTTTTAGTTCAAAAGATACGACTTGCCTATAGAACCTATATACTCAAAATAAGCTTGTTCAAATTTTTATGAAAAAAATTCCAGAATGTTAAATTTTTCAATTTTTATTTTTTAATATAATTAACGATCTACGTGGATGATCAAAAATTCTAAAATCCAGTCAAAATAATTTTCAGTACAAAAGATTATGGGCTGCTATATCTATAGAACCCCCTGGAGTACTGGTCGCATTTTAAGGCAAAAACCAGGGTTTTCAGCGTCGCCTCAATGAAGTACTAGAAACGCACGAACATATGTATTTCAGTTTAGGGATAATTGAACCATTAATCTTGCATTCACAAAACATAATCGAAGGGCCTCTGATTGACGACCAATCAGGAACGACGCTTCAAAAGTGTACTATTTTCACTTCAAAAGCCTACTCCTCCCTGATGTTTTGACAGATAGAGAATACTTTATATTGACCACAGAGAACGTGGGCAGAACCCCAAGTTCAGTTTTACTCAAAAAAATTTTCATCCGGCGCTTAAATGAGCAAAAAACTGTTTTTTGGCCTTATTTGAGTGCCTCGGGGGAAAAATTTACTATCTCTCCCTGGATTTTGACAGCAGAACCTAAAACTGGTATTTATACATCCTGAGGATACGCCCGAAAGCCCCTAGTTCGACAATTTGCATTTTTGTATCTCCGTCTTTTTAGAAACCCGGATTAAAATTCTCAGAAATTTGAAAATTTGAAAAAAATCACACTGAATATGTTCAAATCGCGATTAAAATACTTTTTATGACAAATGAAAATAAAAAGACATCTAATCAACTTATTTTTCCTGTCCATATTTTCAGAAAAAAATATTTTAAAAACCTAATCTGGAAATTTCATGTCCGAGTCTTTAAATGCGATCAAAGTATCTCCTAAAGGAGGTTGCTACTGCCATAAAGGGTTTTTTGATCTAATTTTGTGAAGAAACCGTAAATGCGAAATACTTCAATTAAGTATTTCTGAATTGCTCGAAATCTCGAATTTAAATTTGATCATTTTCATACCTTTATTATATACAGTTTTACCAGTAAACCAGATTAAAACCCGGTAATTTCAAATCTAAAAAATGTTTCAGCGCGTTCAATTATTACAGTAGAAGTCTACAAACTTCAGGGATTGTTAAAAACAGAATTATTAACCTTTTGTAGGAATAAAATTTGCAAAAAATTTTTTCAAACTCTAGAATTTTTGTTAAAACAAAATTTTGACCAGCGTAACACGTTATGGCAGTAGCAACCTCCTTAAGATGATATTTTGTAAAATAACCCGACTAAATTTCATGTTTGGGAAAATACCTGAAGGTTAAAATCTGACCTTTTAAATATATAAATTATAAAGATTATCATAGTAAGTTTTGGAGAATATAAAAATAAGGCAGAACCATTTTGAAAATAATAGGACGCGTCCTACTAAAATAACACTATTCTAGCTAAAATCGGGTTATATTGTGACATTTTAGAGTATTTAATAATCATGTAGTTGGGCTATAATTTATAGCCTATAAATTTTCACCGTTTTCGCTGATTAAAATCGATTAATCGAAAATTTGTGTCTTTAATCTTTGCTCAACTAATTTTAAGTTGTCTATTTTTAGCTCGTGTTGGTCGTCTTGAAATCGCTGATCCCACAACTGTTTTTGAGCCGAGTGGTCACGTGATTGCACATCATTGTTGTGCAGCTTGGTCATCAGGTGTTGCACCAAGAACATCAAATATAAAATCAGCAAGCTCATCGCCATTCCAATACTCGGACGGCGGGAGATCTACGCATATTATTTTAGGTAACTTTTGAATTCTTGTTAAAAATTGAAGAAACTGACTACAGGAAAATTTAGCCCGAAATATATTTTTCGTTTAAAGCATAAAAATGCGTAGCGTTCGAAAGTTGTATCGGAAATAAATTAACTCCTTTGAATAGTGTTCGGACCGGAAAAACCAGGGTCAAAGTCAACTCAATAGCATTAAGAAAAAACTCCTAGGTAAATTAGTGACAGAAAAAATATTTGAGCCCCCTTGTGGTCAGAAAGTAGGAATCAAAATGAAAGTTTTTGGCCTGTATTCCTAATTTTGACTCAATTATTTTATACCATTGATATTGAAGTTATAAGTAAATTACTCAAAATAAAATTTGCAACATTATAAAAATAATTTTTTTGAAAAAAAGGTTGTTTGAAAATGTATGAAGAAGGTATAGAAATCTTACAAAAAGTGACTAATTTTGACTTTGAAACCGAAAAATATTATATCTATAGGGAAACTTAAAGAAAGTTTTTTTCTATCTGGTTCTATATTTCCCAAATTTTCGAAAATATTCAAATCAAATTTTAGCACGATTGAGATTTAAATTTGATTTTTAATAATTAAAATTCCCCGCAAAATTCTCCCGAAAAATTTATTTTTCTTCGATATTTTTTTTAATTTTAAAATTCTACCTTAGATTTTATATTAAGTTTATAGCTAAATTCATTTGTTTGAAAGTCAAAATTCATAGCGATATTTTGAATATCGCCGAGAAATTTAACTTGTAACTTCAAGAGAAGGTTATCAGACCTAGGTTCTTTCCCAAAAAAGTTTGAACTTTTAAATAAATTCATATTGAAAAAATGGCTAGGGTGATTAATTTCTGACCCCACATTTCTGATGTCTATCATAGAGGGCGTAGAAATTCCGAGTTCATTCCGTTTTATGCTACGTTTTTTAAATAAACTTGCTTATAATTCGTTTTGATTTAAGGCTGATTTTGCTTTTTTGATATAAAAGGACGCACTTTTTGCCGATAGTTTGCCAAGTCCGTTATAAAGACGTAAGAGCGAAATCAGATCGTTCTACTACAATAATCGACTCTGATATATGTTCAAATTTTGAGAGAGCGATTCAAACGGGTAGAAATCTTTAACCGGTCAAATTACCAGTTTGCCAACTGATTTGTAGGTCATTGTAATTTTCTTGAAATTTATTTCTAGATGGCCAAAATCGTTTACTTATTGAGATACTTTATTTTTTGCTAAATTTCTGTGGAATTGTTTCTACTTATAATGTAGTGTGCGTATAAGGACGCCCTCTTTAAGGACAATATGGCCAAAACATACGCTTTTTGATTTTAGTCCGTTCCTCTATAAGGACAATATGGGAGAAATATCCAAAAGTAATATTTTCTGAATTATCTATCATTCACATTTTTTCGTTAAAATAAGGATGAAGAGCAAAAACAAGTTTCAAAGTTTTTTTCATCAAAATCGTATATTTTAGAAAATTTTGGGTTGATTGGGCATTTACAAAAAAAACCTTCAAAATTTGTCAGTTAAAAGTGGAGAACCTGTTTTTCATTATATTTTGACTGAAGAGTAAAACAAAAAAAAGATCTTCATTATTTTTTGGTCGAAATATATTTTTCTGATCGATAATTGGCCTCCGACAATTTTTGAAATATAAGAACAATAAGGCACGAAAACCTAAGGACAATATGGCAAATCTTAATTGTCGTTATAGACGAAAACCACAGTAGTTTTCTATATTAAATTTTCAAGTTATTTATTCAGTTGGTGTCGACCGTGCCGTACTTTCCTCCTTAGAACGAAAGTGTAAATATTGTCAAAACTACGGAGCATCTGTAAAGTGTAAAGTTGATAATTGTCAATCTTGGTATCATTATCCTTGCGCAGTTTCATCAGGAGCATTTCAAGATCCTCATTCCTGTTCAATCCTCTGCACTCCTGATCACAGACACGAAGCCGACGTATTAACCAGTAATAAGTAAGAAATACAATTAAAATATGCAAAAAAAATATCGAATATTATTTTCCAACTTATAGTTAATCCGTTTTTAGGGGTGTTCAAAAAATTTTCATGTGCGGTTTTTAAGATGAGAATATTTTTTTCGAAATTGTTTTTTTTAACAAAAATCGGCTCGGGGTAGAATTCACCTGCGCACGACCTTCCATTATTTTTGGACATCTGTGTTTTGAAACCATTTTGTGATAAAGTTTATTTTTCTCCAAATTATTGTTCAATTTGAGAATATGACCCTTTGTTTTAATGAGATTTATATGAAAACCGCAGTTAAAAATCTGAGGAAATAATTTTAAATCTTGTTTTCCAGAAGAAAGAGCTAAAGGTTATGCTGTGTTTTTTGACCGATAGTCTATCGGCGATAGAGTTAATTGTATCCTCATGAAATTTTAGATAAATGTGCTTCAAAACACAATGGCGCAAGTTGGGGTTAAGAAACTTACCTTTATATTGTATTTTTTTTTTGAAAAATGACCCATTTATACTCTTTATTTGAAATATGACACCGATATTTTTCAAATTATTTTTGAAATGTTATTATCAAAGGATCATATAATATGACGCTATTATGACAGATAATTATCATCTCTTTATTCGAAAAAATATTGCCTGCATCATGTTTTGGGAATTAATCAAAAATAGGTCAAATTTCCATAATTTATAAAATAGTAATTTACGACGTTTCGGATATTTTATTCCATATTCATGTAAATTGTACAAAATAAAAAACTGATAATTTCCATAATTTGTCCATATATTAGTGAAATGTGACCCCCCTAAGAGCTTTTCGTTAGCATATTAAAAATATTTCCAACGTTGTCAAAAAGACTCTGATTGACTCAACCATAATTTCTTATCACTTCCATAAACTTTATTTTCAGTTCCTGTAACCTTTGCGATCAATTTGGCGATCTTTCCGATTTATTATTTTGCACGGTGTGCGGCTTACACTACCATGCCCGTTGCCTGAGCGAAAGTTTAACAGTAACTGGGGAAGTGCGTGCTGCTTGGCAATGTTATAATTGTAAAACTTGCCAACACTGTCAACAATCAAATGACGATTCACAAATGATA